>PVHT021183694.1:3716918-3787932 GCA_004024745.2 Catagonus wagneri | reverse complement strand
AGTTAGATCCCTGGCCTTGCTCTGGGGATTAAGGCTCTGGCATTTCCATAAGCTGTGGCATAGGCCACAGCTGCAGCTCCAATTCACCCCCAACCCCAGGAACTTCCATATGCCAGAGGTGCTGCTGTTAAAAAAAAAAAAAAAAAAAATGAAGCTTCTATGAAAAAGTCTTTGTATAGATACGTGCTTATTTTTTACTGTGTAAAGATACTGGAGTGGAAGTAGTGGATGACTGTACAAGTCTTTGTATAGATACATGCTTATTTTTCTAGTGACTGAAGATATTGGAGTAGAAATAGTGGATGATTTGATGCTTATATGTTTGAGACACTGCCAAATTGGCTCCCAATGTTGTTTTTCCATTTTACAGTTTGACCAGCAATGTAGGAGAGTTACAGTTTTTCCATATTCTCTCCAACACTGTGTTATTTTTAGCCACTCTAAAAGATATGTAGTGGTATCTTATTGTGGTCTTAATTTGCATCTCGCTGATGATGTTGAGCATCTTTTCGTGTGCTATTTGGTGATGTCTGTTCCAGTCTTTGCCCATTTTTAATTGGCCTGTTTTCTTTTTGTGGCAATTTGAGAGTTCTTTATGTGTTTTGGATTCAAGTTTTTAATCAGCTATAAATTGTAGACTTTTTCCCTTTAAGTGGTTGTCTTAAGAAATGTCTTTTGAAGAGAGAAAAATTTAAAAGGTAAGTTAGAATATGTCATGTTTCTGCTAAAAACAGTCTCATCGGTTTTCATTATATCAGGATTAACACAAGCCAAGTCTTAAAATTATGTAGTTTGGTCCTCTGCTACTTGTGTGGCCTCATTTCCTGCCATTCTTCTTCTCACCTCACTGTAGGAACACCGAAAGATTCTTTTTTCCTTTTTTTTTCACTTCAAGTCTCTGCTCCAGTGTCTTGAAAAGACTTTCTTTTCTCATTCTTTGATCAAAAAGCTATGGTGATGCTCTGAAGTAATAACTGTCCGTTTTACTTTTCTTCATTTTCCTCCATAGTTCTTACTATCCAGTGTCTTTTTATTTTCTAATTAATTCTGTCTTTCCAATTAGAAAGTAAACCTCATGAAACAGGGACATCTGTTTAGTACTATTTTCAGCACCTAGATCAATGCCTAGAAACAAAGTACATACTTAAATACATATGGACAAATTAATGCCCTGAATTTTCTCAACCATTTTTCATATGTGATCCAGTTTTTTCCTTAGCATATAGGATTTCCTATGAGCCTAGAGTTAGAGATTTTTTCATTAGCTAATAATATTTGAGTTATCAGCTTATAAAGTTTTCACATTTTATCAGTCAGTTGACTCTTCTATGCTTATTTCTGTTTTGAGTGTTATTTAGGGATATTGTTGAAAAGACATTTTTGAAGTTTACAGTTATCAGTTTAAAACAATTCAGACTAATTATTGAATGCACTGGTGATAAATTAAAAATTTTTCTATTAAAGTATAATTGATTTACAGTGTAATGCCAATTTCTGTGTACAGCAGAGCGACCCAGTCATACATACACATCCATTCCCTTTCTTATATTATCTTCCATCATAGTCTATTCCAATAGACTGGAAACATTCCCCTGTGTTATACAGTAGGACCTCAGTGTTTATCCATTCTAAATGTAATAGTTTGCATCTACTAACTCCAAACTCCCAGTCCATCCCACTCTGTCCTCCCTCCCCAATGGCAACCACAAGTCTGTTCTCTGTGTCTGTGAGTCTGATTCTGTTTTGCAGATAGGTTCATTTGTACCATATTTTAGATTCCAGATATAAGTGATATCATATGGTATTTATCTTTCTCTTTCTGATTTACTTCACATAGTAGGAGAATCTCAAGTTGCAATTATGTTGCTGTAAATGGCATAATTTCATTACTTTTTATGGCTGAGTTTTATTCCATTGTATATGTGTACCACATCTTCTTAATTCATTCATCAGATGATGGACATTTAGGTTGTTTCCGTGTCTTGGCTATTGTGAGTAGTGCTGCAGTGAACATATGGGTGCATGTATCCTTTTGAATTACAGTTTTGTTTGGATATATGCCCAGGAGTGGGATTGCTAGATCATATGGTAGTTCTGTGTTCAGTTTTCTGAGGAACCTCCATACTATTGTCCATAGTGGTTGTTCCAATTTATATTCCCACCAACAATGTAAGAGGGTTCCCTTTCTGCCACACTCTCCAGCATGTATTTGTGGACTTACTAATGATGGCCATTCTGACCTTTGTGAGGTAGTACCTCATTGTAGTTTTGATTTGCGTTTCTCTAATAATTAGTGATGTTGAACATTTTTTCACGTGCCTACTGGCCATCTGTATTATGCCTTATTTGGAGAAATGTCTATTTAGGTCTTCTGTCCATTTTTCATTGTTTTTTTTTAAATCTTTGTTGTATGAGTTATTTGTATATACTGGTGATAAATTTAATTCATCTGAAATGTTTTTAGGTGTGCTGAAATTCTTGAGGATACCTAGATGCTGAGATTTTGCTAGTTTCTTGAAAATGTATACTTATTTCAGTTGTTGTGTCAATAAATAATTCTAAATTCAGTGGACTATGAAAGAATCCTTACTTTAGAGATGTTTGGAGGAGATTTTTCTAGTTGGGCACAGAGTACAATAAGTATTTCATCTGTAGAATATTTGCATATACTTATTTTGTAACTCCTAATATTTGGAAGATCCTGGGACCTAAAATGTCCAAAATGTCTGACATTTATTAAAAGCTGAAAAGTGAGATGTAATGAAAGATAATATTAAAATATCAAAAGGGATAGTCTTAAAGATAGATTTCTGATGACTTCTTTTACTTCGTTCATAGCTTGGAGTAGGAGAGGTAAGAAGTGAATGGTTGCCATTTTATTCGTATTTCAATTTTAGTTTGTTTTAATGTGATCCGTAATGTGAATATCATGTCTTTCTGTTTTTGTTTTTAAAAAATCCATAGAAGTTACACGAGTCATTCATATTTTCTTTTCCTATAACAAGCTTATAGTTCAATGTCTATATTTCCTAATGACTTGTATCCTCTGGGCACTCTAAATCTTCAGTGAATGACTATTCAAATATGCATGAAAATTCTAAAGAGCTATTTTTTCATGGTTGTACTGTTTTCATTGCAGCTATGGATAGAGGAAAATCAGTCCTTTGTTTCTCTTTCTCTTTGAAAGAATAAACTGAGTTTAATTAACTACAGAACTTTTTATTTGAATGATATCAAAGAGACACAGAGTAGAAACAGAACATCTTACGTTTTTCCTTGGCCAGGAGAGTGTGCAGTAGCAGGGTATGACAAAGTTGTTAGGGTCATGCCAGATAGGAAAGTTTCAGTTCTTTTCTGATCTAGTAGCCTCTTTACATTTTAGGCTTTACATCACTATTATTGGAGAGCTTATTTTAAATAATTTGTCTTTAGTTATAAACAGTTGTTAATTCACCACATTTATTGCTTTCCAGTCAAACATCGCTTCAAATGGGAAAGTGGAGGGAAGAAAGTAGGCTCAGTGGGAGAGCTTGAGTAGTGAGTCTTTCTAATATTTGGTCTAAGGACCACTGTGGAAAATCCGTTTCTCCACAGTTCTAAGATTCCCTTGTGGTGCAGCGGGGTAAGGGTCCAGTGTTGGCACTGCAGCTGTGGCACTGGCTGAAACTGCAGTGGGGGTTTGATCCCTGGCCTTCCACCACAGTCTGTGGATGCAAAACAGCAACAACGTCTTAACGAATTCCATGGGGAGGAGTCCCCATTGTGGTGTATCAGAAACAAATCCAACTAGTATCCATGAGGATGTGGGTTTGATCCCTGCCCGCGCTCTGTGAGTTGGGAATCCGGCATTGCCATGAGCTGTGGTGAGGGTCACAAATGCAGCTCAGATCTGGTGTGGCTGTGGCTGTGTCTGTGACTGTGGCAGGCAGCTGTAGCTCCAGTTTGACCCCTAGCTTGGAAACTTCTGTATGTCGAGGGTGAAGCCCTAAAAAAAAAAAAAAAAGAATTCCTTGGGGGAAATCTCATTCAGATGTGTTTTTTAACTTTGGGGTTTAGTCTAGGGATTGGAAACCTATTAGATAGTTTTGTTTGTAAGCCACAGAAAATAATTCTAACTGAAATACAACCAAGAAGACATATGTCATTAGAAGCTCATGGAATCTAAGGAAGAACCAAATTATCAATACTTAAAGGGAAGCATAAAGCCTTGATCAAAGGTTTAAAGGTTGAGACAAACAAAAATTACACCAAAATTTACTTTTGCAACAAACAAAAACCACTCAGAATATTTCTGTAGAAAAGTTAAAAGGTAAAAATCACTCATAATCTTGTAGAAATTAAAACAAAAAATGGAAACGAAAAACATTATAGTTACATTAATATTTATTTACTAGTAATTGTACTAGTACTTATTAAAAATAGCCATATATATATATATATATATATATTTTTTTTTTTTTTGTAAGTAACAGTTCAGGCTCTTTAATTACTAGGGGGTTAGTTTTTCTGGTCAACCTTGTCCTTGATGGTATTTCTGTCTTTGTCATTATGTTGAGAGCAATGTTCCCTATTTAAGTATTGAAAACTATTTAAAATACATTTTTGATTTGGTGGATCCATTTATTTCTTTTTCCTGTCTTCAAATACTCTCTTAATGGTGGCCTACTAAATCATGGTTCTTCTTCTTCTAAAAAAATATTTTAATGGGAGTGTAGTTGACTTATATATTAGTTTCAGGTGCACAACATGGTAATTTGTACACCTGAAATGGTATTTTTGTAGAATATACTCCATACAGAGTTGTTTTGCAGTATTGATTATACTCCTTGTACTACACATTGCATCCTTGTAACTTATCTTTTATCTAGTAGTTTGTATCCCTTATACCCCTTTACCTACTGTGCCCCTCCTCACATCTTTCTCCCCTCTGGTAACTACTAGTTTGTTCTCAATTTCGGTAAATCTGTTTCTCTTTTGTTTTTTTCCATATATAAGTGAAAACATATAGTATTTGTCTTTCTCTGTCTTATTTCACTAGTCAGAGTACCCTCCAGGTCCGTCCATGTTGTTGCAAATGACATAATTTTATTCTTTTTTGTACCTGAGTAATATCCCATTGTGTGTATATGTGTGTGTGTGTGTGTGTGTGTGTGTGTGTGTTTGTATAACATCTTTATCCATCTGTTGATGGACATTTAGATTGTTTCTATATCTTGGTTATTGTAAAATGCTGCTCTGACCATTGGGGTACTTATAGCTTTTTAAATTAGTGTTTTTGTTTTTTCAGATAAATACCCAGGAGTGGAGTTGATATATCCTTTGGTAGTTCTGTTTTTAATATCTTGAGAAACATTTATGCTGTTGTACCAATTTGTTTCCACTAGCTATGCACGATGGTTCCTTTTTCTCCACGTCCTTATCAATGCTTGTTATTTCTCGTCATTGGGAAGATTGCCATTCTGACAAGTGTGAAATAATAATCTCATTGTGGTTTTGATTTGCATGTGCATTTGATGATAGTGATGTTGAGCATCTTTACATGTGCCTGCTGGCCATCTGTTTCTTCTTTAAAAAAAAAAAGAAAGTGCTTGTTCAGGTCCTCTGACCATTTTTTAATTAGTTTAGGTTTTTGATATTGAGTTGTATGTTTGGATATTAAGCCCTTATTGGACATATCATTTGCAAATATCATTTCCCATTCAGTAGACTGTTTTTTCAATTTGATGATGATTTCTTCAACTGTGAAAAAGCTTTTAGGTTTGACTTGGTCCCATTTGTTTATTTTTGTTTTTGTTTCCCTTGCCTGACAGTTCCCAAAATAATATTGATAAGACTAATGTCAAAGAATATACTGTGTATTCTTATTTCTAGGATTTTTATGTTTTCAGGCCTTATTACATTTAGATCTTTAATCCCTCTTGAGTTTATTTTTATATGTGGTATGAGAAATTGTTCTAGTTCTATTCTTTCACAGGTTGTTGTCCAGTTTTCCCAACGGCACTTATTAAAGAAACTGTCTTTTCCCCACTGTCTATATTTTACTCCTTTGTTTTATATTAATTGACTCATATGTGTGTGGGTTTGTTTTTGGGCTTTCTTAGTCTTTTCTGTTCCACTGATCATATGTGTGATTTCTAATACCATACTGTTTTGATTCCTGTAGGTTTGTAGTATAATCTGAAGTCAAGGAATGTAATATTTCCAACTTTTTTTCTTTTTTAAGATTGATTTGGCTACCGTGGTCTTTTGTGGTTCCCTACAGATTTTAAAATTATTATGGTTCTGTGAAATATGCCTCTGGAATTCCAATAGGGGTTGCATTGAATCTGTAGATTGCTTTGGGTAGTATGGGTATTTTAACAATATTAATTCATCCAGCCCATGAATATGGGGTATCTTTCCACTTATTTCTATCTTCTGTTTCTTTTATCAGTGTTTTATAGTTTCCCATGTACAGGTCTTTAATCTTCTTGGTTAAATTTACTCATAAGCATTTTATTCTTTTTAGTGCAGTATAAATGTGATTGTTTTCTTAATTTCTGTTTCTGATAGTCATATAGAAATGCCACAAGTTTTTGTTTATTGATTTTTGTATCCTGCAGCTTCACTATTTCTAATCTATTTCTAATTTTTTTTTCTCCTTTTTTGGTGGCAGTTTTTAGAGTTTTCATATATAGTAGCATGTCCTCCACAGCGACACTTTTACTTATTCTCTTCCAGCTTTTATTTCTTCTTGTGTGATTACCATGTCTAGAACTTTCAATATAGGTGAAATAAAAGTGGCAAGAGAGGGCATGCTTGTTTTGTCCTTGATCTCTTAAAGGAAACAAACACTTTTGGCTTTTTCCTATGGAGTATGATGTTAGCTTTGGGTTTGTCTAAATGGACTTTGTTGAGATATATTCCCTCTGTGCCAGATTTGTTAAGTTTATTGTGAATAGATGTAAAATTTTGTCAAATGCTTTTTCTGTGTTTGTTGAGATGATCAAGTGCTTTTATTATTTGTTTTGTTAATGTGTATCACATGGATTAATTTGCAGATATTGGACCATCCTTTCATCCTAGAGTACTCCTTGATCATGATATATGGTTCTTTTTATGTGTTGTTGAATTCTGTTTGCTAATATCTTGTTGAAGATATTTTGAATCTTTATTCATCAGAGATAACTAGCTTGCAATATGTTGTTTTTTTGTATTGCCTTTTTCTGGTTTTGGTATCAGTAATACTGGCCTTGCAGAATGAATTTCATAGTGTTCCCTACTCTTCAGTATTTTTGAAACAGTTTGAGAAGGATAGGTATTAACTCTTATAAATGTTTTTTGGTAGTATTCCCCTATGGAGGTGTCTCTCATCTTGGATTTTTTTTTTTTTTTGAGTTTTTTGATCACTGATTCAATTTCATTGCTAGTAATTGGTCTGTACATATTTATCTGTTTCTGATTCAATCTTAGAAAATTGTAATGTGTAGAAATTTATCACCCCTTTTGTGGGGGGGGTTGTTCAACTTGTTGATGTACAGTTGTTTGTAGTACTGTGATTGTGGTATTTCTGTAATAGCGGTTGTAACTTATTCTCTTTTATTTGGACCCTCTTCTTTTGAAGAGCGTGGCTAAAGGTTTATCAATTTTGCTTATCTTTTCAAGCACCTCGTTCTTGCTTTCATTGATCTTTTCTATGTTGCTGTGTTGTGGTGGTCTGTTTTATTTATTTCTGTATTGATCTTTATTATTTTTCTCCTACTGCCTTCGGGCTTTGCTTTTCTTTTTAAATTCCTTTATGTGGAAAGTTAGGTTATTTGGGATGATTTTTGTTTCTCAAAGTAGGCTTGTATAGTAAACTGTAAACTAACCTCTTAGAACTGCTTTTACTGTGTCCCATAGATTTTAGAAAGTTGTGTTTTCCTGAAAAAAAAGTAATAATATGGAGTTCCCATCGTGGCACAGCGGTTAACTAATCCAACTCGGAACCATGAGGTTGTGGGTTTGATCCCTGGCCTTGCTCAGTGGGTTAATGATCTGGCATTTCCATGAGCTGTGGTGTAGGTCGTAGATGTGGTTTGGATCTGGTGTTGCTGTGGCTCTGGTGTAGGCCGGCAGCTGTAGCTCTGACTGGACCCCTAGCCTGGGAACTTCCATATGCCGCAGGTTGGCCCTAAAAAGCAAAAAAAAAAAAAAAGGAAAGAAAGAAAGAAAAAAGTTGTGTTTCTATTTCCATTTGTCTAATGTATTTTTTTATTTTCTCTGACTTTTTTCATGTATGCATTGTGGGATTATTTTGTTGTTTTGTTTGTTTTTAATAGCCTGTTGTTTAATCTCTACATGTTTGTGTTTTTCCATATTTCTTTTTGTTAATTGATTTCTAGCTAGACTTCCATTGTAGTCAGAAAAGATGCTTGATATAATTTGAATCTCTTGAATATATTGAGACTTTAGTGTGTGTGTGTGATGGGGGCTAGCATGTGATCTTTCCTGGAGAAGGTTCCATGTGCACTTGTAAAGAATGGGTATGCTGCTGTTTTGGGGATAAGATAACTATTCTGTAAATACCTATTTATTCCATCTGGTCTGATGCATCATTTAAGCAACCTGTTTCTATACTGATTTTCTGTCTGGATGATCTATCCATAACTGTAAGTGGGTTATTATAGTCCTCTACTATTATTGTGTTACTGTCAATTTCTTCCTTTATGTCTACTGTTATTTGTTTTATGTATTTAGGTGTTCCCATATTAGATACATATATATTTACAAATGTTATGCCTACTTCTTGTAGATTTATCCTTTGTTGTTATATGATGCCCTTCTTTGTCTTTTGTTTCAGATTTTAAAAGTCTAGTCTTTCTTATTTGAGTTTTATAGGTTGTAAGGAGATATGTAATTAGCACTATTCCTCCCAGTTTATTCTGATACTTAGTGTCTTATATGGGGCTGCTATAACAAGATACTGTAGACTAGGTGGCTTAAACATCTGACATCTATTTCTCACTGTTCTGCTGTTTGTGTAATCCAAGATCAAGGTACAAGAGGATTTGGTTCCTGTTGAGGGTCCTTTCCGGACTTCCAGACAGCCACCTTCTTGCTTTGTCCTCATGTGGTGAAGAGGGAGAGAGCACTCTATTCCTACTTCCTTTTCTTATGATGACACATGCCAATGTGTGTGCCCTGCCCTCATGACCTCATAAAAACCTAATATCATTACTTTAGCTGTTAGCTATTCAACATAAACATTTTGGAAGAACACAAGCATTCAGTCTGTAATACCTCTTTATCTTTTCTTCTCTACTTCTTGATTTTATTTATTTTTATTTTTAATTAGCTTTTATTGTGAACATTACTTATGGTAAATAATTCTGACATCAGGGAAGAACACAAAGTAAAAACTAAATGTTTTTTCCTTAATGCTCAGTAATTCCACTCTTTAGAGTAATGTTTCTTTTCCAGAATGTATAGAAAGTTATTGTTAGTATACATAGAGGCGTATGTAGCAGTTTTTTTAACATTAAGATCTGCAGTCCATCTGGGGCATGTGTGTGTGTGTGTGTTTAGTGTAAAGCAGGGATCTAGTTCCAGATATTTAGCTTTTGTCCTTTCAGCATGTCTTAACATTGTAATTCATTATTTCCTCATTCATACAACTTAACTACATACCATAACCATTATATATGTTGATCTGTTTTTATATTTCAGTTATTTTAAGACATTATTAGTAAGCTTTTAATTATTTTTTATTCAGTATTTTTTTCTCCTCTGTATGTACCATTGTGTTTTTTTGGTAATATTTTAAGCATATTTTCCCTAGTCTAGTTTGAAGAACTTTTATCATGGCTTTTGCTGCAATTGCATTGGATTTCTTTGCTAATATGGGGACATTAGCCACCTATTAGTATATGCTTTCCCTGTCAGGAAAATGACATAGCTTCTATTCATTCAAGTCAATTGCTCAGGCCTGTAGGTTCTTTTACAACATTTTTCATGGATGTTTTAAATATTAACATTTTACAAATATTGTCTTTTTCTACAGTAAATTTTAAAGGGTATCACCTGTTCTAATGTGTTGAATATACATTTTGTATACAGTTTGCATGTTTTTCAGGCAATCATATTATTTGTTTGAATAGCCCTTTACTTGGCCTTAGATTTTTCTGGTAATAGATTTTTCAAATAATAATTTTATCTGTTCCTTTCTAATATTTATTATTCCTTGTCTCCTTTTCTTGTCTCATTGCTTGGGAATTTCCAGTCTCAGTTGAATGATGGTAATGACAATACATCTTGTCTTAATTTTTCTTTAATTACTGTGCCCGCTTTTTTTTTAATTTTAGTGTTGTGATGGTCAGTGATTTGAGAAGAATCTGTTATTAAGAATCCTTTTTTCAGTTGTTTATTAAATTCCATTGAATGCCCTTTTGGCATCAGATGAGAAAGACATGTAACCTTTTATATGAAAAATAGTTTTTAAAATATCTTTACATTCTTGAATATCTTACTTAGTTATTATATCTTTTTCTTTAAATACAGAGCTGTGTGTTACTTCATAATATATGAGATTTTTAATATTTATAAATTGCTCTTTCATGTGTGTGTGTTCAGGTGTTGTACTAGACTTATGATAGCTCACTAAAATACATTAAAATACTTATATATTTCCTATATCTTAGTTTAATTTTAAAAGCTTTGTAATTGTCTATGCTTGAAAGTATGATAGAGCAATGATGGTAAATTTTTTTGGATTTGATACTTTTTTGGTAGAGTGGTTAAGAAAATCCTTTTTCTCCCAGATATGGTCCATGTCAGTCCTTTTTTGTAACATTCTCAGTTATCTCTGGGATGGTAAAGTTTCCGTCTTATCTGTCTATTTAATATATTCTTTTATTTATTTTTTCTCCAAAAAAGGTTCATGGAAATAAGATTGCATAAAGTTAGTGTTGTTTAGGACTGTTTGGACATGTTTAAGCACATTTTTCTTGATTATTGCTTAAGTGATACCATCTTGATTTTTGTACTCATTTAAAAATATTAACATTGTAAGTCAACTATATCCCAATAAAATTAAATTGAAATTTTTTAAAAAAGAGAAAAATTGGGGAGATAAGTGAAGACTTTAGTACAGTATATTGAACTCATAACAGTTTCTGAGTGAAGGAAGAATGCAAAGAGAGGTTCAAATAACTAACTTATAATACTCCATTGATCCATAGTGACAATGGTGGTCCATTATTAGTCCATAGTGGTAATAGTGACAAGAAGTTTCTTTGGCTGCAAGTAAATGTTTTCCTTCTGTGCGTGTGGTCTGTTTAAGTTATCTCCATTGAAAGTAATAAATAAAATTGCATTATCTTAGTAAAAAAATAAAACTGGAGTTCCCATCGTGGCACAGCGGAAACAAATCCAACTAGAAGCCATGAGGTTGTGGATTCAGTCCCTGGCTTCGTGGGGGTTAAGTGGGTTAAGGATCCAGTGTTGGCATGAGCTGTGGTGTAGGTCACAGATGTGGCTCGGATCTGGTGTTGCTGTGGCTGTGGTGTAGGCTGGCAGCTACAGCTCCGATTGGACCCCTAGCCTGGGAACCTCCATATACCACAGGTGCAGCCCTAAAAAGACAAAAGACAAAAACAACAACAAAAACTGCTAATTAGACATAACTGTAAATTTTAAAGGTCTTTATTTAAAGATAGAAGGTTTCTATATCCGAGTGCTTATTTTGGTTAACTTCTTGATTTGAGTATTTTGTCAGGACATGAATGAGAGTTGTCAACTCTCCAAGGAGTTGTTATATATGTTGTCAATGAAGAGCATCTTGCTTGAGTTTAATATTCATGAATATTAGCCTTATTTTCCTTAAAATGATTTAGATTGTTTCATTGCTTTTAGGAAGGAAATCAGTATTATAAGGATGAAGTTTGATATTTTACTTTAATTTTTGCTTGTGGAATATTTTTATCTTCATTCATGAAATAGAAAAAATTAACTTTTGTTTTCTGGCAGTTGGTCTATTTTAAATGAAGTGTTTTATACAGATTTCTGGTAGGGGGGTTCCTCCAAAAGAAGGCACTTACATATTACATTTCGTTTGACAGATCCTAAGTGTATTAGTTATCTATTGCTGAGTGACAATATACCCTAAAGCTTAGTTTTAGACCAGCATATATTTATTATTTCTCAGTTTTTTTGGGTCAGGCATTGGAGCATGGCTCAGCTGGATCCTTTGTTTCAGTCTCTTAGAAGGCTGCAGTCAAGGTATCAGCTAGGTTTGGGATCCTGTCTTGTGATTTGATTGGGGAAGGATCTGTTCCCAAGCTTACATTTGGCCCAGTCTAGCACTTCCATCCCCAGCAACACACATTGGTGATTATTTGATTTATTTGAGTCATTCTTTGGGTCTTAAATCCAGCCCTGGGAACATCTACCTCTCTTCAGTCCTTCCTGTTATTCAGTCCTTGGGGTTGTATGTGTGTGTGCTTACACAAGGGGAAGAGAGGAAGAGGGAACAGAAAGGGAAGAATTTGATTATATGTTATCATAACTTTTTTTCCATTTTTAAGAACTATGCTTTTCATTTTTCCATAGGTGCCTTAGCTGGACCAATTATTGTGGAGCCACATGTCACAGCAGTATGGGGAAAGAATGTTTCATTGAAATGTTTAATTGAAGTAAATGAAACTATAACACAAATTTCATGGGAGAAGATACATGGCAAAAGTTCACAGACCGTTGCAGTTCATCATCCTCAATATGGATTTTCTGTTCAAGGAGAATATCAGGGAAGAGTCTTGTTTAAAAACTATTCACTTAATGATGCAACGATTACTCTGCATAACATAGGATTCTCTGATTCTGGAAAATACATATGCAAAGCTGTTACATTCCCTCTTGGAAATGCTCAGTCATCTACAACTGTAACTGTTTTAGGTAAGTATACTTGGATTGTCTATTTTGGTGGTAGTGGTAAGGATTATTCTAAAAGTATTATCAAGAACTTAAAATAATTGAAATTACGTATGTGTAGGTTTAAAATAAAATAATTCAAGTATGATTTTTCAAGTTCTATCATAAAATTCTGACTCTGGATCCTCAGTTTAAACAAAATCTTGTCCATATCTGCCTATCAATTTATATAATACTGTGCAGTTTATAGCTAGTTTACTTTCTTCATGAAATAACTTTTTTTGTCTATAATACTGAGTGCTGAGTTTCTTTGACATTTATTTTCATTATTTCCCCTCAAAGTTTCAACCTTTAATTAAGTTACCATCTTTAAATAAGCTTTTCCGTTATTTTAAGTGACTGTGGTCTTGAAGCCATTGACATCTTATGTTTGTTTTTCAAATCATTTTATTTCTGCTGTTGTGGATTTGCTTAGCTGTTTGAATCTTGAGCTGTTTCTTGCTTTGAATGATGTGCCTTTTTCTACTTGATAATTGTTAAAGTTTATTGTGGAGTTTAGAAGGAGCTTATTAGCATTAAAATTGCCACCGGCAGTGAAAGGTAAAACAATTTGGAATAGCTGGTGAATACTTTTGGAATACTGGAGCAAGGATTAGGAAGTAATAGCCACTTACACCCAAAGTGAGACTCCTTTCTTGGGCTGTCTTTGCTCTGAATTAGCTTGTTTGCCTGACAAGGACATTGTTATGTCTCCTGACTGCTCCCCCTACTCAGTCTTTCTTCTTCACTTTGCTCCCAGATGCTGGATGCTATTCCCTGATAAGCCTTTTGCACTCTTCACTTGATCTTGGTGTCTGCTTCCAGAGAACCAAACAGTTACACAGCCTCTAATATTAGATGGCATAATTTCAGGGTCTCTGAAATTCAGGAAAGCAGTTTTGCCCAGATTTGTTATATATATTTTTTCATGTTGAGATATACTCTTATTTATTTATTTAGTTTGTTTGTTTGTTATTTATTTATTTGTTTGTTTTTTTGCCTTTTCTAGGGCCACACCCATGGCATGTGGAGATTCCCAGGCCGGGGGTCTAATCGGAGCTGTAGCCGCCGGCCTATGCCACAGCCACAGCAACTTGGGATCTGAGTCGCATCTGCAACCTACACCACAGCTCATGGCAACCCTGGATCCTTAAAGCACTGAGCCAGGCCAGGGATCGAACCCACAACCTCATGATTCCTAGTCGGATTCGTTAACCACTGAGCCACGGTGGGAACTCTAGAGTACTCTTTAAAAATAGAAATAAAATTAAATATTTGAGGACTTCTTGTGTTTAAGACACTGCCCTAAAAGCTGTGCGGAAATGTAACTTATGTTTACGAAATTGATACTTTTAAGAATTGTTTTGATTGGAAGGCAAGACACAAATATCTGAAAAATCAAGTTTAAGCCATCAGGGTAAAAAAAGTCACAAAAAATTCATCGTTGAGACTATAAATAGTTTGCATGTAGAAGAGAACTCGTAAGAATAATTTTTTTTGCCTTGAATTTAATAATTCTCCCCAAATTAATATACTGCTCAGTGGTTTAAAACTCAAGACTATTTATATAGTTCAAGACTAGTCATGATTTTGTACTGTGTGCACGTCTCTAACTTTGTCTCTTCCATTCCTTGCTCCACCTCTCCCAACAACCCAGATTTTATAATCATAATTAACTATTTGCAGTCTGTTAACTCCTGTGTTTTTACATGTGGTTTTTCTTTATGCCTGGATTGCTGACCTTTTTTTTTCCCCTCATCTCTGTCTTCTACATTCTTTTATTTAACTGCTGCTCATCAAAGCACATCCTTTTTATGTCTTCTCCGCTATAAACATGTGGTGGACTATAACTGTGCACTTTAAAATATAAGTTTATGTCCCTAAAGCTTTTAAGAGTTATTGGTATATAGCACTCATACACTAAATGCTATGCGTATAGGAATGGATTAGTAAACTCAGTAATTTAGAAATGTTTTGTAGGAAAAATAGTTAAGCCAGTACTTGAATGTGGGTAGGTTTTACGTAGGCAAAGAGGAAAAAAGAAAAAAGGAGGAGATTAAGTGAGACAGCACAGGGAGTCAGAAAACAGTATATATTAGTGCAGAGTTTCTTCAGCATTGGCATTGTTGAAATTTCTGGTTAGATTTCTTTGTTTTGGGAGCTATCTTGTCCATTGTAGACTAACAGTGTCCATGACCTCTACCCACTAGATGCTAGTAGCAATTCTTTAAGTTATTACAAGTTAGAACATCTCCCAACATTGCCAAGTGTCCTCTAGGGGACCACTGAATAATTTGTTGATTGTTCAGATGATTTATATAAAGTCCAAGAATTAAAGCCTAGAAATGTGGAGTGGGACTACGTCAAAAGTAGCTTGAATATTAAGATGGGGAATTTGAGCTTTATATTACTGGAAATGCACAGTTACTATACAGTGTTATACTTGTTCTCATCTCCTTTATTCTCAGATTCTTGCTGTTAAAGTGCGGTTTATGAACTAACAACAATGGCATCACTTGGAGCTTTTTAGAAATACAGAATTACAGACCCCTCCCAGACTTGTTGAATGATAAATCTGCATTTTAGCAAAATTCCCATAGTAATTTATATGCACAGTAGAGTTTGAGAACTGCTTCGCCCATCTTCTCACTTTGCTTAGAGGGACGCTTAATTCGTAGACTTGATTTGATTTAGGGAGTAATGAGATAAAAGTTCTGATTTAGAAGATCATTGTTGTGTTTTTGATAGATTGAAATGAAGAGGTTCCAAAATCATAATGTCTCAACCATGAGGCCATGAAAACTTGAAATTCATTTTTTAATTTCTGCCATTTGAGTGAAGAAAGGGAGCTATTACAAAGGAAAAACTAGCAGAACTTTGTAACTGACCAGATATAAGAAACTAAGGAGGTTTGAACGATAGCAGATTTTGAACCTTTAGTGATTGAGTAGATTATATTACTATTAATTTAAATGGGCATATCTGAATGAAAAACAAATGTTGAAGATTGGCAGGATGAGATGACGAATTCAGCTTTTGACTTACTGATTTGGAGTATATATAGACAAAAAGTATCAGGTAGGTCGTTAGATACTATAGAATCAAGCTTTGTATCAAAAGTGAATATAATTAGAGATCTTCTGGGTAGTAGTGTTTATCAGATAAAAGTTTTTAAGAGACATGCAAAAAGTAACTGAGAGCCTAAGACTGAGTATTTATTAGAGCAGAGATTAGAAGATATAGAAATGAGTTCAAAAAGATAGCTTTGAGAAAAACTATGGCAAAATGATATTCATATCAAGAGCAGATAAAGATTACTCTAGCAACTTTCTTCTACAGTGAGAAGCCTTACAGAAAATGATTTCAGCAGCCATTTTTTTCAGTTCTCCTAAGATTGGCACATAGCTACTAACATTCTAAATGCATAGCTTAGAAGTTAATTCATTAGAGCAGATACCTGGAGGCATTAGAACTTAATGTTTTTGGAACGGATTGGGAAGAACTACAGCTAAATATTGAATTCTACAAAGTCAGTCAACGAGAATAGGCAAAAGTATTGAGCATGTAGATTAGGCAGTGACATTAGAGTTTCAGTGGAATGGTAATAATAGAAACTGAATTAAAGGGATGTGATATAGAAAAAAAGATTTGGGAAAATTGAACAACAAATGCCCCAGCAGAAGAACTGTCACACAGTCAGTACTTCCTTTTGATATATGGGGTATTATATAGTTGGTAAAATTAGGGTTGAGCGAAGTATTGCTCCTTGAAAAAAATTGAGCCACAAAATTGTAGGCATGCCATGATTACATCTTTGTGGACACTAGAAATAGAAATAAAGAGAAGAAAAGGGAATAATATGATAATGACTCTATTAGGATATTGCAGCTGTATGTAATTTTTCTTTGTTTTCCAAAATTTTGGTAGTATTACTTTTGTAATTAGAAAAAAGACTTCTGCTGGATATGATGGAGTAACAGGGAATTGATTTACTCTCTCTCTCTAGCAACAGGAAGACTAGGCAACTATTGTCTAGTCATTAGACAATAAGGAGGGTAGGATTATGATCCTTGAATTAAGAAAAATAAGATGAGTTCTACCATTGC
This sequence comes from Catagonus wagneri, assembly GCA_004024745.2. Classification (NCBI taxonomy): domain Eukaryota; kingdom Metazoa; phylum Chordata; class Mammalia; order Artiodactyla; family Tayassuidae; genus Catagonus; species Catagonus wagneri. The sequence continues at coordinate 3,770,902 of PVHT021183694.1, read as the reverse complement.
TGCAGCTTCCTTCTTAGGCAATTTCCAGGCTACAGCTCAGTGACAGGGAATTCAAGTAGAGAATGCTGGTCTCACTGAGTTTGAGAGACAGACTGGTCCGGTGACTGGGATTTGTGGAGTAGAATACTGGAAAGAAGAGTGCATCAGAAAGCAAAGTGTGTGTGTGTGTGTGTGTGTGTGTGTGTGTGTGTGTGTGTGTGTTAGAGACCTATAGAAGAGCCCTCTGAATTTGATTTAGTACTGATTTCTGTATATGTGAGAGGAAACTTTTAAAGTAGGGGAAAGGACCAAGAGAAAGAAGTAGGGTTAACAATCCTGGTGTTAATACAGGGCTGGGAAAACTTTGTGTTCCTCTGAATCAGAGTATACAGGGCATTGGGTGGCATCTTAAGATGAAGAAACGGCAAAAGTTCTAGACAGGGAATAGTACAGAGAGGTTAACTAAAATTTGGGGGAATATGAGAAAAGTAATTTCAGGAAGCCAGTGAAGTCTATAATCAGGAGACTGATTCTCTTCAGAAGAAATAGAATTTAAAATTGACTTTAAAGTCTTTTTTTAAGTTCCTTGAAGATAAAAGCTTCTATTGATGGCACAAATTATTCAAATCAGTTCTTCCATGGTTGCGGATCTTGGGCTGAAATATAAAAAAAAAACCCAAAAAAAACAACAAAAAAAACACCATTGGAAACTTCAAAGAAATAACAGCATAGTGGAGAATATAACCGGACCAAAATCTAGGAGAAGGTAGAAACGTAGAAATAAGTCTCTTCACCCTTAGGGACATTTGACAGTTCAGAAGAGACACCTAAGATGCTGAGCTAAGATTTTGATAGCCTTGAGAAGTGAGAGAGACAAATATGTGAATGCAATTCTGCTTACAATGGGATGTCTAATAACCCTTCTCATATCCTCGTGGTACCGAAAGGCTTAGATTTTCAGAATAGTAGTACACCATCAGTAAATTAGCCTTCTTGTGAACTTCTAGGCCAGGTTTATATCACTTGAATAGTCTCAAATTAAGGAGATCCTGGACTGGACAGTGTTTTCAGGGCTAGCTTAGCAGAAGAAAAAACAGATCTTTTTTGGAAGAAAATTACCTTTATTCTAAGCCTCAAATTATTTCTGCCTTAATTATTAAGGACAAGTAGAAAAGGTACCTTTATTCCAAACTTCAAATTATTTCTGCCTCAGTTATTCAAACTGAGACATATCGTTTACTTGAATAACCAGGCATGCAAGGTAAAGACAACTCCATAAGCATCAGCCAGAACAAACAAGACAACAGAAACAGACCTGTGTAAGATGTTGAAATTATCAAACACAGACTATTAAACAATAGTGCTTACAATTTGAAAGGATAAGTCAATCTATTAAAAATTATATTTCTTCAGAGAATGAGAAACTATGTATATTAAAAAAAAATCACATAGTGGAGTTCCCATTGTGGCTTAACAGGTTAAGAACTCGACCCATAAGGATGTCGGTTTGATCCCTGGCCTTGCTCAGTGCATTAAGGATCCGGCATTGCTGCAAGCTGTGGCATAGGTTGCAGATGTGGTTCAGATCTGACATTGCTGTGGCTGTGGTGTAGGCAGCAGCTGCAGCTCTGATTCACCTCCTAGCCTGGGAACTTCCATATGCTGCTGGTGCACCCATAAAAAGAAAAAAAAATCGTGTAGTAATTTGGCTTCGAAATAGAGAAGTGTTTCTTAGTACAGGCACATTGTAGAAGTATTGTGGGCTCAGTTCTAGACCATTGCAATAAAGCTTAATATTGCAATAAAGTGAATAGTAAAAGAGTCATATCAGTTATTTGATTCCACAGTATTATAAAAATTATGTTTACATTGTAGTTTATTGTATTCTGTAAGTGTAATACCATTATGTCTAAAAAAAGTGCATAGCTTAATTTTAAAAAGTTTTGTTTTTAAAAATTGATAACCATCTTCTGAGTCTTTAGCCAATTGTCATCTTTTTGCAGTAGTACATAACTTCAAAGACCATCATAACAAATATAATAGTAGTGAAAAAGATGAAATATTATGAGAATTACCAAAATGTGACACAGAAGCAGGAAGTGAGAAGATGGTGCTGATAGACTTGTTCAGTGCAGGGTTGTCACAAACCGTTTATTTGTGAAAAACACAATATCTGTGAAGCACAATAAAAATGAAGTGCAATAAAATGAAGTGTGCTTGTGCATAGAAGCAGTTAAAGGATAAATTTTATACATTTGAATAAAAAACTTATGCTAATCACAACACACCATAGGATAAAGACACAAACCCTAAACTGGTGGAAGATGTTTGCAAATGTAATCAGAAAGGGTCTCTTCTCCTGAATCAGTAAGAAAAAGAAACAATTGGCTTTAATGGGTATTTTGCAGAAGAATAAACTCCAATGGCTTATAAACATGAAAAGATTCTTATCCTCATTCATAGTCTTATAAATTAAAAATAAGGTCTCAGTGATATGCTATTACATACCTAAAGATTGACAAACATTGAGAAGTCTCACGGTATCAACTGTAGCGGATATATTGGACCAACCAGACTGCTAAGATTGAGAGTAACTTGGTACTCTGGAAAGCTCTTTGGCATTATCTGGTAATGTTGGAAATGAATATAGTAGTAGCAGTTCCACTACAAGAGATAAAATAAACTAGAAAAACTTTTATACAATAAACCAAGAAACATAAATGAAAATGTTTTTTATAAAATTGTACCGAACAGGATACCAACGTCCAACAGTAATTGAACCATGCAGTGTTAAAATGAATAATTTATACAATTGCAGGCAAATCTAAATGACCTAAAAGTAAAAAGTTAAAAAATGAATTGCAAAGTAGTAGTCTAAGGCTAAATATCCCCCATAAATGAATCTCAGGAACACTAAGTCAAAGAAAAAGTATTAAAAAATACAGATAGTCTGATTCCATTCATTTAAAGTTAAAACACATAAGATGAAACTGTAGTTTAAGTCTGCATTCGTTGTCTGTAAAAATGTCATGAAAAGTAAGCAAAATTTTATTTCCAAAGTTAAAAGAATGGTTTCATAGTTGGAAATTCAGGGTATCAATACCAAGAAGAAGCCTATGAAGGACTTTGGAGGTGCTAACGTTTTTTTTAGGAAGGTATGTGGTGGTTACATGGATATTTGCTATAAATTATCCATTTCATGTTTTATATTCACTTTTCCCTATTTTTATAATAGTGCATCTAATAAAAGGAAGGAAATACAAAAGGAAAATATTAATATCCCTTAAGGTAAATTATAAAATAAAAATATGTAGACATGTAGATACGAATCAAGAACAGATGCCATTGAAAGAATCATTGGGAAATTTTGCAAATGAAAAGTCTTTTAGATAAAAACAATGCACACAATAAACTATAGGCTTGAGCCAAAGAATTCACAAAGTTTGTACTTAGGAATTTGTACAGAAAGAAGCATGTAAATTTTGCTGAAAAATGTGAAGACATAGCTAGGATATATGGAGGGTAGATTGAAAGGGTTTAACATTTAGGGTTACTTCCCCTGCTGAGGAGCTTTCTTATACCAGATAAAGGTAGGTAGCATGTACATTTCAATAAACACAACTATTGATGACGTTACATTTTAACAGTATCTATTTTAAATGTGTTGTAAACATTTTTGCTGTAAAGTGAAGCATTATATTATTAAAACCACATTTTCCTTTTCCCTTTCATAATAATAGAACCTTTAATCTCAAATGGAATTTATGATCAAATTCTCAGGAAATTTTTTTTTAGTATGCTAATTTGGGGGAGAAAAGTATAACCCTACCAGGAAGAGGCATCTTTGTAGTGGTGTGTACAAGCTTGGCTTCTTATTTGTCCTGGCTCATGATCTTCTTTTGTTCCAAGAATCCATTTTGTGTTGACATTACCTATTTACTGTGTATATTTTATAGGTGGTTGTCCCTCGGGTTATGAAATATGGCTAGATGTGGCTTGGAAGGATGTAAATATACTCTTTATTGAAATATAACTAATTTTTTTTTTAAATTTAAACAGTTGAACCCACTGTGAGCCTGATAAAAGGGCCAGATTCTTTAATTGATGGTGGAAATGAAACAGTAGCAGCCATTTGTGTCGCAGCCACTGGAAAACCAGTTGCACATATTGATTGGGAAGGTGATCTTGGTGAAATGGAATCCACTACCACTTCTTTTCCAAATGAAACGGCAACAATTGTCAGCCAATACAAGCTTTTTCCTACCAGATTTGCTAGAGGAAGGCGAATTACTTGTGTTGTAAAACATCCAGCCTTGGAAAAGGACATCCGATATTCTTTCATATTAGATATACAATGTAAGTAAATGATAACATTTGCTTTTTCAGTTTATGTCATATATTTTATTTTAATTTTCTTCCTTTAAATGTAATTCTATATCAGACTTTTTAGATTGAATATTTATTACATATTCTTAGTAGATTTTCCTTGTTGACACTTTTTCTTAATTAGAAAAAAAATCTTCATGGAAATTTCATTTAACCAAAACATTTTTTATCAGTTTGTGAAAGTGGGCAATGACTTTAAACTTGCTGTCCAACTTAAATTTATTTAACCTTGTCCTTTTTAGACCCTAAAAATAGGCTGGACTTAGGTGAATTGTGAATATTTATACCTCACAGTTTGTATGACCTGGAGAAAAACAGCTTCTTCTCCAATCCAATTATTTTGCTATCATTCATTTTTGTTGATGCTACCCATGGTGTTTTCATCAAGAATTTTAATTAGTTTGAAGTTCTGTATTTTTTCAGTATTATTTCTAATCTGATTTTATTGATCATGTTATCCTCATAAAGATAAAACAATAAAGTCATCCTTGGAGTAATAACGATAAAGCTCAAAGCTGCCCCATCTTGTGTTTTTATTTTTTTGTTAAGGGATATTTTCTTGTGTGTATGTTTGTGTGTGACTATATATGTGTGTGTATATACTCCCTTTTCTATGAAGTTTCTTAGTTTTAATACATTCTTTGGGTAAGCATTTTAATATTTTGAGCAAGAGAAAAATATGATGGTGCAGACAGCTTATAGTAAATATAATGAAAATTAAGTAGGTTAAAGATAAAATTAGAAGTGTTTATGTTCTGCTTTCATTTCCATCTATACATAAATTATAAATGTAGATAGGCTTTTGAAGATGTTCTGTTTTTCTTTGTTATTATTTTATGATATGACATGCATGGAATTTTAAATTAAACATATTCATTACACTTGGTGTAATTGTTTCAAAAAGCAATTCTAAGAATCTTTTTCAACATTTATAGGGTTAAACTTGAGAAGCTACTTTAACTTAAACGTTACTGCCATTGTATTCTTGAGCGCAAACATAGCCATAGTAGTCCATTTTATTCATGGGGGATTGATTCTAGGACTCCAGCAGATACCAAAATCCCGGTATGCTCGTACGCCTTATATAAAATGGCATAGTATTTGCATATAAATTTGTGCAATCCTCTGTATACTTTAAATCATCTCTAGATTACTTGTAATACCTAGTACAATGTAAATATTATGTAAATAGTTGTAAATTCAATGTAAATACTATGGAACTAGTTGCTGGAATGCAGCAAATCAAGTTTTGCTTTTTTGAAATGTTTAGAGTTTGTTTCTTTGAATGTTTTTCATCCACAATTGGTTGAATCCACAGATACTGAACCCATGGATACAGAGGGCTGACTCTACCTTCTTTTCTCTTCACTTATTTGGAGAATCCAGTTAAAAGTTTTCTTTGTTCTTTTACTATGTTACTTTTACATATTCTTAACATTTTCCGTTTTCTTATAAAATTTAGATACCAGTTATGAAGCATCATTGGTATTTTCTCATATTTATTTTTTCTTCCCTATGTCTAATAATGACTGAAATTTTCTTCAATTATATATACTATTTTTATTTGCCTGAATGTAGTTCTAAATATATAAAAATATTTCTTATGATGTCAGACTTTATAATTATGGCTTAGATTTATTAGCTTGCTTCTAAAATATTCTTAGAGTATTCTTTTTTCCTATTTTTAATTGGGACCTATAGAACATGTAAAAGTTTAAGAGGTAAAAATCTTGTTTTCCCTTTGTAAGGCTGCACCTACAGCATATGGAAGTTCCCAGGCCATGGAGGATTGAATCAGAGCTGCAGCTGTGGGCCTACACCATAGCCACAGCAACGCCGGGATCCAAGCCACACCTGTGACTTATGCTGCAGCTTGCAGCAATGCTGGTCCTTAACCCACTGAGTGAGGCCAAGGATTGAATGCCCATCCTCATGGACACTGTGTCGGATTCTTAACCAGCTGAGCCACAAGGAGAACTTCAAAGGACATAAACTCTTATATTCAAAACTTTATGTCTCAAACTTTGGAAGTGGTTTTGGGGGATACTTTAATACATAACCCCTCCTTCTTTTAAAATAAATAAAACTCACAGACTTATTTGAACTGTTATTTCAGCAACATTTTTTTTAGTACCAATTTTAAGATAGGAAAATATTTGTTAATTTTTGGTATTTATAAGACACAGGCATTTTCTTTTCAAAAATTACTAAAGTAATTGGACCTTAGCATAAAATGTTTAATTTTTTACTTTATTGTAAACCTTACTTGACAGCCAGGCCTCCCTAGAGAGTTAAAGATTTGACCTGGTCTCTCTTTAACTTCCTGTCTTACCATGAACTGTATTTATCTAGTTTACTGTGTAGCTCACAGAATGGTGGAGGGTCACTGTACCATGCATAAACAGCATTTCTTTATCTTCTCAACATTCTGTTCCTATTCTTTTCCTTCTTGTCCCTCAACAGATTTTAGTTAATTTTTTAAAAATGTCATCTTCCTTGTTACTATTAGAATATAAATTTTGTGAATGCAGAGTCTGTATGTATACCAAACATCTAAAACAGTGTCTGTCACTTATTAAGAGGTTAACGGTGATGATCGAATGAATGATTAGTATTAGATTTTATAGTTTAAAGCTATAAATTTATATTGATCGTAGATGTGGATAATTGCTCATTTAAGTAACCATATTGTACATATGCTAAAAGACCTTTGGGTACATCAAGTGGATAAAAATTCATATTTTAGAGCAGCTCAGGCCTCCGATAATTTACTTTAGTTGTAATTATAGTCTTAGAAAGTTTGTCATATCAATACATGCCCAAAGGACATTAATTAAATATGAAGAATCTAATTTTTTAATTGACTTGATATCTCCTAGGGGCTATTTCCTTTCAAATTAACATTTCTTAAGGACAGTTTTGTATAGTGACTTGGTACTTAATGTCACTTTAACTATTATATTTTCTTTATTCATGTATCTATACATATTTCATATTAGGACTTTTATATTTTGCCTTTGGTGATCCTCGGTTTCTGAATATTCTTGCATTTAGTGTCCATAATAACTAGAATTGCATGTGCTTGTAGTTGTCTAGTGTTTGGTGCTCATTGTCCATTCATTTACTCATTCTTTTAATCAGCCAGTATTTATTAAGTACTGTATTCCTTATTGCTTATGTATAATGAGGAGGAGGAGGATTTTTGTTGGGTATTATGCGTATTACGTTAATGTTTTATCATTGTATATTTACATTTATAGTTAACAAAACACAATATGTCCTATCATGCATTTATTTTATAGATGCTCCTGAGGTTTCAGTAACAGGCTATGATGGAAACTGGTTTGTAGGAAGAAAAGGTGTTAATCTCAAGTGTAATGCTGATGCAAATCCACCACCCTTCAAATCTGTGTGGAGCAGGTAAAAATGTTAGATGCTTCCCAAGAGAAATTATTTAAAAGTCAAAAGTATTCTTAAAGGCATGTTTAAAGTTTTTATTAATGTCATACAAAATTATGGTGATAGCGGAAAATTAAAGAGTTTCTAAGTGTTTTTCTGTCCCATATCTCCCAGCCTTCCTGCCCCCACAGTTCTGTTCCTCAGAGGCTACTTTAGCAACTTCAGCAATTCCTTTTCTCATCATAGCTCTTAAACCACTACTTCTTAATTTATTAATTTTTAACACTGTCTATTGACTTCATATTATGAAAGATGAAAATTTGATTTTATATGTACCTCTTCACACATAAAACATGCCCATATACATGTTCCTGCCCTTCATAGTCCCAATGAAATTCAAGCTACTATTAGTTAAACTGTGTAACCTTTGCCTCCCTATGACAGGTAAATATTATTTACAAGAGCTAAGTAGTGTACTAGAAATATGTTTTCTTTGTTTCTAAAGCTATTTATTTTTCCTGAGGCTAATAATTGTTTCTTTTTTCTTGTGTAGTCTATCCAAATATCATTAATTCTCTTTATTTGTGAAATTTCAAACAGTTACGCTGAGGTTTTCATTTATATTTCTCAGTATTTTGGCCCTCCTCTTCTATAAAGAATTATGTTATCTGCCAACGGTGGAATTATCCCTCCTGTCCCATCCCCTCCCCTTTCCTTTTGTCATTTCCCTGGTTTTTATTTTTCCTTGTTTGCTTGTACTGGAATTCCTATTTATTGTATACTAAACTTTCTTTCTTAATTTTTGAGCAGTTTTTATGATTCTCCCAAGATTTCCTTGATCCCTCCCCTCCATCGATTGAAACATTTCTTTTAGCATATTTTCAGTTTCTAAGAGCATTCTCTTATTCTTTTTTTTTTTTTTTTGTCTTTTCTAGGGCCGCACCTGCGGCATATGGAGGTTCCCAGGCTAGGGGTCTAATTGAGCTGTAGCCGCGCAGCAATGCGGGATTTGAGCTGTGTCTGCGACCTACACCACAGCTCACGGCAATGCCGGATCCTTAATGCACTGAGCGAGGCCAGGGATTACACCTGCAACCTCATGGTTCCTAGTTGAATTTGTCAACCACTGAGCCACAAAGGGAACTTCAGCATTCTCTTATTCTTTGTTCATTTTCATAGCATCTTTTTCTTTTTTTTATGGATGTAGTATCTTCTTGTTTCTTTCTAGGGATACTAGAGTTATTACCTCTGCAAAGTTTTTTTTCCACTTCTTACCTTATTGTTTCTTTTTTCCTCCAAATACTTTTGTTTTTTTGTTTGGTCCTTCCTTATATAGATATTCTTGAATTTTCTCAGTTGTCCAGTCTTCTCAGTGATGCATTAAAATAAAATGCTGAGTGGAAACTATTGTGGGGAGTACTAGTGGTAGATTCCACTTTGATCAGGTAGAGAGGAGGTTATTTCCCTAGGAAACTTCAGATATCATTTATTAAAGAGTGAAATTCTTATTTTTTGTAGTCATTTATTAAACTATTAAAATAATTTCATTCTTTTGCCTACGCGTAAACACCTGATATATGTACAGATTTGGGAGAAGTCTATTGTTTCATTTTTTCAACTTCAACTTCCTTATTTGTAGCCCTCTGCCTCACTCTGGCCTTCTGCAGTACAGTGAGTCAAACTCCAAATCTTTCTTGGGTTCTTTGGACCATATTGGCTGCTTTCTCATCTACATGCCTCCTGCAAGCAGTTCTTTAGCAAAAAGCAGAGCTTTTCAACTTTGGAACTCTTGACATTTGGGACTGGATAAACCTTTGTTGTTGGAGGCACTCCTGTGAATTGTATACTTAATGGCATACCCGATCTCATTCTCTAGAGCCAGTAGCACACACTCCCCCCATCCCCAGTTGTGACAACCGAAACTGTCTCAAGACATGGCACATATGTCCCCTGGAGACAGAATTACTCATGATTGAGAAACACTGGCCTAAAGCATATATTGTTTTCTCCATCTGTTTTCTTTCTTCTAAAAGTTTATTTGTTGGAACATGTTGTCTTTTGAATTCTATCTCCTGTTCTCTTTCTACTTGTTGGTTTTTAATAGCTTTTAATTCCTTTACTCGGTTTAGGTGGTATTTAATGGAAGCAAAAAAAAACCCATATATTTGGTCAATCTATTGTCCTTAAGCAAAGATACAGTTTTAAAAGTAGAGAAGACCTGACATTTACATTTTCTTCAAAGTGGGGAAGCAGGCATTGGTTGTGTGATAGATGCGATAGAGTATTTCTAAAAGCCATGTAATTTTGAGATCTCATCTTGGTGTCTGTATTTTGAGATGTCTTTTTTGAATAAGCCATTTAACCTTTCTAAACCGTTGTTTCTCACTGATAACAGTACCTCACAGAGTTTTTCTAAACCATTGTTTCTCACTGATAACAGTACCTCACAGAGTTTTTGTTAAGGTAGAGAGAATGCATATGAATCATGTACCATAGGTACAGGAGTATAGAAAGTGCTTAGCATGTCATTTTTTGTGAATTTAATATGGTATTTAGTTTTTTATGGCTTATTTGAATAAATAATTTTAAAGGATTATAAACCATTTTTATATTTCTCATAATTAAAGGGATTAGAATTTTGGGTCAAAAGTATAGAGCTAATTGGTAAGATATATAGACTTCATATTCGTTCTTATCCTTCTAGGAAAAGAGTTCACCTTTTGAAGGCTGATGCTTCTAAAAATGTTCTTTCTTTCCAAAGTCCTCTTAAGAAGGAAGTAATAGGGTTTTTGGTTTTGATTTTTTTTTTTTTTGGTCTTTTTGCCTTTTCTAGGGCCGCACTCGTAGCATATGGAGGTTCCCAGGCTAGGGGTCGAATTGTAGCTGCAGCTGCCAGCCTACACCACAGCCACAGCAACACAGGATCTAAGCCACGTCTGCGACTTCCATCACAGCTCACGGCAATGCTGGATCCTTAACCCACTGAGCAAGGCCAAGTATCGAACCTGCAACCTCACTGTTCCTAGTCGGATTCGTTAACCCCTGAGCCACTACGGGAACTCCCCGGGTTTTGATTTTTTAAACCATATAAGACTATTACCTTTATCCTTCAAAACTAAATTCATAGCACCTGTAAAAGATTTTTACTGATCATTTTTGACACAACTGGGATTACAGAATGAAATCCTTTCATCTTTTCTCTGGTGTTGATTTGTGCCTTTCTACCTTTTTATTATTATTTGTTCTTACTCACTCAGTAATTTGTTGTTGGTCTCCTACTGATGTGCTTACATCATTGAAAGAAAGACCCAACTCTTGTTTACCTGTGCGTTTCAGCAACATCAGCAGAACAGAGTATGGTAAATGGTAAATAGTAATGGATAGCTGAGTGAGTGAATGAATGATCTTTTTGAAAAACTGTTTAGCTCAAATTATAGTAGTTGAGCCCCTGCATTTACTTCACTTTTTTACTCTCTTTTCTTAAAGAGTAATTTATGGGCTATAAAAACACTTTCAAAATAAAGACCTATTGTTGATGTTGTTGTTTGCAGGAAATACCCTAAGGGGAACAGTGTTTATCAGTGTACTTAGTTCCATTGCAATGAATGGCTTTAGAGTTCTTCCAGTGGAATTTTATTCCTACTATGGAGTGTACACACACACACACACACACACACACACACACACACACACCAGATAAGACATCTTAGTCAAATTAGTATAGAAACCATTTAAGAGGAGTTATTATTGATACTAAATAATACTTTGGTTTTGTTGTCACAGATGCCTGTGAAATTATTTTATAAGAAGACCCTCGTTGGTGCTTCAGAAACTGTCTTTGAATAGGACACCAGTATAGATTTGTTCAGTATTAACGATGCTCTTTACATGTGTTACGGAGGGTGCTAACAACATTATCATGTACATAAATGATGACTTTTCGTTAGGAAGGTTATAGGTATCTAGATCCATAATTCACTGAGAATAATTCAAATTCTTTTGATACTTTGGTATGTCTTTAAATAATTTATATTTCTAATTTTCCGTCTTTTAAAATATAATTCTATAAAAATTACATAATTTGTTGGGAGTTCCCTAGTGGCTTGGCAGATTATGGATCTGTCATTGTCACTGCTCTGGCTTGGGTTTATTCCCTGGCCTGGGAACTTTTGCGTGCTGCAGGCATGGCCCAAAAAACTTTTTATAAGTAAAATAAAATTGCTTAATTTTTTTCTCTCTTTCCTTTCTGTTCCCTCTAATACATTAGCCTAGGTTCACTTTTATGAACTTATATTTTGGAAGAATGGGTATTTTTATTTATTTTTATTTTTTGCTTTTTAGGGCTGTACCTGCAGCATATGAAAGTTCCCAGACTAGGGGTCGAATTGGAGCTACAGCTGCCGGCCTACACCACAGGCGTAGTAATGCCAGATCCAAGCCATGTCTGCAACCTGCACCAGAGCTCACAGCAATGCCAGATTCTTAACCCACTGAGCAAGGCCAGAAGATTGAACCCACATCCTCGTGGATAGTAGCTGGGTTCGTTTCTGCCGAGCCACAACAGGAATTTCCAAAAGAAAGGGGTTTTGTCTATTCATCTTTATTAAAGTGAAAATTCGTAACTTACAGTATGCTTTTATTTCATAGTGAATTTTACCTAAAGAATGCTAATTCTTTAACAACTTAAAAATGTAATGTCTTAAATAGCTATAAATGAATAATAGAATCTGAATATATTTAAAGTAATTTCATGTTTTTTAAAATTTAGGTTGGATGGACAGTGGCCTGATGGTTTATTGGCTTCAGACAATACTCTTCATTTTGTCCATCCACTGACTTTCAATTATTCTGGTGTTTATGTCTGTAAAGTGACCAATTCCCTTGGTCAAAGAAGTGATCAAAAAGTCATCTATATTTCAGGTAAGTTACTGTCCATTCACAAAATGAGTTACTCAGATTATTCTCTAACAGTGATCATAATAATAACACTATGATCTGGGCAGTAATTTATACTTGTGAAGGTACGTATCCCTCAGTGTGAGGTTTTCCAAGTAATAATAATCTAAAAAAAGATGTAATAAAGTAACCTTACCTGAAGTACATATGTAAAGTGGCATTCCTTTACTTAAACTTATTTATAAACATCTTAGGACCTACGCATAAAGCTAATTTTTCAGTTAAATAATATTAAATATTCTTTTTCTAGATAGTGTGTACCTCTCTAGGTTCTTTCGTATTTACACCAGGAGTAAATGTTGGTTTTTTTTGTTTGTTTGTTTATTTTTGGTAACTACTCTGCACGTAAGTGTCTGATAAATAAAATGGGATATCAATTTTGACGACCTTCTTATCAAATATCTTTGTTATTCAATATGGAACTATACAGTATTGAGTTACTGAAGGGTGAAGTAGGAATGCTACTGAAAATGTTCCAGTGAAATAAAATTTAAGATGTTTTTTGTGGTCTGTCCATAAGCTACTAAGAATTTAGATTTTTCACATTCCATTTGTTTCACTATGAATATTTTTGTCAATTTGAGTATAAATTTTGGTATTTACAAAAATATAGTTAGAGCTAAAGATATATTTTTTCCTGGATATGGCTATAAATGATATGTTATCATTGGAATGCTTATTTATAAAAATTTTATAAATATTTTAAGCATCTCCTTCCTGTCTATAAGAATGTAGCCATCTTCATGTCTAACAAATGGAAATTTAAAGAAAAAAGGAAGAGAACCTTGAGAAATGCAGGTTAGTATGGTAATTAGCTAATAGGGTGTTATGATTTTTATCTCTGTTCAGTCAAAACTGAGTAAATTAGAGATTTTAAAGAAATTTTTTACTTGAAGTATAGTTTAGTGTTTTAGGTGTATAGCAGATTGATTCAGTTACACATATATATTATGTATATTCTTTTCCAGATTCTTTTCCATGATTTAGAGAAATTTTAAACTTGCTTTAATGTTACATTTTTAGTCCTTCTGTGATTACTTACTCTAAGGACAGTTCTCCATATAATTTTCTCATGGCATTTACCACAATTTGTAGTTGTGTACTGATCTGTTTACTTACTATCTGTCCTCATATTTAAATAGTTCGTGTTTGCTTTATTTAAATTATTGTATACTCAGCACTTAATGTCTGGCACATGATAGGGACTCAGATATTTTTTGCATGAATCTCACAAGATTAGAGCCATGTGCATCTATAGCCCTTTCTGCCAGCAGCAGTGCTTTAGTGGAAATCTGTTGGTATATTAGTCTCCCTTTCTTCCCTTAGAGGTTATTTTTATTAAAAAAAAAAAAAATCTTACAACCACAAGAACTGCTTGCTTGCTTGTTTGTTTGTTTGTTTATTTATCTTTTTAGGGCCTCACCCGCAGCATGTGGAGGTTCCCAGGCTAGAGGTCCAATCAGAGCTACAGCTGCCGGCCTACAGCCACAGCACAGCAACGCCAGATCCTAGCTGCGTCTGCGACCTATACCACAGCTCATGGCAATGCCGGATCCTTAACCCACTGAGCAAGGCCAGGAATCGAACCCACAATCTCATGATTCCTAGTCAGATTCATTTCCGCTGCATCACGATGGGAACTCCAGAACTGCATATTCAAAATGTATTTAACCTAAAGACTGCTTACTTTTTACTGCTGTTGTATAAAATTTGGTGTGGGATATTTCTTATAAATCTGAGGCTTAATGTGTTACAATAATCATTTAAATATCAAGTTTTCAATTTTGACATTCTTATCTATTGGTGATATGCTAAATTTGTCTTTGGTATTCTGGGTCCACTTCCTAGTACTCCTGACTTACTTGTGTACCCACTGCCTATTATTGATTGTTCACTCCCATGTAGAAATAAATATATGTGTGTGTGTGTGTGTGTGTGTGTATATGCATTTAAAACTTAACATTTAAGACTGAGGTCCTCATCTTTCCTCTGCCCCTTGGCACTGGATTTCTTCCTGCAACAGCCTTCATTTGTCCTTTCAGTTATTGGTAGCTCCATTCTTACATTTTGCTTAGGGTATGAAATCCTTGATACTTACTCTTGATTTTGATTCCACCGTATCCATCAAAAATTGATGTGAGCTCTCTCATTATGTTATATACAGAACTTTACCAATTCTCTACTTCTGTTGCTTGTAGTCTGGCCCAAGCCATCATCATATTCCCTCTCTTCAGTCTGTCGTCAAATGAGCAGCCAGAATAATCCTTTTAAAGGGAATATCAGATCATATCAGTCCTTTCTTCCAAACCTTCCGTGAGCTTCCCATTTTGCCCACAATGAAAGACAAATCTTTAGTGATTTTTAAACTCTGTACATGTTCTGGTCGTAGATTACCTCTGTGACCTTTCTTACACACTTGGCTTCAGCCACACTGGCCTCCTTGCTGTTATTTGAACACAGCAGGCACATTTCCTACCTTAGAGTCATTGTACTTGGTGTTTGCAACTGCCTAGAATGCTCTTCAGATATTCTCATACCTCTTTTCTTCACTTCCTTTGGGTATTTGCTCAAATATCGCTTTCAGAGATATATTTAAAATTGAAACATCTCTCTTCTCACGCTTTTATTACTTTGTCTTTCTTCTCTGCCTTATTTCTCTCTGTGGTACGTATTACCATGTGACATAATACATATTTTATTTTATTTTTCTGCTTGCCTGTTTTTATCCCCAATAGAATGTATGTCCTAAGAGGGCAGGATTTTTATCTGCTTTAATCATTACTATAGTCTCATCATCTCTAGCAATGTTTAGCACATAGTAATTGTTCAGAAATTTTTGTTGCGTGAATGAGTGCATTTGTTTGAGAAGAAAACAATTAGGAAACAATTAAAAATCCATAATCTGCTTTATCTAACGTAATTTTTTTGATAAGGGGACTAATGTAACACTAATGATAAACGTCACACGTTTTTAAATCGATCTCTACCAAAGCTTATGAGAGTAGAAATCAAATTTTGAGTAAATACAACAAATTACAATTAATTACTGCTCTGTACTTTAGAAAAAGAGTTCTATGAGATGGTTTTCTTCAAGTAATCATCAAGAATTAGACTTTACTTTTCTATCCAGAGCCTTTTTTCTTTAATTTTTATTTTTTAAATTGAAGTACAGTTGACTTACCGTGTGTTAGTTTTGGGTGTACAGCCAAGTGATTCAGTTACATGTAAACATATATAGATTCTTTTTCAGATTCTTTTCTCATGTAGTTTATTACAGAATATTGAATAGAGTTTCCTGTGCTATACACTAGGTTTTTGTTGATGATCTGTTTTGTATATAGTAATGTGTATCTGCTAATCCCAAACTCCTAATTTATCCCTCCAGCTCCCACCTTTCCCCTTTGGTTACCATAAGTTTGTTTTCGAAGTCTGCAAGTCTGCTTCTGTCTTGTAAATATGTTCATTTGTGTCTTTTTTTTTTTTTTTAGATTCCACTTATAAGTAATAAGATATTTGTTTTTATCTGACTTACTTAGTATGATAGTCTCTGGGCCCATCCATGTTGCTCCAGATGGCATTATTTTGTTCTTTTTTATCCAGAGTCTTTAATACGGTATACTATACTGAGTCTAGTTAACTCCTCTGTGAGCTTCTTAAGAGTATATCAAGTACACCAAATAAAAATTTCCTTCCTCCAATGACTATTAAAGCCTACTAGTAGGCTTTTATCACAATAAAAAGCCATAATGTATGCAGTAAATTATCAGAAAGTTAATCTTTTTCACTTTGAGAAGCTCTTCTCTCAGAATAGAGAAGTAAATTTTCTCAGATCACTTAAGTTCATTTATGCCTAAAAATCAAAGTATATTCCTGTGCAAGTCTTGCAAGTCTTGAATTTCAGGTCATATTTGTTTTAGGATCCAGACATATCAGACACACTTAACTTAGCAATCCTTAAACATTAAAATTTATAGATCTTGTCTATTTAAATAATTATATAGTTTAAAAGAAAAAAGAACCAGTTCATTTAATTTTTTAACATAGTATTTATTAGGCAAAAATATACTTATAGATACAGAGGTCTTAGCTATTTGTTTGTTTTCCAGTTGGGCAGAACTCATTAATTTGAAAAAGAAAGTTAAGATTTTCTTCATTTGGTTGTGGGGAACTCAGAGTCCATTGTCCACTAGTTTATTACATTTGTTAAATACTTATCACATTCAGCAAAGAATACATAAAAATAACTGAATACATAAGGAATGCTGTTGGGAAGGATTTGTAAATCACTTTTAGTGATTACGAAATTGTCCTCCTGCTCCTGTGTATTTACACAATTTGTGTAAAATTGTGACTTTCACTGTAATTATCTTGAAACAGAGTAAGAATTAGAAAATGTGAATAAATGTCTCATGCATGGTCTATGTCCATTGCTTAAGATACAAAATATAAAGTTTAACAGTAGTCCTCCTCTCATGGAATCATTAATAGTGTGGCTATGCTATTTTTAACAGTAGTTGAATAGGGAATCGTAGGTTAAATTTCTAGAACTGCTGACGAAATATGTAACATATGATTCTTAAACAGTTTTTTTTAAATTACTCTTTCTTTTGTAGTTAGGTTTTCTGAAAGCTGTATTTTTAAGTCTCAGACAGTAGACATCCATCTGTGTTCATACAAAGAACATTGCAACTAGAAATAGGAAATGTTAGTGATTTTTTTCTCAGAATACATCTTAAAAATGTAGTTATGTGTCTTATATTTGGTGAAAGCTCAAGTGTATATGTACTGTTTGTTCTGAGAAAAATACCATTAAGAGCTATCAGAACTTTAAAAATTTGTGTGAACAAAAATTTGTGAATTTTAAATCATTAATTAGGTGATTTGTGCTTTTGTTTAACATGCTGGTGCTTATTAATACATTTTTTTTTGTGAGTCATTGTAAAGATGACACTTAATACTTAAAACTTGTCCTCCTCTTCAGAAAACACATGAGTTTTCTTATAAATGATTAATTTTTAGTCTATTTCTTTAATATCCTGGTTCTGTGAGGTTGAATTACATGAAGCTTTACTACTTTTATGGTAGAAATGATCCTACAGTTCCAGTTTTTACGGTTGCATTTGCTCAGCTAGTGAATATGTTCTCACAAATTAAAACTCTTCTTTGATTCACTTACATATAATATGATAACTAATATTCACTTCAAAGTACTTGAGTGGGTCGCCTGTTACATTGGTTTGAGCTCTTAGGGAATTAGTTATAATGTACTTGTTACACTGTATACTGTACTTGCTAAATTTTTACCACGTTCTGTACATATGGCATTCCGTGATGAAACCTGTTTCAGTAAGTATTTTCTTTAGCTTGTAATTTTAGAATAACTTACCCCATGTAGATTTAGTATTTTTCTAACAATCATTTTTTAAAAGCTCTGCAGTACCACTCATTTAAAAAATAATTCTAGGAAATTACCATTTGGGTCATTTATTTTTTTTATCAATGAAGAAATTCAGGATTTTTAAACTCATCCTTCTTCAAACTCTACAATTTTGTATAACATGGCCTATAAATACCACTTAATTGATAATTAACCAGTCTTTAATTTTTACTGTTTATGTTTAGTTGCTTTTTAATATTAATGGCTATTTACTCTGTAATCTAATAGCAATACACAGGATCATTTTCATCTAATATATACGTATCATTAGAATGTTCTCTCTAAAATATTAGCTGTTCTTTTTGAGACTCCATTCTAAAGCAGTGTGACATTGAATTTTGCAGATATAGTTGAAAATTCCTCAATTTCCTAAATGTTCAGATATCTTACCCGTGGGGTATAGACATGCTAATGACATTTTTATAACATGTTTTTACTCTGTTATTATCATTTGATAATAGCCCATCTGGCTAACACAGTTAAAATATATGCTTTTTATTTAAGTCACTAAATAATGGTGTAATCTACATATGTGCTTCCTAAAAATTAGAGAGTTTTCATTTAAGGAAAATATTTTTGAGAGAATTATTAAACCAACAGCTTATACTGTGGCCACTTAACAAGAATCTATAGTTTTTCATTCTTTTAACGATAAGTTTAGTTCTTACAAAAATAAATTATATTAGGTAAAGATGGCTATTAAGAAAATTTACTTTAATGTTTTCATTCTTTTATTTTACTTCCTTGTGCTACTGGCTAAGAAAATGTACATTTAACTGATTTGATTTGATTTTTTTGGTAATGATAATTCTTAAGCCAGCTGTATATAGGACAGTTAAATAATATTCTTCATTTTAAAAAAAGAAGTGTTCCTCAGAGTATAATATGCTTAAACTCGGAATAGTAGAATAATTTAAGATTTACACCATACATAATTTTTCATTCACTTTACATAATTGGTAACTGACTATGTGTCAGTTGTTATTTTCTAAAAAAAATATATTAAGTACCACACTCCTTCTAATCTTAAGAATGAAAAACTATTGTTACTAGGAATATATTTTCATTAACTGTGCTGTCTTTTCAACTTGCTGCTGAATCAGCCTGCATTGACATTCTTTGCCTTTCTGTGTCTTGTCTATCTTTACTGTTTCCATTAGATCCTCCTACTACTACCACCCTTCAGCCTACAGTTCAGTGGCATCCCTCAACTGCTGACTTCGAGGATCTAGCAACAGAACCAAAAAAATTGCCTTTCCCATTGTCAACTCTGGCAACAATTAAGGATGACACAATTGGCACAATCATTGCTAGTGTAGTGGGTGGGGCTCTCTTCGTAGTACTTGTAAGTGTTCTGGCTGGAATATTCTGCTATAGGAGAAGACGGACGTTTCGTGGAGACTACTTTGCCAAGAACTACATTCCACCATCAGATATGCAAAAAGAATCACAAATAGATGTTCTTCAACAAGATGAGCTTGATTCTTACCCAGACAGTGTAAAAAAAGAAAACAAAAATCCAGTGAACAATCTAATACGGAAAGACTATTTAGAGGAGCCTGAGAAAACACAGTGGAACAATGTAGAAAATCTCAGTAGGTTTGAAAGACCAATGGATTATTACGAAGATCTAAAAATGGGAATGAAGTTCGTCAGTGATGAACACTATGACGAAAATGAAGATGACTTAGTTTCACATGTAGATGGTTCTGTAATTTCCAGGAGGGAGTGGTATGTTTAGCAACCACTAAATGTGACTTAACTATGTACAGTGTTTCATTCATACTAGTTGATCATTTTCAGATTGTTCATACTTTTTCTTGAGGAAGAATAAGCTTTTTCAACTTGATTTTCAAGCTTACTTTTTATATTCTGATTTGACAAATGGAAATGTAATATCTGGGTTCAATGTATCTGAGCTGCTTTACAATTTTTTTTCACTGCTGTACTACTGTCTCAAGATTTAAATTTTAATGCAGAGTACTTTATTGGTCTGAGGCACACAGATAAGAAGAAATGCCAACATTTAAATGTATGACTTTTTTGGTAAAAAAATTAAAAAAAAAAGGAAACTAACCTTGGCATTGCGTATTAAATGTTTACCTAGAACTATAATCTCAAGTATAATGTTTGTTAAACATATACCTCTCAAAATTTCACCACTATATGATGCTACATCAAAATTGATTATAAAACTGATTCAAGAAATGTTTATATATGTATTTTAGTATTTAAAAAAATTCAGCCTGATGAAACATCTTTTCTTTTCAAACATTATTTTCTAAGTTTCTATACAAATGGAGTCTTTACCTCTGCATTTTAATGAGCCTTGCCATAATTACTGTAGAGTGGCTTTTCAAAGATATTTCGTTGCACTAAAAACTGTGGTAGTAAACTCAGTGAATGTGATGTGTGGAAGAGCATAGTTAGCTGATCAAATTTTGTCCAAAATACATTCAAGAGTAATAAAAACACGCCTTTTAAACATGATAATTATTAGAATTTTTCATCTCTGGAAGACAGCATATATTGTCATGTGAATATGGGTTTTGGTACATGAAGTAGTAGTTTTGTTTTAATGCTTTATGTCCTAAATATAAGAATAATAATGAAAAGATGGTACGTAGTTAAATATAATGCAGAGAGAGCATATGTGTGGAAAACTGTGGGTAAACAAGCATTGGAGTACAGCTTTTAGAAATGAGACAAATGTTTCAGCCAAGAATCTATACAAAGAATTTTGTAGACCATCTTGTTTTAGACATTTATTATTGATGTTATTTAAACGGGTAAATATATAGAAAAAATATAATAAACTTGGAAGTTTGAGATTTATCAAGAAAAATCTGAATTATAGACCCAGTCACTAACACTTGCTGGTGGAATTGGCAAACCATCCTCTCTTCTAAATGTATGTATGTGTTTTAAGATTTTTGTTCTTCCAATTAAAACTGGAAACATGAGGGGTTTTGTTTTGTTTTGTTCTTGTTTTTTACATAAGTAAGTATAATCTTCCCAAAAATCATGTGTATCTTTTGAAAAAGAAATCTAAGTCTTCAAATATGGATCTTCTTTGTGAGGTAATTAAATTGCTTCTCTGGTGGAGTCCTATACAGTTGTAATAATGGCAACTGTTTTGAAGCCCAAAGAATATATTTTTTTCTGTTGGTAATTCATTAGAAAAAAAGGAGTGTAGAATTGCCTTAGATGTTTTTCCAGGGAATTGAAGTAGAAGTTAGTAGGAGAATCATAATTTTAAATAAATTATTTTGCTAATAAAAAGGAAAAGTAGGTATTTTTTTCCACTCTCCCAACCATCCTTTTCCCAATCCTAGTCCAATCTAAAAAAATGTTTTTATAAGGCAAAGTTGTTATGTGTTCATAGAATTTTGCAAGTAATGAAGGCTTTATTCATTTAAAGCCTTCCTTTATTTTAACTAGCAGTGTTTTCTGGAAGTTAGAAACCTGTTTTGTTTCTCTCCCTAAATACTTAGTATCTAACACTAAAATATTGGTTAAGGATACAGTGAAGTTCACTGGTAGCTTGTTAAAAACATTTGGTTTAAATACAACTAGCCACAGATAGACAAATATTAGGACTCTTTGGTCCACAGCATTGGAAGAACAACTTTCTTGATAATACCCTATAATTGAAGTGACTTTATTTTTTTATTTAAATATCAGCAATGATATGGTCATAAGAAAGATGAGCCTAAAATTTTTGGCCATGAAAGATGTAAATTTGTGGCTTTTTTGATTAAAACTTCATCTTTAGAACAGTAGTTTGAATTACTATGTGAATCTGAGAATAATCCCGTTTAGAATTTTGTACAAATATCAACTTGAATCTAATCTGAAGGAAATTAACAATATATTTCAAGAACTATTTTAAAAATATAAATATCTACTTAATTATTATGAACTTTTTAAATTATGTCCATGTGTGGTTAGGGTTTTTTTTTTTTTTTTTGGGGGGGTTGGTTTTTTGAGGTCTTTTTTGCAGTAGAAGGTGATATAGAAAACTGCAAGTGGGTGTTTGATATGTACTGTATCCTTAATCTCAATCATTTGACAAGCTAAGAGAGTTCAGAATTTAAGAATCTGATACTAGTGCTTAAGACTTTCTGAAGCATTGCACTGTTGTTTATCAGAAGTTAATATGTTTACTGTACATAGACATGTTTGTAAACATAGTCATATTAATAAACATTTTTGTTAAATTAATTTTTGAATATCGGTAATATGCATAGCTAATTGATGGGTATATATGAACTCTTACTCTCGGAAAAAATGGAATAGTTTTATTTTGGCCATGGTTATATTTATTTCCTTGTATTCTTTGATTTTTTCATTTTTGTATTCACTTCAGAGTTTTCTTTCACACTGGTTAGAATAATTCAATAATGCAATGGAAATGAATCCAACACTATTTTTCCCATTTTGCCATTTTTATTAAATACATTGAAACTGTAATGGGCTAGGGGTTAGCTTTAAAAGTGGTAATTGAGAAATGTTTTATAGTTGAAAGGTTTAGTATTCTACCATGTGCCTGAAAGTTTTCTATTTGATAAATCTAACATTAAAGAAACCATTAAGATTCTTCAGTAGTAGGTATTGATTCTGATAGCCATATATAGGAAAGTTTTATAATGGTAACCCTGGCTGAATGTTTAATGTAAGGGACTGTAAGAAGTACAATGTGTAAGTGCAAAAATGGAGATAAATGTGGCAATTTTATATGCAGAAACATCCAATTTGAGATTGATTTTGCTTTTGGTAAATATTGCTAAAGCAAAATATGTGAACAAGGAGTTGTTAATGTGTGGTGTAAAATGTAACAAAGGAAGAAATGTTACCCATATTGAATTTTTAATTCTAACAGGGGAATGATTTACAGCTGATTTGAAAAATTTACAGATTTTTCCTCTTTACTTGTTCATGTATCATCTATAAAAAGCTCCTTTCTCAAATTTTTGGTTTTTCGGATTGATTTTAATTTGTACTAGTGATTTTTTTTTTTTACCAAGTTATCAGGTGGTAGCCCCCAATAGCCATGCAACATATCTTTAAATAAAAGTTTAAAAAAGTTCTTTAGAAGCATATGTTTATAAACAAGCCTGTGGCTCTGGATTACCTTCTTTGTCTTCATTAATGTATTTTCTGGAGTGAGAAAGAATATTTGTGTGTGTGTGTGTGTGTAACTTCATTTCCTTTAATTGATGTTTTGTGGAATTTGAAACCTATTTTATTTCTTTTCCTGAACAAGACTATATCAGGTTAAGGATACAGTTAAATAAAGTTTGAGGAAGCATCGAAGTCGGCTTGTCAACTATTTTAAAACCTACTTTTAATTAATCATTTATTCCTATCTCATATATGCATATCCAGAATACATTGTCCTTGGTTGTGAATTACTCTCTCTAACCCTAACAGTTAAATTTTAAATGTTTTGTTTTAACTTTGGCTTAAGTCAAAGTTTTGTATATTAGCTTTCAGTTTGGAATTAACATATTTCAAAAGGTACTTTTTAAGTTGGCATTTAGTGTTTTTAACTTACTGCTTGTGACCTGTTTTGACTAGAAGTGACATTGTTTCTTACTGTTCTTAATCACTCTCTGTATCTTATTTCTGACACTTAATATTATACATTTTTCCTGAACTTTAAATTATTTTAGAGCAAGCAGCAGTTTTTTTCAAACAACATGCAGTTTTAATAGATTGTTTGATTTTATTCTTGTTATACCAATGAAAATTCATGCATGAAATAATCTTTGGAATAGCATACACAGTATAACAAGTCTTCTGTGTTCTTTAAATTGCTTTCTGTTTATGTATTTCTGTTTTCTTCTGTTGTATATTCCAGTAAGTTGCACTTTTTTTAGAGTACATATCTTCTTTGAGCTTGAAATCAAACATTGCTTACAAAGCTTTTGCTGTGTATATCCGTAGGGGTCATTTCTTTTCTTGAACTTTGATAATAGTTATTTTATCATGTTCATTTCAACTTAAGATGAAACTTGATTCAATTTTGGGATGTTTTCATTTCACCTGCCTTTTAGTTAATAGTTGGTGTTCTGGCTGTGTGCTATGGAAGAAGCCTAGTGAAACAGTGTAGTAGAATAACTTTAAATAATCCTTAAAACTTGAGAGCAAGTCAAAGCCTCATTTCCTTCCATGCACAATACTTTTATGTGGACATGATACCTAATTTCACAGTCTCAATTATGAGAAATATCTCAGGAAAAACCTAGTCTCAAAGGGACAGTTTGATCTAAAAGCCAGAGGTAACACGGTCTACAGGCTTTGACCTTGTTTTAAAAAAGTTTATTATTAAAATATGTAAAAGTAGGATAGACTAATGAAATGAATGTTCATATACATGTTTCAGTTATTATCAGCTCATGGCCAGTCTTGCCTCATTTAAACGCCTGTCCACGTAATAGCTCCTAGCGTCTGTATATCAGTATGTAGCTCTGAAAGTTAACATTTAGAAAAAGTAACCACAGATTCACTACTACACCAAAAATGAATTCCTTAATATCAAGTATCCAGTTGGAGTTCAAATTTCCGTCATATATTTTTTGCAGTTTTAGCTAGTATCCAAATATGATCCATACACTGGTTGATTGTAATGTCTTTTAAATCTGTGTTTTCCTCATCTGCCATTCTTCACTCCATTTTTCCCATGTAATTTATTGGGTGAAGAAGCTGCTTCATTTGTCCTGCAGTTTTCCAGTTTGGATTGTGCCAATTGCACCTCTTTATTTTCTGTTAAATTGACAATGAAATCTAGAGCCTTGGTAAGATTAAGGTTTAACTTGGGGGCAAGATTACTTCTTAAGTGGTGGTATGTTTCTTCATTAGAAAGCACATAGTACTTGGTTTTCTTCCAGTATTAGCAGACATTTGATACGCAAAGATCTACCAACAAGGAACCCATGTAATATCTAGATCTATGAACTCAGTTCTTTTACCATACCATGTGCTCTGATGTCTGAGTAATTATGTCCAGGCAGCTCCCTTTACCTGAAATTCTCTTTCCTTCCATCACCACACTGGGAAACCAGTCCATATTTAAGGTTCAGCAGAAATTATAGCTTCATGAAACTTTTCTTTTTGCTTTAGAATGAGTAATTGCTGTTCAAATTCTTTGGTGTCTACTTCTGTCTACTATAACCTCACATTTTATTCTAGCAATTTTCTTTTCTAGATCAGTGGTCTTTACACTTTTGACTACCTGTCAGTTAAACTTAAGTACTTCTGTGTATAAGTTTATAAATTATATATGTGCTACTGTAAAAATTTGCTATATGCATTATAAAATGTTCAAAAATTTTAAGTCTGATGAAACATTTTAAAAATACTTTCCTTAAAACAGTAACATTTGGGTAAGCAATATAACTGCCTCATTTTAAATGTTAACTTTTTTCTCACTGGAGTTCCCGTTGTGACTCAGTGGTTAATGAATCCGCCTAGGAACCATGAGGTTGTGGTTTCGATCCCTGGCATTGCTCAGTGGGTTAAGGATCCGGTGTTGCCGTGAGCTGTGGTGTAGGTCACAGATGCGGCTCGGATCCCGCGTTGCTGTGGCTGTGGCAAAGGCCGGCGGCTATAGCTCCTGTTAGACCCCTAGCCTGGGAACCTCCATATGCCACGGGTGCGGCCCTAGATAAAGGCAAAAAAGACAAAAAAAAAAAAACTTTTTTCTCACTGCACTGTTTTTGAGAAAACCACATGATTGAATGTGCTTCATTTGTTTTCTTAATCTTGATTCTATACTTTCTGATTCAGTGATTCAAAGGTTCAGTATATTCTGTTCATGTTCAGTATATTCTGACACGTTTTTAGATAAGAAAGCTAATGCTACCTCTTGAAAACAAGTAGTTTCAAATGGAAGGGAGTGCATTTTGGGACCTTAACAGTTTTCATCCCAAATACTGTGTTTGGAGCTAGCTTTCATGTTCAAGGTGTTTGGTTTTCAGTGTCTTTTGCCAATCACCCTTTACATTAGTTATTTCAGCACAGTGTGTTTAGTGTGAGGTTGGTTGTTAATAAGAGTGATTGTAAATCTATATTTGTTTGTTTTCTAAATGTATTTGATTTTGAGAGTTTGGTTTTATACATCTGGTTAGATTGGCATGGTTTTAATTCAAAATGTAGTTGATATAATTTGTGTGTTAGGAGTAAGTTATTAGGATTGCTCTTTTGGGGTGGTGGTGTTGTTATGTGCCCACGTTATTGTTATAGTCTTCATTCAGCCAATTCTTTGCAGGAATGACATTTACTAGGAGTAAATTCTTACTAGGATACAATACAGATTAGCACTGATACCCTCACTTGGTCTATGGGTCAGATGTTCACCTGTCACACAGAACACCCACTCCATGCCTCGTTTACCTTTTTGACTCTGTTGAACTTAGGTTAAGTTTTTAGTTCATTCATCTGAGCTCTCCTATGTCACAAGAATGCTGACTATGCTGAGGATAACCATGTGAATGTGTAACCATTCACTCTCATCCTGGAGCTGTCCTACTCCACACTTCCTATAGGATACTGTGAGTGTCCTGTGTGGCAGGTAAAAATTTTGACACATGGACCAAGTAGGGCCAGCAGTGCCAATCCATAAATTGTGTTGTACTATGGCACTAATTTTTATTAAATGCCCTCTCCCCTTCTTAAATAAGCAAAAATTTCTTTCGATACTTCACTAGAAAATAAATATTTTTATGGGTACTATGACCCTACTTGAAGATCTTGCTCTTTGTTATGAGGACAGAGACTATAAAACTGATTATTGCACTCCTAGCATTATCACGAGACATGGCACATATTAGATTACTATTTATAATTTGTTGGATGAGAGGCTGAGGAGACTGGCCTGAAACAATTAGAGAACTTTTATTAAAAAGTAGTGAGATAAATATTTGGATATGGATATAAAGGTTTAGATGTCATATTGAAAAGATAAGCATTAAAAGGGGCTACTGAAAAAGCAGTGGGATATATTTATGGGAAAAATTGTCAATACAGTGATATGTTTTGTGGGAATATATGTATTTAATCCCAAATAAAAAGTGGGAAGATATGTAAGGGTATTGCATTAACTTGTGAATCAGTCAATGGTATCATATGTTTTACTGAAGGAAATGAAGAAAAAAAGGAATGAAACTTAATGTTTCAATTAATTGTTAGTATTTGGTGTTTTAGTGTGAAAAGGGATTAATTCCTGTACTCACCCACTTTAAATGATTTTAGCAAATTGCTGTAAACACATTTTAGTGTATAGAATAGTATTTAACTTTTAAAGACATAATGCTTCAGTTCCAGGTGTGAATTAGGTGAGCATGTTTGAATAACTTTTACATATGTTTTATTTATTGTTATCAGTAATAACAAACTTTAATTCAGTTTTATGTCTAATATTTTTATTTTGTCAAAAGTGATGAAAGTTATTTCCTATATCTTTATTTTTTGGGTAATTTATAACTGATTTTTGATCATTTTCCCCATAAGACATGCCTAGCATTTTTAATTATGGATAGTGTACTTTTGCTGTATTGAGGAATGCCATTTTTCTGTTTTTGGAGGTGAGTTTCCAATGTATATGGGTTAAAAAGCTGCCATGGTAACAAGAAGCTATTCTTTTGGGAGATATGCTCCAGTCCTTTTATACTAAGTTTTTTAATGCTTTTGTCTTTTTGTTTGGTACTGCTTGTAAATGTATAATTAGATTTAGTGGAACATCTCCTTAGGTGGTGGTAATGTTGCTTCATGTCAATCACTCAGTAAACAAGCTATAAAAATTCCAAATTATATTTGCTTACTTAATTTTTTTTCTCATATTAGTTTTGTTGGAATATAGAGTCTTTGTAGATTATGTGGGAAAGGATGTTGTTACCAGGCAGTGTTAGGGTTAACTTTCTCAATTTTCATCAAAATTCTTTGACTTGCATGCAAGAAACTTCAACTCTTCTGTTGTTTTTCATACTAGAGTTCATCACCCATTAATAACTTTAAAATCCTAATACTCTTAAATATATTATTTGCTTTCTCAATTAATTGAAGCATCAGAAAATGAAATATGAAATATGTCATATATATACTTAACATAGTTTATTTGCATAGAGCAGGATGTCCAATTGGTAAATGGATTCATACCTAACTTTTCTTCCACTTCCTCATTTCAGCGCATTTAGCCTGTTCTGATACTAAGAAGAGGTGTGCAAAAAGAGAATATATATAAATAAAGAATGAATGGGACCGGGTGAAATAAATATGTACAAATTAAGATACATGCATCATCATATATCAGTTCTCAGTTATAGAATACATACATCAACTCGCAGTTATAGAATTCTGGAGTTAGAAATTATAAGACTAATGGGACAGTGTTGGGTTAGACCAATTTAAGTGTTTATAGTATCAATTTAGACTTGAGAATTACTTCAGGATACTAAGGAAAATATATACTGAGAGTTGGGAATTACGTTGGGATATTTAAATTCTAATTTTGTTTTATTGCTTACAAAGCACTACCAAATTTAATATTGCTAAGATTAAATGAAAAGCTTTCATGGAGGAGGTATGAGGTTTGATGAAGAATTTATAATGATGTATACATCAAGAGTGTTAATTTGGGCTAATTATATTCAAAGAGTAACCTGAGGTTTTGAAAAATAATTTCGGAACTATTACTATAAATATATTAACTTTGTCATTATTAGAATAACAAATTTAAATTCTTCACACTTGGGCAAAAATGATAGGGCAAAATAAAAATTTCCATTAAAAGGAAATCTTTAGTTTGGAATAGCATACTTGACACATACAGATTTTTAACTTTTGCTGCTAAGAAGATGTGACTTGGTCAAAAAAACCTTGTTCATGTAACCTTAATAGATTTCAACTGTCCTGTCATTTAAAACTGAAATCAAAACTGTATATGGGGAAAATGATAGTATAGAAGAGAAAATTAGTACTAAATCATCCTGTCTTTTATCTGCATAATAAGCAGAATAATATTTGATCAGCTTGGTTTTCAGATCTTTTTCTCACAAAGCACATATTCATGTAGATTTAGTAGTGATCAGAGAAATAAGCAACAACAGGTATGTATTGGCAAATAAGGGTAACATCCTGAATGATGAAGCTAGTTGTAGTGTTTAAGGTAATTGTATATTTTTAGATTCTATTCAGTATTTGAAAGACTATTGAAATGGGTTACCTAGTGCTCATTGGTATAAGATTTTTAATCTAGAATGAGACTAATAAAATGATCCATTAATAAGCTCAAGACCATTAGTTTGCAAAAGAAATTTTTATAATTGGAAAGAAAGTAAAACATTATTTTCAGGACTCTAAAACACCATGTGACTCCCATTGTAATAAAAACAGTTGGAAAATGCTTCTAAACATGTATTTATGTGGAAATATTATGATGGTAAGTATGTGAAACATTTCAAAACCTATAGTGCTTTAATTCTATTTAAATTTACTATGTCTAGATTCTAACGGTAATTGTAATTATTACATGGGTATATGTGACTTGTCAATTTAATTGAAAACTAAGAGCTCTGTGTTTCCAAATAGGAAACCCAGGAGAGACTATGTTAGATGTGAAAAACCATTCTCGCCCCAAAAGGGCTTACAAGTGGAGGTTTCTATCTGGCTCTAACCTAGCTGGATTTCATTCAGTGTTCTCTCCAATTTACTGACTGAATGACTTTGGACAGATTATGTAACTTTAGAAATGCAGTATCTTCATTTATAGAATGTTACCTTAAATATCTTTCTTACTGATTAGAAGGGTAAAATCGTGTATATTGAAGGTACTTTGATGGATCACTCTGCAAAATTTAGTTATTAGATTTAATATAGCTTAGATTGTCAAAATAATACACGAGTATTGATGGTTTTGTCATTTCCATAATACTTATACGTGATAATAATTTTAGTATATTCCTTTACTTGGGAGTTCACAAAGTTGGGTGACTTTTTCTTTTTAGAATTTGTCTGAAGTACAAATGCTAAATATGTCTTTAAAATCCTTAAAATATCTGTGGTGCAGGCTAGGAAATAAATTAGTACTCAAATGATATAATGTGTCTGTATCCAGGAGATAGGGAAGAATTTACAAAATTTTATAGTAGAGACACTATCTTAAGTGTATTTTGTATTAAATACGTGTGAATTAAGGGAAATTCCCTGCAAGAAGTACTATTTTAATAATAATTCTATTTTAATAATTTTTGCAATGTCACTTTTTGACTGTTTATTATTTCTAGGACATTTTCTGGTTTTCAGTACTATTTCACTCTTTAAAAGCTTTTGGTTTCTTTAATAGAATAAAAATGATAAATGTCTATATCGTTGGCTAACTGCATTAAAGAATATGGACTTTTTTGTTTCATTATGCTTTATCACCTTTTGGAGTAAGAACTTAGTCTTCATCCTCGTCTCTATTTTCTTTTCTCCTCCAGACATTCTTTGCCCATAGATAATAGATTCACTCATTGATATCTGGGGATATTCTTTTTCATAAATTTACAAAAGCAAAGCTAAGGTGATATCTTACAGGGGAAAAGTATGTTAGCATAATGCTACAAAAAGTAATAAATTTGGGGTAAGCGTGCAGTTGGACAACATACTTTAATCAGTTCTTGCAGTTTAGAAATTAGAGGACACAAATTCAAGAACTATTCTTAAAATTGTTTGAACAACCTAATTTTTGTTACTTTACAGATGTTCCATTTAAGCAGACCTCTTCTATAGCCGTAGCTGGAGCTATAATTGGAGCTGTCCTTGCCCTTTTCATCATTGCTATCTTTGTGACCGTGCTGTTGACTCCTCGAAAAAAGAGACCATCCTACCTTGACAAAGTGTAGGTAACTTTTTTGCTTGTGTTCAACTAGGAATATTCAGTATGTGTCAGTCTTTATCTTTACAGCTATTCATACGAAAAGTGAAGGATGGAAGTGGAGATACTTTTAAGTCTTTGTAAGATGACTATGGTTTTGTTAGAAAGTCTCAAACTACATCTTGGTGAATAAACACAAGGGGCTACTTGAGGCAAATGTATTAGACACCTTTTTACCTATAGTATATTACACATCTTTCCAAATGGTGACATAGTGACACTTCATGTTCTCCTGCCTTCCCAGTAAAAATGCAGGTCTTCAACCAAGTAGTTGGAAGACAGAAATAAAAAATCTTAGAAGTTTAATTACTTCTTTAGATTGTATATGCCTGTCTTATGTATAGATACAAACTTAACTTTTAGCTGCCAAGAATTACTAAATTCATTGTTTTAAAGTTTTATCTTAAAGAAATTTGGCTCAAGTGAATTTGAAAATGCTCGTCTTTTTTTTTTTTTTTTTTTTGTCTTTTTGCCTTTTATCTAGAGCCACACCCGCGGCATATGGAGGCTAGGGGTGTAACAGGAGCTGTAGCCGCCGGCCTTCACCACAGCTACAGCAACACGGGATCCGAGCCGCGTCTGCAACCTACACCACAGCTCACGGCAACGCCGGATCCTTAACCCACTTAGCGATGCTAGGGATCGAAACCGCAACCTCATGGTTCTTAGTCGGATTCGTTAACCACTGAGCCACGAAGGGAACTCCCTGTGTCTTTTTTATTTAAAGAAAAAGCAATGTTTGGGGGCTTATCATTGAGATAGGATTACAAAACAGAAATTATACTTTATTGTATAGTCAAAAGACTGATGTCCCAGTTGACAATTCTCTCCACAATGTTTGTTGCTTCATCTGTGAAATGGGAATACTTTTCCTTCTTACCTCACATGGTTGTGATAACATCAGGATAAGATGGTGTTATGAACTGTGAGGTTGTATACAAATGGCATTATTTCTTGCGTGGCTATTAATGTTTTTATATGAGGACATAAGGCTGCCACTCAAAGAATGTATTCTGTCTTCATAAATGCTTTGTCGATGTCTCTTCCTCTCTAATCTGGCACAGTTATAGCACTGATCTCTTATGGATTAAAGACACTTAGGTGTTAGTCTCAACCCTATTGCGATCAAACTAGTGGTATGACCATGAACAAGTCATATCACCTCCATGAATCTTGGTTTTCTCACCTAGAGACTTTGGGCACCTTTGGGCTATAAATTTGCTGTGATTTTTGTTACATTAAAAGAAATAATTACTTTAAATAAAAGGACTATAAAGTATTCTTTCAGTCTAATACTGTAAAACCATTCTAGTGTATTCTAGAGTAACTTAGCTTGTGGTTAACTTATCTTAGTTGCCAGATTATCTCAAGCTTTCCTATAATTTCAAAAACATAATTTACTAATAAGCTAGTAATTATACCCATGTAATCATTTTATTTATTGTTTGAATTCTGTTTATTTAAAATGTTATTTCAGGAGTTCCCATTGTGGCTCAGCTGGTTAAGAACCCAACATAGTGTCCATGAGGATGTGGGTTCCATCCCTCGCCTTGCTTAGTGGGTTAAGGATCCATAAGTCCATAAGTTGTGACTAGGCTGCAGATGCAGCTCAGATCTAGCATTGCTGCAGCTATGACATAGGCCTGTAGCAGCAACTCCAATTCGATCCCTAGCCTAGGAACTTCCATGTGACACAGGTGTGGCCCTAAAAAGAAAATTATTTTATGCCCACATAGAGAAGTTATTAGACCACTGAGAATTCATAGGTACTTTGACCTTGATAGCTTTCACTCTCTTATCTTTTAATATAGGTAAATTTTTTGTTTGATTCACTAATACCATTACTGAAAATTACTTATCTGTGATCTTCAAAAGTAAGAGAATATATAGAAATTATTTTCTGAAATGCAGAGAGCTATAAGATATATTCAGTTTTATTTTCATTGTAACTCACCAATTTAAAAATATATGGAAATATTTTTTTTAAATAGATTAGATAATTTGGGCAAAAATAAATACATTCCCTAAGGTTGTAATGGACTCTTTATTTATTTTAGTGGCAAGATTTATAATGGTTTGTAGATTGAAGATCTTAATTTACATGATAAATATTCTAACAGTGATTATGTCCTTTGAAAACTAGTTAATGGAAGTATTTCCAAAATATAATGTAAACTTTTTTCTATTTCATCTTCAGATACACGTTTTTTTTAATACTTTGGAAGAAAGTATTTTCCGTTACACATGTTTGACTGTCTTTAAAATGTTGGTAGGAATAGTCACTTGTAAAATTGTGCAGCACCTAGTCATATACCGGATTACTTAATTTTCAAAGAATTTATTTCAGATTCGTCCTAAACATAGGAACATTTAAAACCATTTTAATTTTTTGTTCCATCTGTGGTACATTAGTGGAAATGTAAGAACTGAATTAAACATGTACATTAATATAAATAGATATAATGTAAATATTAGTGTAAGGAAAATATCCTTAAAACTTAGAAGAACCTTGATTGTCCCCTCACTTCTTTTTTTTGCTAAATGTGGGAATGACATTTTTTAAACTTCTAATGCAGGATCGACCTCCCACCCACACATAAACCACCTCCGATGTATGAAGAACGATCCCCACCTTTGCCTCAGAAAGAACTTCTGTATCAGGTAAGTGTTCCTGAGTACACTTCAAATGGAATGAAACAAAATAAAAAAAAAATACTAAGCAATGTACATTATTTGTTTCAGAATATTATCTGGTCATTACACATTAAATATTGCATAATAATAATAATTTCTCTGAAACATTTTGGGGATCAAATTTTGTCCACAAATTGGTACGAAAACAAGTTATTGCCAGTATAACTAAGACGAATTAACACTGTATTAGGAGTACAAATTTTTACTAAAAGCTTATGGCTGAAGACATACTGTTAGGACAATTTTATTGACATATAGATTCACTGGAAAATATGCATTTCTATACAAAATAAGTAGAAAAATTGAATGGTAGGGTCTGATATTTGATGGAGAGGTTTTTTCCCTTGGTGTATGTACTTTTCATTTTTTTTTTCAGTATACACGGTCTTAAGTTTTAGCATTCCTTTATTTAGTAACAAAAGCTTTATACTCCAATTTAAAATTCTGGGTATGAATATTGGGCCCCATTTTATGCTTGTAATAGTTTAAAATTTATTTTGGAGTCAATTTACATTAATTCATGTACTGATTTAATGCTTCTGTGTTGGATTCTGTATCTAGATTAAAATACTCGGGAAAATTTAAGCCATCAAAATGTTTGAATAGTTTTATTCCTTGTTTTGTTTTTGTTGTTTTTTTTCCTCTTTCACCCATGCAATCTAGTGGGGCTCTAACCCTATGTAGGGGTTTTATTACCTATGGGACTATTCTATAATATTTTTTTCTCCTCATCTGTGTCCTCTATCTTCAGCTTAAATAAGGCAGATCAGTTTGCACACCAACTAATTAATTTGGTGGGAAAACTGCAAAGGAATGTAGCTATTAAAATGTTCTCACCTTCTGTTCCTTAGTTCCCCATATCGTCAGGTTGCATGAGCAGGGGTCAGGAAGGAGCATTCTTTGGCATGTGCAGTCACTGACAATGGCTACCAGCTTCGTCACCTTGGATAAGTGTGGTGTTTTAGGGGTGAAGATGTGCCATATTTTCAGAACTCTTGTTTTCATGTAAATAGTATAGCCTCACATCTGTTTTGGCAAATAAATTGACAGGCAGTATGATATGTTAGCTGCTATAGATGGATGGCTGTCTTCCTCCCTCCATAAAGCTAGTAATAAACTGGAGGATTTCTAGATTCAAGTTTGGGAATTTTTTAAGAACATTGTTAGTAATTTTTTAGAACAATCCTAATTATTTATTCTTGTCCATAAAAATCAGTGTGTTACTTTTTATTTAATATTTTTAAATTAAATATTTACAAAAGCTTATGAATTGGAAAAAAATTGACTCATTTCATGTGTCCTGCATTTTAGTTAAGAAAATATAATGTCTGTAAATGTAAGCACTGCTAAATAAATGCAAAAGGAAGATTTTTCTTGAGTGATTTGACAGTGGTACAAAATGCAAGTTTTAGTATCCTTGGAGTCTGAGAAGGCTTCCCAGATGGATCAAATTTGCAAGTAGGAGTTTTGATGCATATGTTAAAATACTCGTTGATTAGAGTATGAATTGCATAATCACAAGCATAAGTCTAGGTGGAAATAAAGAATTATATGTAAAAGTAGTAGAAATTTTAGAGCAGAAATTGATGAGACAGTACCTGCAGTGGATAACAAATAGTGGACTTTGAGAGTCAGACCATTTAGTACCATTGTGACTTTTTCCTCATCTGTAAAATTTAGCAGGTGAAAAACATGATGGATTGTTTCCCTCTTCTAACTACAAAACTGAGTCTATAAAATATTGCCAAGGGTCAGCTGATTGCTGTCATTTTGCTTAGGAGAGTCAAAACTTGAGTTGGAGATGAACTAATTCCTAATTCTATAAAGATTCTAAGAATTAATTTAACCTAAAATCATTATCCGTCAGTAAGCTAGTTTGTTATGATTCATGCATTATAATGTCACATGTAAATTATAGG
Source organism: Catagonus wagneri (assembly GCA_004024745.2). Classification (NCBI taxonomy): domain Eukaryota; kingdom Metazoa; phylum Chordata; class Mammalia; order Artiodactyla; family Tayassuidae; genus Catagonus; species Catagonus wagneri. The sequence goes on along the minus strand of PVHT021183694.1, from coordinate 3,735,216 downwards.
GCTGTTTGTGTTTAATGTTGTAGTATCAAAATTCAAAATACACAGAACTATTTCCTGGTTACCAAGAAGTCTGTGTGTAGTTACTGTCTAATTAGTTTCATGCAATGATAGCATGCTGTAATAGTAAATGCCTTCACAATGTTCCACTTCACTGGATAGCTTGTCAACTTTAAATTTATGATGTAATTCCTACTTGAAGTCATTAGTTCTCAGCCCTCACAGCCAGGCCTAGTGACCTAATGAGCCAGGTCATGTCCCAAATGCAGCCCTGGCTTTGGGGAACAGAGTCCCGCCTGTTCTACCCATCAGTGTTCTACCCTTGGGAAACCACAGAAAGAAACAGTTCCTTACTACCTATATTTTGTCCCCCCACTTAACCATTACTTTTGTGGTAATAGTGCCAAAACTCATACCTGAGACTTCTCCCTCTAAATGTAAGTAAGGAGCTTGAAGCCTCATATTGTGAAAGGGTGATTTCCTTGAGTGGGAACTAATACTGTAGAGAAAATGCATGGAGGAATACAACATATGAGGGAAATTAAAAGAGGACTGTGCTGCCTGAAGGCAAAGAATAATTAGGAAATACCACCAGCTTGTCATGTTATTTGTTCATAATCCTACAAAATTGAGTCTTGATTTAGGAAACAAATATTAATGCATGACATTAAAATGTACTTTATGTTTTTGTTATAGTTTATTTCCTTAACATTATGCGTAATGCATAACTATATTCTTGGTACCAAAAAAAAAAAAAAATCCAAATACCTCAGAAATTTAGAGAGTTAACTGTTAAAATTCTCTTTCATTCCCATACCCCTAAATATATAATTTTCTCCCCCAGAGCTCACTATTGTTATGAATTTGAATATCCTCCCAGACATTTTTCCACAAATTTATTTTGCAGTATGCATCTTCCAAATTTACATCTGTAAGTAGTTTTTTAAAAACATAAACGTGGTCATAGAATACATATTGTTCTAGAAATTGCTTTTTCTACTCTATTACAGACCAATATTTTTCGGAGTGACTAATGTTTCTACCTTTATCAAAATTCTCTGGGTTATTAAAAATGAAGATTCCCGAACACAGTTTCAGGCTTACTGAGTAGGAACTGCAGGGGTTGGAGACCATGGGTGTTTTACCTAGCTCCCTAGGTGAATTTCAGTACACATTCAGTTTTGAGAACTATTGGTATTTCTCTATCTCATTCTTAATGACTGTAATAGTACTCCATTGTGTTGATAAGCCACAGTTTACTGAATGTTTTTCCTAGGTTGTTTCCATTTTTTTTCCTGTTACAGTAATTGTTGCAGTGAGGGTACTTAAATATATTTTATAGTACACATGTATTTATAAAATCTATGCAAAGAAATAGAATTACTGTAAATACTTTTTACATTTAAATAGGTGTCACATTGTTGGCCAAACTGACTATATTAATTTCTATTCCTATAAATAGCCCATTTTCCCTTAGGCTGCTTAGTAGAACTTTTTTTTTTTCTTTTTCTAGTTTGATAAAACTGAAAAAGTATTTCATTGGAAAGTTTTGTAGATTCCTGGAAGAAGCTTCATAATTGATTACCTATTTGTAGTTCTGTAAACTACCTATTTACATAATTTTTCAAATTTTCAGTTACTTTTTGAACTTTGTTAATTTTAAGAAGCTCTTTGATATGGATAGTAATCTGTTGTCTTACTTATATCCATCTCTTAATCTTTATAGTGTCCTATACAGTATAGTCAAAATCTTTTTGTCTTTTTCCTTATAGTTTCTGGAAGTTATATATTATCCGAAAAGACTTTTTCCCATTCCCCCTCTCTCCTTGATCTAAAGTGTTAAAAAATCATATAAAATTCTAACAGTTTTATTTTAAATAATCTGAAACATGATATAAGGTGTGACCTATTTTTCCTCCAATGGGATAACCAATTGTTCAAAATTATTTTTTATTTTTTTATTTTTAATTTTTTTTGGTTTTGTTTTTTAGGGCCGTACCATGGCATATGAAAGTTCCCAGGCTACTGGTAGAATCAGAGCTGTAGCAACCGGCCTACACTACAACCACAGCAATGCGGGATCCAAGCCATGTCTGCAACCTACAACACAGCTCTCTGCAACACTGGATCCCCGACTCACTTAGCGAGGCCGGGGATTGAACCCACATCCTCATGGATACTAGTCAGATTCGTTTCTGCTGTGCTACAATGGGAACTCTGTTTAAAAATTATTGAATTGTCTGCCCTTTTCCATGATTTAAGGGTACTTTTATCCTAAAATAAATTTCTACATGTATTAGGTACATTTCTGAATTCTTAATTATGTTACATTGTTCTGTGTTCCTCTTCTTAAAGCAAGACAACACTGTTTTAATTATTATATTACATTATGATTTGATATTCAGTGGAACAAATTCTTTAATTTATATTCTTCCTTTCCAAAATTTTCTTGGCTTTTCTTTTTCCTATCAACTTTAGAATTGTCTTTTCAGATTCCATAAAATCCTATTGAACTGTATTAATTAATTCAGTGATAAATGACAACTTTATAATGTCAATTCTATCTGGAAACCAGGCCTCTATCAGTGTTCTTTTATGTACTGGAATAAAGTCTTTTTCATTTTTATTTTTTTGTATACATTTTCTACATTTCTTATTACACTTACTAAAGACATTTTAAGTATTTTAATTCACGATAGGTTTCCCCCTGCTCTGCCACTGTGACATTTTCTAGTTGGTTATTAGCATAAAGAAATACTTTGATTTTTCTTTTACTATAAATCTTATATCTAGCTGCTTGAATTTCTTATTCATTCTAATAGTCTTTCATTTTGTTTTCTTGAATTTTCTAGGTAATAATCTATTTGCTGCAAATAACCGTTATCTTTTTATTCTTTATTTGTTGTGCTGTATTTTTTTTTTACAGTGATTTTGCAAAGTGCTAAATGTTGATGATTGCAGGGGTATTCTTTATCTTATTTAGCTTCAAATCAGCATGAGATACTGAACACTGATATAAAATTTCTTTACACTGAAATTTTGTACAACATTGTGCATTCTATGAATAATGCTATTTTTTAGTCTTGTATTGGGAGAGTTGTATACTCTGATGTGAAAAAATATTCCCAAACCAACTGAAATGATCCAGGGGATTTATTAGGAAAACATACATAATACAGTTTGATTTCTAATATGGAAAAATCTGGATATAAATGTAAATCTTTTAGATTACTCTGTGTTTCAGCCTGAGATAACATTTATGCCTTGAAAGTTAGGACTAGTAGATTCCTTAAAATAGATATTGTTACTTGACTCTACTGAGAATCATAACAGGAATTTCAGTCAAGAAGCAATATTATAGGAATTGAGGTTTAAACTATCACAAATATCATGAAATTTTTTTTCCACTTGATATCCACATTTGCAGAAGTAATGTCAGGTGTTTTTTGGCAAATTAAAAAATTTTAACAACCTCGAAAATATTTCATGAGTGGTATTTCATGCATTGGAAAACAGAAGAGTTTTTGTGATTTAAAACATTTGTTTTATATACAAATATAAACATGTGTGTTTTAATATTCTTTGTGATGAAAAGGGATATATGCATGGATTTCTTGGATAACAGAATCTCAAGCTGAACTCTTTTTTTGTGGAACACCATTTTTACTTAAAAGAATGGCTGCCAGGAATTCCCTGGTGGCTCAGTGGTTTAAGGATCTGGCATTGTCACTGCTGTGGCTCAGGTCACTACTATGTTTCAAGTTCAGTCTGTGGGCCAGGGATTTCTGTATGCCATGGGCATGCCCACCCCCCAAAAAAAGGATTGACTGCCAAACTATGGTCATTCAGGCTTGAGTATTTTGCAGATATTTTCTCAAAAATCAGTGAAATGAACCTGTCACTCAAGGCAAACTTTTGACAGTATTGTTGTCAGAAAATTTGATGTTCCAAGTAAAAACTGCATTGACATTGATGGAGAAATTAATGAATATGATTTTTTTTTTTACATTGAGTAGTGAAAAGTCCCAATGTTCACATAGCTAAGTGAACTACTAATTTCCAGATGACCAACGCATGTTGTTACAAAATCATGCATGGGTAAAATATCCGTTCAAAGTACAAGGTGGATGAATGATTTTCATGTAACAGTATGAAAAGTTTACTGATGTGTTTTTGGATTTTACATAGCAACCAACCTTAAAAAACCACTATTTGTTGAGTTTTGATATAGTATCAAAGGAGAATTTTCCCAATTTTCTGAAAAGGCTATGGAAATACTCCTCTCTTTTCCAGCTATGTATTTGTGTGAGGCCATTCTTTTCTTCATATATTTCAAACAAAGAACATATTGTAACAGACTGAATGCTGTAGCAGATGTGAAAATCAAGCTTCTTTTTGACTAATAAAAAAAAATGCAAGCAATAAAACGTCATTCTCACTAACCTTTGTTTTTCATTTTAAATAGGCTTATTTTTCTTTTAAAATGAATCACGTATTTTAAAATCTTTTAGTTTTAATGTTTAATAAAGCTGTTAACCATATAAATGAAGTGCTTTGGGTCCTCAAAATTTTTAAAGTGTGAAGGAGCCCTGAGGCCCAACCTTTGAGAACTTTGGCTATAGACCATCAGCAGTATGAAAGCAGACACTTTTGTTTGGTACTGTAATCCCACTGCACAGCATAGTGCTTGACACATCATGGGTACCTAATAAAAATGTTTTGAATGAATAAATGAAAGAATAATTCCCCTTTATAATCTCTCCAGTGTATGATCTGAAAATCTCTGCATTGTTTATTCTAGAATATCTGATATTTGTGTTATTCTTACTTCTTTGAGTAATTCTTAAAAGTGCCTGTTTTAAAGTTATTTTGACTTAAATATAAAAAATCAGTAAAGGCCACTTTTGAGAGAATAATGTAAGTAATATACTATTTTAGATGAATGTTACCATATGTCCGAACTTATAATGTTCATTCATTCATTCAGTGAATTATAGGAAATCATGCTAAGTGATTTTTATTTATTTTAGATTCTTCCCAAGTGGATTCCGTTATGGTGTCCTTGATTAAATTCAGATGACCTAAATAGAGTGTTGCTTTAGGCAGCTACTTTGATATTAGGTGTAGTGCCTGTGAGGCCTTTGGGCCTGCCACAGTGCCTGACTTAGCATCAGAGAATAATAATAGAGATGAGTAGAGATTATTTTAATAATATCTGTTATTACCCTGTTAACATGAAATCAATATGGGGAGACTATTCTCAGGCTTACATTTTAGTGACAGATAAATGTCTATGATGGTATTTTTCCTCTTTTTAACAAAGAATTTTATTGAAGTATAATTGGCATACAACAAATACACAAACACATAGATACACAAATACATACATACCTGAGAAACATCTCCACAGTCAAGATAATGCACATATTCATCATTTTCAAAAGCTTCCTGGTGCCCCTTTGTAATCTTCCTCTCCTGTCCTTTCCCTGCTCACCTTCCACATCCCCAGGTGACCAAACACTGATCTGCTTTCTGTCTATATACATTAAATGTTCTTGAATTTTATATAACAATCATACATTAGGTTCTCTTTTTTTGGTCCCACTTCTTTCACTGCACATAATAACTTCAAGATTTCTTTGTATTTTGGCCAATAGTTCATTCCTTTTAGATAGACATACCATGTAGATATCTTCCATTCTGTTTATACATTTACTTGTTGATGGATATTTGCATTATTTCCAGTTTTGGGCTATTATAAACAATGCTGCTAGGGCCATCTATGTATGTCCTTATGTAAACATATGCTTTCGTTTATCTTGGGGAAACATGTGGTATGATCGGATCATATGGTAAATGTAACATGAAAAGTAACATTTCTTTAAAAAAATGCCCAACTGTTATCCTAAATGGTTTTACTATTTATGTTCCCACCAGCAGTGTAATAGTTGCTCCATTTATTATGATCAGACTTTTATAATTTTAGACACTAATAGGTGTGTGATTAGTTCAATATTAATTTTTTTCTCTAGTTATTCATACATGAAACATTTTTTTCGATTGCTGATTTGTCATCTTTTTTGGGGAAGTCTGTTCAAATATTTGCTCATTTTTTAATTTTTTTTTTATTATTGGATTTTGAGAGTTCTTTACGTGTTTTGTGTTATGGAATGCATTTTTGTGCTATTCTTTCCTCCCCCTTCATATGTTGAAACCCTAATCACCAACGTGATGGTATTTGACAGTGGGGCCTTTGGGAGTGACTAGGTCACAGGGTGGAGCTCTTATAATGGGATTAGGGCCATCTTAAAAGAGACGGGGGAGAGAGCCTATTTCTCTCTCTGCTCTCTGCCCTCTGTGACTACAACAAGGAGATAGCTAACTGCAAACTTGGAAGAGGGCCCTCACCAAGAACCAAAAGTGTAGACACATAGAAGACTTGGACTTCCACAGAATTATGAGAAATAAATGTTTGTTCTTTAAGCCACCTTGTCCAATGGTAATTTATTTTAGCAGCCTGAGTGGAATAAGACATTTTGATACAGGTCCTTTGTTAGCTAATATGATTTGGAAACATTTACTCCTGTTCTCTTGCTTGTCATTCTCTTAACATTTGATTTTTTGAAGAGCATAAATTCTTAATTTTGATGAAGTCCAGTTTATCTGATGGCAATTTAATGCCATGCTTTCTTTATGGAATGGGGATGGGTTGTGGTAAGACCTGCCTTTGTTAGTTTCTATTAATTTAGTTAATATACTTTTATGATACATCATTTTCTTTATTTTTCCTATGTAGGCACCAGTTATTAGGAAATGTAATGAATTAATTCAAGGATAAGAGTTTTTCTGGTCACTAGAGTTCCTTCAGTATCTAGTGTCCTCAAATAGTGTTAAGTAATTCTAATATCAACTGAGAAATATAAAAATTAAGAAGATTGGCTCCTCAGATAGTGTTTTGTGGCCCATGGTACTGAAATAGCCACTATCTCTTTATATGTTTTCTTCATCTCCATATCAAACACAGTAATTAGCACAGAGAAGATACTAAATTTTATTTTTTTTCAGGCTACATCCGCTGCACATGGAGGTTCCCAGGCTAGGGGTCGAATCGAAGCTACAGCTGCCAGCCTACACCACAGCCACAGCAACGCCAGATCCGAGCTGTGTCTGTAATCTACACCAACAGCTCACAGCAACGCCAGTTGGTTAACCCACTGAGCAAGGCCAGGGATTAAACCCGCAACCTCCTGGTTCCTAGTCAGATTCGTTAACTGCTGCGCCATGACGGGCGCTCCCTAAATTTTTTTTTTTTAATAGGACATAAGTGGGACATGAAGGAAAAATATTTAGAGTCATGTGAATGCTTGTTTTTAGTAGAATCAAATGGAATCTAATAATCTTGTTATAACAATTAAGAATATTCAAATTCCTTTATTCTGACCTGCTGTACTCTAAGAAACTTTATTGCAGAATTACCGTATACACGTAAACTAGCACTGATCTGCGGAGACCTGAGAGATGATTTCTAGGCAATAAAGATTCTGAGTTTAATTGCATTCAGTATTTTTAATGGTATTGCCAGCATCAGTGCATTAATTACGTAATTTTTCAGAAAGGACTTGAAATCTTCTGACCTTGATTCTGGTTGTTTCTGATTTGTAGCTGAATGCCTGAGTGGGAAAGTTAGGACTATCTTAAGAAAGAAAAAAGTTATGCAGTAATTCCTTCAGATGTTTTATGTGGATTAAATAAGAGAAAGCTTGTTTCATTCCAGTCACCTATACTCGATACAAAAAAAAAGTAGATGATTAAAGTAAAAGAACTAAATGTTGGCTTTTTAAAATGTTCTGAGCAATCCAGAGAGAATATTTAATTCACACCTTTTCATAAGACTTTATAGTATAATTCCACTTGGTTCTATCTTTTTTATAAACGTCTCATCTCCTTCCTTTTGAATCCAAAAACATGTCATGAGAACTGATTCATTCTAAAAATTATATATACTTAATAGGTGTGTATTTGTGTATCTCCTATTTTTCTCTTTTCTTAATTATAAGCTCTTTAGAAATTGAAACCATGACTACTACTGCCTTTGTAACCTTTTTCGGTATCAAATACACTGCTCTGTACAGAGGCTACTCAGTAATTGTTGTTCGCTTGCAGTGAGAGTGAAATTAATTGTTTACAAAATCATAGTTTCCTGAGCTAGCTCTGGGTTATTCCAGAAGTTTAAGGGGAACCAAAAAGACATCAGAATCTATGACGGTGTCACCTCATCCTTCTGCCTATGTCACATCTAGAAAATTTATTTTAAACAGCTTTAAACTCTATAATCAGTCACTGATTTTGAGTAAGATGGTGTAACAAAGTGCCAATCTATAACACCTTAAAAAGATTTAATCACTATCAACTCATTAAAAGGAAATGAACCTCAACTTTTTGACATAACCACCAAAATATGTTTAAAGCACCTCATAAACCATGTTAAAGTCTGAAACATTAACTTAGATTTAATGCTAAACTTTGGAGGAATAAAACTGTTTTAATGGCCCAGTGCTACTTGGGAACTCCTGCGAAAATGTATTATCCTAACCATTAATTTACTTAAATTGTGTTTCTTTTGTCTTGGTTTTTAAAGAATTAAGTTGAGGCTATTCATACTTGAGACACAATCAGAACATTAAATTTTGAGTCGTTTATTTGAGATCTATGTTAAATTCACACTGCCATCAGGGAACTATAAGTCATAATTAGAGGTGACTGGTGATTGACTCATACGAGTAATGAGAAGTAAAAGAACTATAAATACAGTAAGCTAGGGAACAATGAAATTTCCTCCCAAATTTTAGGGGACCTAATAGCATTCTTTATTTAAAAGCACTCTGATTTTCTTTATTGGGAGAGATTCCTTTTTTCTGTACAGAGAAGTCTGGACAGAGAGCTGAGTTATTTTAAGTGTTCAGAACAAAGCAATTAAATTGTTTTCAGAGAATCGTCTTATTTGTGAATTAAATTTTACTTAGACATTATCCATCAAACTTTACTTTAAATTTGGCTACATCGTCTTAACTTTCATTTTGGCAAGCTGTTATTTTGAAGTTACTTTGACATGTTAAAAATAAAAACAATAGTAAAGGCCGTACATGGACTTCTGAGAGAATAATGTAAATAATATATTATTTTAGATAAATGTTACCCATATCTCTGAACTTAAAATGTTCAAATGTTCATTCATTCATTCAATGAATTATAGTAAACCATGCTAAGTGATTTTTTTTTTTTAGATTTTTTTTTTCCCAAGTGTATTCAGTTATGATATCCTTGGTTAAATTAAGCTGACCTAGATGGAGTGTTGCTTTAGGCAGCTGCTTTCATATTGTGATGTGTGCAATGCCAGTGAGGCCTCCATGCCTGCCGCATTGTCTGACTTACCATCAGAGAATAATAATAGATTAATTTAGTAATATCTATTCCTACCTATTAACATGAAATCACTATGGGGAGACTATCTCAAACTGTTAATTACTATCAAAATGTTCCTAATTCATTGACATGGCAATCTCATATCCTAAAATTTCCAGGATGGTCCTGATTTCACATATTTGTGCTTTAGTGTCAGTATGTGTATACATGCACATACCCCAGTTTCGAGGCTGCTGTTTCTCTAAGAGACTGTCCTTGCAATCCCTCTGTTATTCCTATGCCTTTTTTCTAATTTCTTAATAGCCTCTTTCTCCATGCCTGTTCATTCAGATTCAAAGTAATTTCTTGCCATAATTAAAATATCTCCTATATCTTAATCTCTGAAAAAGTCTTCCTAAGCTAATTACAAAAATACCTAATTTAGAATAAAATGTACTAAAGGGAACTATAGGAAAAGTTACAGTGATAGTCACTTTAGAACATGTAATAAGAGACATTAAACTTACTTAGAGAACTTTGAGGTGGGAAGTAAGCTGGATTCTAATTTTGTGATTTCCTATGTATTATTTGTTTAATTTTATTCCATATTTCATAAAGTGGCGGAGTACTATCAGTTCATTTGGGAGTTCTCGTTGTGGCTCAGTGGGTTAAGAACCTAACACAGTGTCTGTGAGGATGTGGGTTCAATCTGAGACCTCGCTCAGTGAGTTAAGGATCTGGTGTTGCCACAAGCTGTGTAGGTCATAGATAAGGCTCAGACCTGGTGTTGCTGTGGCTGTGGTGTAGACTTCAGCTGCAGCTCTGATTTCGACCCCTTGCCTGGGAACTTCCATATGCTAAAGGTGAGAGATTTACTGAATATTGATTGTTTTTTAATTTATTCAGATTTCTTAAATAAAATGAAACCAGAATGAATATTTTCACTAAAATTCAATTTTAAGTTTGAAAACTCTTAAGTTTGAAGAAAGCATGATTGAATGAACTAATTTAAACACTTCTAAATAGTTTTTTTCTAAAAAATACCTCAATGAACTCTACCACGGAAATTGAATCAACTACACTTTAATAAAAATTTAAAAAAGCCCTCAATGATAAAGCAGAGGCCATATATATGTTTTTAATGCCACAGTTAGAAATCAGAAATCCTCAAATTCAAGATACTTATTGGTTTAGAGATCTTTACAGTGCTAAAAATTAAGAAACTTAAAACAAGTCAAACAGATAAAAAAAAAAGTTCAAAAGAGTTTGCTTTGGGTAAAGTCGTCAAGACCCCAGTTCTTCCTTGAGTGAATTAACTTTAGTCACTTAACCTAGAGCCACTAAGTTATTCCATTTTCTTATATGAGTATAGGACGCTCACCCAGATGAGTTTCTGTAAAGCCACTGTAATACAAATTTCCTGGCCATGATAGTAGACGTGGTTATCACTCTCTTTCCCCAGAGAAACGCTGTCACCACTGGTTAAGTTTGGTTGTAGTATGATTCCAGATCTATTTTGTTGATTCTTTGGCACATAATCTCATACTGGGATGTTTGTTCCCTCAATTTTCTGCTCTCTGTTTGCTGATACTTGCCTAACTGGAAATATGTGCAGGGCAAGCAATTAGCCTATTGTTGACTCAATGTTTTTTAATATGTTGTTTGCTATTTGGGAACTGTTTTTGAAAAGAAATAAGCCCCAAAGTGATATATGTTTCCCTAGACATGTAAATTAAAATGTTAATCCTTTTATTGAGACTAAGCAGTATTTTATTATTGAGGAATTAATAAGACTCTTTGTTGGGGCAAAAATCATCTCAAGTGGTATTTTAGTCTGAATCATTGATGCTGCTTTACAAATATTTTTCAAAAATCATTAGGCCTGTTAAAATAATTTCCATATTTATAAAAACATGCAACTTACTTTCTTTTATATTTTGCTTGCGACATATGGAAGTTCCCAGGCTAGGAGTCAAATCAGAGCTGCACCTGCTGGCCTACGCCACAGCAACAGCAACAGCAACAGCAACATGGGCTCCAAGCTGCATCTGCAACCTACACCTTATACCACAGCTCATGGCAACACTGGATCCTTAACTCACTGAGCAAGGCCAGAAAGATCAAACCCGCATCCTCACGGATACTAGTTAGGTTCATAACCTGCTGAGCCACAATGGGAACTCTAACAACTCACTTTCTTACCTTTGGGTGCTGAGTACTAGCAAAATATGTATGTAATTCATACATTCAGGATCATCTCTCACGATGAATTTTTTTAGGTCTATTTCTTGTTTTTCAAGAGACCCTGCTTGAGTTCATTTAGCACTTCTGTCATTACATAGTTGCTTATCTGTATTTTCCACAGAACCAAAGTCCTTGATGATTTCCTATTGATTTCAGAAGTATACCCTTTTTTTTTGTAACTTTAATAAACAATGCTAGTACCAGAAGGTGAAGGATATAGGAACATGTATTTGAGTACTCCATATAAAGAAAACCTTGCTAGTAGTTATCTCTGTCTGATAATGGGGCTGATGACTCAAGAAGTAATATATTTCTCAACTGGCCTTGTTTAAATGACTCAGCTAATACCTTTATTATGTGTTTATAGGAAGCATTTCTGAAATGGGAAAAAGCTGAATTTTAAAGCCCGTTCTTGTTCGATCTCTTGACTCATTCCCCCCGCCCCCCAGTAAATAATATTGGTGGTAGTTTGAAAAATAACATTGGTGTTGCTTGTTACTTGGGACCAGTGTTCTACATAGATATTTCAATGTGATTCTGAGTGTAATATTTAACTGTATAATTGATTAATTAGCTAATGAGTTACTTAAAGTAAACACATTAAAGGTAACTCTTCTACCCATGTTTTCGTTGAGTTAATTTCAAGGTCTATTTCCATATAGTATTATTGAGTCTTCATAAAAAGCAACTTGACATAAGCAAAAATTTACTTTAAAAAATTTTCACCTTTCTTATTAAAGAAAAGATTTTCTTCTTGAAATGCAAATTATACGCTGTTTTATGGTTAGTTTACAATTATGAATTTTTGACTGCTCACAGATACTTCAGTTTAAAATACACTTTGAATGAAATCTTTATAGAGTTTTGACTACAGTGAATATTAGATGAGATATATAACTTGCTAACTGCAAAATATTTCTTGCACATAAGTAATTTTGGAAGAAAGGGAACAGATTTTTAAAAGGAAATACTTAGCTTTATAATGATTCCTATTTTAAATTAATTGGCACTTTACAAAGGTAATAATCTCAATTTCAATGTTTGGTGGGCAGTAATTAGGCTATCAGTCCTGTTTATTAAAAGAAATTTCATGTAAATGTATTTATTTGAAACATTTAAAATGCCTTATTACTGTTGCATGTGTTCCCAAGGAAACCACAAATACCCCTTTAGAGATATGATATAAAATAATGGCTTTACTTTTAAGTAGACCCTTAGGACTTGCAGGCTATATCCAAGGAAAGGTAGCTACAAAGTTGAAAAGTTTTGCTGCATTTACTACCTGCTGAAATATGAACTGTAAAACCATGTGTGTGTGTGAGTGCAATTTTCAAAACAAATCAGTTGTACTAGGACACAAAAACACAGAAGGAAAAACGTGATAAATTAGACTTAAAGTTAAAAATATTTGATCTTTTGAAAGACACCCCTAAAAAAAAAAAAGGCAAACCACAGACTGGAGGCAAATATTTGCAACATACATATCAGACAGAGGAACTTTATCCAAAGTAAATAAAGAAGTCTTGCAACTCAATATTAGGAAGACAATAACTCAGTTTTTAAAAAGTAGACAAAAGTTGTATATGGTCATCCCTTAGTATCAAGGTAGATCCCAGAATACCCTTCAGATACCAAAATTCAGGGATGCCCGAGTCCCTTATATAAAGTGGTACAATATTTGCATATAAACAATGTGTAGCCCCCTGTATATTTTAAATCATTTTTTTTTTGTCTTTTTGCCTTTTATGTGGAGCCGCACCCGCGGTATATGGAGGTTCCCAGGCTAGGGGTCTAACAGGAGCTGTAGCTGCCAGCCTTCGCCACAGACACAGCAATGCGGGATCCGAGCCGCATCTGCAACCTACACCACAGCTCACGGCAACGCCGGATCCTTAACCCACTGAGCAAGGCCAGGGATTGAACCGGCAACCTCATGGTTCTTAGTCGGATTCGTTAACCACAGAGCCACGAAGGGAACTCCTTTAAATCATTTCTTAATTCCTTATAATTTCACTGTACCTGGTACAATGCAAATGCTTTGTAAGTAGTTGTAAATACAATGTTATGCTGTGTAAATAGTTACCAGTGTGCCGGCAAATTCAAGTTTTTCTTTTTGGAACTTTCTGGAAAATTTTTTCAAATTTTTTTGATCTGTAGTTGGTTGAATCCTCCAGTGGGGAACCTGCAGTTATGAAGAGTGACTGCGTAGACTTTTTAATGAAAGAAGATACACTAATGTCCAATTTAAACTTCAACTTTTGTGTTTGTTTAGTTTATAGAAAAAGAAATTTATTTACACATCTTGGATTCCAAGTCCTGAATTGCTGTGGCTGTGGTGTAGGTGGGCAACAGCTCCAATTCAACCCCTAGCCTGGGAAACTTCATATGCTGCAGGTGTGCCCCCCCAAAGTGATTCAAGTTTATGTTTTTATTTTAAATTTCTTTGCAACTGAACAATCCTGTTTCTGATGGTAGTTTTTTCTCATAATGAACTAATTGCCTCTGATCCACAGCACTAACTGTGGTAGTTATATTTTTTATTATATATATTATATATTACATAGTAGATATTGTTATGGAATATATATTATTATATATTACATATTTCACTTTTTATTTTTGATAGCCAACATTGTTAGAATTAGAAATCTAACCACTTTTCTAGTTAATCCTGATTCTGACTTCTGTAATTCTTAAAATTCTTTTAAGCATTTTAAGCTTCAGCTATTAAGAACATATTTGCTTTACTCCCTGTGCTTTTCATACCTACCTCAAATGCTTACAACAACCCTTCAGAAATTGTTTGATAGACTTTCAAATATTTAAAGTCCTTGGGCTTGCTCTCACTGTTTTACAAAACCAACTTAGAGTGTTTTTAACCATTCCTTATATGGCACAGTTTATCTTCCCTCTCCAGTCCCTCACCTCCAGAAAAATTCCAATTAAATATTTCTCATGAATATGTTTTCTGGAATGAATTGCAATACTCCAGGATTTAGTTAAATGCCAAATGAACTTGAACTGTCACCTCCTCTTAGCTGATATCTATACTTCTATTAAAACACACGTGTGTGTGTTTTTGTGTGTGTATGACTATTTTAGATTCAACATAGAAAGTAAGATAATACTGTAATTGTTTTTCTGTGTCTGGTTTATTTCACATAGCATAATGTCCTCCAGGTACATTCATGTTGTCACAAATGGCAGGATTGCTTTCTTTTTTAAGGCTGAATAATATTTCATTGTATTTTATTTTATCTATTCATCCATCATGGACATTAAGATTATTTCTATACCTTGGCTCTTGTAAGTAATATTGCCGTGAACACTGGAATGAGAGAGATAGCTCTTTGAGATCCAGATTTCAATTCCTTTGAATATAAACTCAGAAATGGAATTGTGGGATTATATGGGTTAATTTTTTTTGAGGAACCTCCTTAATGTTTTCTATAGTGCCTCTATCAGTTTATATTTCTACCAACAGTGTACAAGAGTTCGCTCTATCTACATCCTCACCAGTGTTTATTATCTCGTCTTTTTTTTCTAATAGCCACCTTAAGTGGTATTATTTGTCTTTTGTTTTTGAGTTGTATGAGAACCTTTTATATTTTCGATATTAACCCCTTACCAGATATTGGTTTGTCAGTATTTTCTTTCATCCCAATGGTTGCCTTTTCATTTTGTTTATGGGGTTTTTTGTTGTTGTTGTTGTTTTTTGCTGTGCAGAAGCTTTTTAGTTTGATATAGCCCTATTTGTTTATTTTTGCTTTTGATGTCAATCTAAAAATGATTGCCAAGATAAATGTGTTCTTCTAGAATTTTTTTTTCAGTCTTTAATTCGAGTTGATTTTTATGTGTGACGTAAGTTTCATTCTTTTGCATGTGACTATCTAGTTTTCCTAGCACCATTTATTGAAGAGACTATTCTTTCCCCATTGTGTTTTCTTGACTCCTTTGTCAAAATTAATTGACCATATATGCATGAATTTATTTCTGGACTTTTCAGTTCTATTCCATTGATCTAAGTGTCTATTTTTATATCACTAACGTGTTTTGATTGCTATACTGTAATATAGTTTGAAATCAGAAAGTGTGATGTCTCCAGCTGTGTGGTTCTTTGGCTCTTCAGGGTCTTCTGTAGTGGGTTTTGGCCATTCATGTGCTCTTTCGAAGTTCCATACAAATTTTAGAATTGTTTTTTCTATTTTCATGAAAAATGCCATTGGAATTTTGATAGGGATTTCATCAAGTCTTTAGGTCCCTTTGGGTAGTATGAATGTTTTAACAACGTTAATTCTTTTGATCCATGAACAGGTTAACTTTACATTCATTTGAATTGTTTTTAGTTTCTTTCACCAGTATGTTATAGTTTTCAGTGTATAGATCTTTCACCTCTTTATTTCACCTCTTTATTCCTAAGTATTTTTTGGTTTTGATGCTATTGTAAATGGAATTTTCTTTATTACCTATTCAGATAGTTTTTTGTTATATAGAAATGCAGCTGATTTTTGTGTTTTTTTGTACGTTGAGTTGGTATCCTGAAACTTCATTGAACTTAATTATTAATTGTAACAGTTTTTTGTTGGAATCTTTAGGATTTTCTATGTACAAGATCATATCATCAACAAAAAGAGATAAGTAAACTTATTCTTTTCAATTTGGATGCCTTTAGTTTTTTGCTTGCATTGCTCTGGCTAGGACTTCAGTACACTGTTATATGGGAGTGGTGAGAGTGGGCACCCTTGTCTTGCTCCTAAGCTTGTGATTTTAGTTAATATATAGGTTTTTTTTTTCTTTTTTTGTCTTTTGTCATTTTAGGGCTGCACCCATGGCATATAGAGGTTCCCAGGCTAGGGGTCTAATCAGAGCTACAGCTGCTGGCCTACGTCACAGCCACAGCAACACAGGATCCGAGCCATATGTCTGCAACCTACACCACAGCTCACAGCGACAGCAGATCCTTAACCCACTGAGCAAGGCTAGGGATCGAACCCGCAACCTCATGGTTCCTAGTCAGATTCATTTCTGCTTCACCACGATGGGAACTCCTAGTCACTATATAGTTCTTTTTTGTTGTGAATCCATTAGGAAATTATTGCACCCAAACTATTTTTGATACATTCATCCTTTATACTGCAGTTGAGTAGTTAACATGCCATCCTATTATAGTAGTAGAGTATTCTGAATCTAACTATACACTTACTGTCACCAGTGTTGGATATTGTTATGTTTTATTTCATGTTCATTACTTACTTTTCTGTGTAGAGTAGGCTTGGTTGGTCTTTTTTTCCTTTTAGTACTTTGAATATATCATTCTACTCTCTCCTGGCTTGTAAAGTTTCTGCTAAGAAATCTATATTTAGCATTATGGGGGTTCCCTTGTATGAGAGAAATTTGTTTCTCTTGCTGCTTTTAACACTCTTCTTTTAATTTTAGGTAGTTTTATTATAATGTGACTAGAGAAAATTGTTTTGGATTGGCATTATGGGGTGAACTATTACCTTCATTATCCTGGATGTCCAGATTTCTCACCAGGTTTGGGAAGTTCTCAGCCATTATTTCTTTAAATAAGCTTTCTGCGTTTTCCTCCATCTTTGCCTTCTGAGATTCCAGTGGTGCATAGATTGTGTCTCTTAATGGTGTTCCACAAGTTCAGTAGACTTTCTTGATTCTTGTTCATTCTTTTTTGCTCTTCTGAGTGAATAATCTGCCTCATACTCACTGATTTCAGGGCGTCAAGTGTGGGGACATATTGTAGTCCTGAGACAGGCCAGGCATGATATTTATTTGACTCTGGTTGCTTGGGAGATAGCATCAACAATTGTGTGGTTCTTGGTGAGCCCTGTGCAGGAATCTTCAGCAGCACATCTAGGTCTAGCAGCTAGAGACCAGAGCAGTCGATTTAGTGGCCAGAGAAAGTATTGTGCATATACTAGTGTGTGAGGGCCAGCTGCAAGTACCTGCTTAGCAGACACTGGTTGCAGACACACATGTAGCAGTAGGGGCCAAGGCAGGCAGCAAGAGTTGGGGCCAACTGTGGGCACGCTAGCAGCTGTGGTGGCCTTGTAATGGGGAGGGGCATTACAATGAGACATAGCCAGAGGCTTTGGGTTTAATCTCCTTGAAGGGGACCTGAAGCCTATAAGGCAGGCACTGGAGAGATACCTAGGATCTTTTTTTTTTTTTGTCTTTTTGCCTTTCCTAGGGCCACACCCGCGGCATAATGGAGGTTCCCAGGCTAGGGGTCTAACAGGAGCAGTAGCTGCCGGCCTTCACCACAGCCACAGCAACGCGGGATCCGAGCCACGTCTGCAACCTATACCACAGCTCACGGCAACGCCGGATCCTTAACCCACTGAGCAAGGCCAGGGATTGAACCCGCAAGCTCATGGTTCTTAGTCGGATTCGTTAACCACTGAGCCATGACAGGAACTCCAAGATACCTAGGAACTTTTTTTTTTTTTAGTTTAATATGCCCTTTATTTTTTTTTATTTTTATTTTATTTATTTATTTATTTTTTTTGCTTTATAGCTGGTTTACAGATTTCTGTCAGATTTTCCAACTGCACCGTGTGGACCCGGTTACATGTACATATATGGATTTATCACATGTAATTAGATATAGTTCCCCGTGCAATACAGTTGGAGCTCCTTG
>PVHT021183694.1:3570687-3715918 GCA_004024745.2 Catagonus wagneri | reverse complement strand
CCATTGACATTTAAGGTGATTATTGATAGATACGTATTTATTGCCATTTTAGATCTTGTTTCCAGTTGATTCTATGTTTCTCTTTTCTTCTTTTCTATTTTTGGATGGATGGATTCCAATTATTCTATACTTAAGTTTTTTTCCTTTCAGTATTTGTGGGTTAGATGTCCTGTTTTGATTTGTGGTTGCCCTGTTTTTTAAGTATGTTAAACATCTTCTTATATCTGCTTGCTGTGGCCTGATAACCATATAGGCTAAAACACATCATTAATAAAAGAAAATAGAAAAAAAAAAGTTGCTTTTTTCCTTAAAGTTAAAAAAAAGAAAAAAAAACGGAAAAGAAGAAAATAGTCTACATTTTCCTTCTTTCCCTCCCCACAATGTGTAAGGCTGTTGACTCTTTTTTTTGTAAATTATTTTATTTTCACTGATTTATTAATTTTTGCATCTTCATATTTCGATCTGCATGTAGGCTTATTTGAATGATTGCTTTCTAATTGTGGTTTCCTCCTTCTAATTCTTACTTTTTACTTTTCTTTCTTCCTTTTTTTATAGGAAACTTTTCAGCATTTCTTTTAGAAAGGGTTTAGTATTGCTGTACTCTTTTAGCTTCTGTTTGTTGGGGAAATTTTTTATTTCCCCTTCTATTTTAAATGATATTCTTGCTGGGTAGAGTATTCTAGGTTGCAGGCCATTTCCTTTCAGCACTTTAAATATATCTGGCCATTCCCTTCTAGCCTGTACTGTTTCTGTAGAGAAATCAGCTGACAGCCTTATGGGGGATCCCTTATACTTAATGCCTTGCTTTTCTCTTGCTGCCTTTAGGATCCTCTCTTTATCTTTAATTCTTGCCATTTTTAATATAATATGTCTTGGTGTGGGTCTCTTTGGGTTTAGCTTGTTTGGGCCCCTCTGAGCATCCTGTACAAGATACCTAGGATCTTGAACTAAGAATTGGGGAAACACTCTTACATTCAGCTGCAACAATTAACTTGTAAATATAATTTTTATATATCTAGAGTATATCTGTTCACTGAATCCCTAGGAAGTGGAAAATAATGGGTATTTAGATTTTTATTCTCATGACTATTGCCCACAAATTTATACTTTATACCAAGGTACACACCATCAATAGTGTATGAGAGGAAAACACATCTTTTAGTTGATTTATTAGCTTGTTCTGCATTTAGCAAAATTACTGCTCTATTTCTCAAGGCCCTAAATGGTATGCTGGTGAGTTGAAAATGTTCTTGGGTGTATCATTTTTCCTTTTTCCAAAGTGTCATCTCTCATGCACTGATATATTGGATAACTTTGGCTATTTATATGTTAAATGAAACCTTAAAACGTTTTTTTCCTTCCTTTCCTTATTTAATGTTGAAGAATCAATTTCCTGTTCTTCTTTACTGGGCATAGGGATGGAGAAAGTTGAAAGGTAGAGGGAGACAGTATTAAGTAGGGAAGAAATAGGTGAATGATGGAAGGTTATACGTTTTCATTGAATTACTGTTTGTGAATAGTATCTATCATTTACATATATATTATTTGAGTACTACTCATGTGCCAGGCACTGTTCTAAATGTTTCACATCAGCCATCTCATGTAATCCTTGCAGTCCCCTCCTCAGTAGGGATTACTATTTTCCCCATTCTATAAATGAGGAGACTAAGGCTTTAAGTGGTTAATTTCCCCAAGGTCATTTCTAGTGAAGGGCTTCTAGGTTTGGGCTCTTATATTCCGTGCTATGAGCTGAGAGAACATATGTTAACACTAACTAAGGAGAGTTTCCATTTATTTAGCACTTGTTAAATGCAAGGCATTGTCCTCAGTGCCTTACATGTATGAACTTATGTACACTTGTCACCTGCCTTGTGAGGCACATGCTGGTATGAGCTTCATCTTTCCCATGACCAAAGTGAAGCTCAGAGCATTAAATACCTTCACCAGTGTCCCCAGATATGAGAGCTGAGATCAGAAGTCAGGCACTCTAGCTCAAGAGTCCACAGTGTCACAAATACCGGAAAGATCACTGTCCAGGGAGTCAAGAAATGTGGATCTGGCTTTCTGTCCCTGTTGTCATGAGGGGAACCTTGGGGAAATCCCTTTACCTCTCTGGAACTCTGTTCCCTCATATGTGAAAGGAGGGCATTTGTTTCTGGATCATCCCTGAGGTTCTTCTTGAACTAACATTTTAGAATTCCTCAGATGAAAAGGGCTATGCCAGTCTGCTGCTTCTGATTCATCAATTATTGAGGACAGTCTTGGGCTTTAGCAGCTAGGTTATCCCACAGCCTCTGAGACTGTACCCAGAAGATGCTTAGCTGCTGCAGTTTAATACATTGTCCTTTTCCTGCACCAGATGCCTTTGCATCCAGACAGAACTGAGCTTGTGCTCTAGAGCTTATTTCCTTTTGAAAGCTATTTATAAGAGATATCATATGACCCCACTGCACATATGGGTGGAACCTCATGAGGAAAAAAAAAAAAAAAACTTTAAATTAAAAACAGTTGAAATATACATATGTCATCTCCTGGTTAAGAAAAAAGTTTAGCTATGATGTGAAGCGCATGCATGTTCTCAGAACAACTCACTTAGTCATCCAGCTTGCCCTGTTAAAGGTCTGTTGCACAGATTTGTAGCCAAGTACTTGAGACAGATATTTTTTTCAACATTTCACAAAGTAGGGAAATATTCAGGCATTAGTCATCTAAATATTCTGAACCACCTCTTTTTGTTTTGAACTCAACACAGATTCCACTGAAATAATACTTTAAAATAAATAAGTAGAGGACATCGTACTGATGAACCTCCTTTTTCTTTTGGATACTTGCCAAAATCTAGATGAGGAATGATGAAAATAAAAACAAGATCCTTCCATATATTTCTACACATATAAAGGGTCTAAAGTAGCTTGGATTTTACATAGAAAATAAGTTTGGATTACCTAGCTTCTTTATGCACTTTTTTAAAAATTATATTTCTCTTGGAGTTCCCGTTGTGGTTCAGCGGAAACGAGTATGACTAGTGTCCCTGAGGACACAGGTTCAATCCCTGGTGTCGCTCAGTGGGTTCAGGATTCTGTGTAGCTCACAGATGCAGCTCAGCTCTGACGTTGCTGTGACTATTGTGTAGGCCAGCGGCTACAACTCCGATTCGACTCCATCTTTTGGAGGCACAGCAGCCTTATGCCGTAGGCGTGGTGCTAAAAAGATATAAATAAATAAAAATAAAAATTATATTTCTCCAGATTGTACTAAATAAAAGATGATATGGTATTAAGAAACTGACTTTAGAAGGGAAAAATTAAAATGAATATTTAGGTTCCATTATTGAGCATGCTAAGAAGTAAAATTTTCATTCTTCATGGTGCCAGGATAATTGTTAGTCTCCGCCCACAAGTTATCAGGAGGATATTTTTCCCGTTGGCCTTTTTCTTTGATCTGCCAGGTACCCTGCACATTGACCGGAGCCCTCATTTGTTCTGTGAACACAGTAGAGCACCTATACTTACTGTGAAATCCTTTGTAAGTCTCTCTGAGAACCTTTGTTCTTACCTTACTGCTGAGTTTCCCCAAATCCTTTTGGAACTAAAAGTGAGATTCTAGCAAAGCACTCTGAGCTTTTTTTGGAGGAAAAGTGAGGGAAGATTTTTTAAAAGCACTACATTGAGTACATTATTTTTCTCCTCTCTTCCAAGCAACTTTACATAGGAATGCAACATTAAAAAAAGGGGGGAGGGCTTCAATCAAAAGCAAACATTATGCCTTTTCCTTGAATACACAGATGGTGCTTACTCTTTGATGTGTTGCCCATTCTGAGTCTGTTAGGAAAACATGGGTGCTCTTCCAAGTACATGCCACTCTTCTTTAACAAAACATGCTTCATCTCTGTGAGCAAGGAAGGTCGATTTCTGAACCTGCATCTGCTCCTCATCTTCGCATGAGCAGTGGTGTTTTCCTCCATGTGATAATATTTAACCCCTCCCATTTTGTTGCATCTTGTCAACTCAGGACAGCAGCTTTCACCTCCTCTGGATCCTTCACCTGTAATCATGCATGAGCCTTTCAATCAGAATTCTTTGATTCAACATGGATTCACTTTTAGTGTTACGGGGGCCCATAAAGTGTTACCCATCTTTTGGAGGCACAGCAGCCCTATCCTTTGTACTCCTCCTCCTCCCTAACCTCACAATTCCTTCAATGTCTGAAACTTGAGTTGCTCACTCACCTGCCTGGGGATTTTACAGTCTTTGTCCTCTTTTAAGAACTATCATTTTCCCCTTAGCTGGCCTCTGTAATATACTTCCTTCTATAATGGAGTATTACTTCCTTCATTCATTGTGCTTTTGAAAAGCCTGTGTTCTGTTTTCCTGGATGGAATGTGCTTTTTCTCACGATTCGACTTAACTCTGTAGTAGTAATCTCTGCTATCATCCACGCTGTTTTCCTTTTCATGAAAAAATATACCTTCTGTCCCATAAAACTTTAATGAAGTGTATGGTCTACATGTATTCTTTTTTCCTTTTATTTTCTCTTTTTGTACCTGCTTGCAGCATCTGCAGACTTAGTTTAGGGCTATAGGTCTGTTGGTGTCTTCTCCCTTCTCTCACTTTCTCTTAGAGGTTGAATCCTGGATTCTCCCATGCTCTGAAAACCTAGTCACACTCACCCTCATCATTATGATCATCATTGTTGGTCAGGTGAACATTTCTGAGGCCCTGCTTTTACTGTGTTGCTCCCATAACCTAGGATCCGGGTGGCTCTGGATGCTGGGGGCTCTCCCCCAGCACTCTGATCAGACCGCCGTATCCAGCCCACACCCTCAAGTGTGGTCACACCAGTCCTCCCCGTCCCCAATAAAGTCTGGGTTCTTACTAATACTGTTGAACCTCCACCTCTCCACAGCTAATCTTCATTGCTCTAGCCTCTGAACTCCTGTTATTCTTGTGATGTGTATTATAGGTCCACAATTTGTTATCTACCTTTCTAAAGATCTCTAGGCAGCTGAAGTTTTTCTCAACTCATTTTGCACCAAAATCTGACCTCAACTGCTGATTCTCATGAAGTTATACATACTTATTCCTTCTTTACTTTATGTGAATACTCATATTTCTACTGCAAAAGTATGTATATGATTGATTATGGGGTTCTATACCAGGCCCTCCTGGAGATGTTTTATAAATATTTAGAATAAGTAGATATAACCTTTCTAAAAATCTGAAAAATTCTAAATTCCAGAATACATCTGTTCCTAGAACTTTCATATAAGAAATTGTGGACCCATAGTGATTTGAGGGTATAATCACATCAGATCAGTAGGCTGTTAAATACCTATAGTGTTCTGGGTACTGTGGTAGAAACAGAAAAGTAAAGGTATAAGACAGGTTTCCCACTTTCAAGTAGTTTGCATACAAACTGACTTGCTTTGTTGTTTAGTGGGGCTTTATTTTCTATTTTATTTTATTTTTTTGTCTTTTTGCCTAATCTAGAGCCTCACCTGCGGGGCATATGGAAGTTCCCAGGCTAGGGGTCTAATCGGAGGTGTAGCTGACGGCCTTTGCTGCAGCCACAGCAACACGGGATCTGAGCCGTGTCTGCAACCTACACCACAGCTCACGGCAACGCCGGATCCTTAACCCACTGAGCAAGGCCAAGGATCAAACCCGCAACCTCATGGTTCCTAGTCAGATTTGTTAACCACTGAGCCACGACGGGAACTCCCTAATGGGGGTTTAGAAGACAAGACACATGAAACAAAGTGTAAATTCCTGGAGGGCAGGGGGACAAATATATTCTTCGGCATCCCTACTGAAAGAGTATTACAATGATGAGGTTATTTCAGAGTACAGATTATTTCCAGCCTGTTTAGAAAGCATTAAGCCCTATCAGATCTCATGCCAGATATCCCATATGTGGTGGCACCTCTCTTCAACACCGTATCTAAACTGACTGACTGCATGGGACTGAGGAAGGAGCTGTAGCTTCAGGAGCACCTGCCCCTGGCTCCCGAGGAGGCTCCTCTAGGTATGATCCATTCCAGCCAGGGTCGCCCACAGCCCAGGGCCATTCCAGTTTGGACAGGGAGTAGGTAACCATGTCACCTTAAATACCATGAATATTGAATTAATTTAAATGCCTTTTGGGTTGGTATTTTTTAAAATTTGATTTACTCTCTCTGCCCTTTCCCCTAAAAGTTCAGATTTCGTTCCTTGTCTTGAATAATGGAAATGATCATGTCCTGGCAGACTGCCTCCTGTCAGCATTCAGGGCTTTTAGTTGCAGTGGCATTTAAACTTACGGATCCCAGATTAGGTGGAGGACCTGCTATTTGCAGTCATTAGTCCATGCTTGGAGTTCTCTTGTGGCACAGTGGATTAAGGGTCCAGCGTTGTCACTGTGGTGGCTCTGGTTGTTGTTGTGGTACAGGTTGGATCCCTGGCCTGGGAACTTCCACATGTTGTGGGCACAGCTCAAAAAAAAAAAGAAAAGAAAATAAGCAAGCTTTGGCCATTTAAATTATGTTGCATGAAGACAAAGTACTGTTTCTCTCTCTCTTGTTCTTTCTTTTTTTTGGGGGGGAGGGCACGCCCAGGGCATATGGAAGTTCCCCAGCCAGGGATTGAATTTGCACCACAGCAGTAACCAGAGCCACAGCAGTGGCAATGCCAGATCCTCAACCCTCTGAGCCACCAGGAAACTCCACAAAATGCTATTTTAACTGTCGTTTACTTCTAGTAAGCAGTGTTTCTTGGCTGATAGAGGAGTGGCATCTAAGAAGAGCATATCTTGAACACTCAGTTCTGACTCTGTGGGGTAAGTTGAAGACATATGAAGATCCGTGACTCATTAGCTAAGCAACTTTATTTCCACTAGAAGGATTCCCTTCCTTTGGTGTCATCTGCTACACTCTCTTCCTTAAACCACTGGTACTGTGAATTCCATTCCAACCACTGATGTGTTCTTAACCCAGGAGCTGGATTCCAGCTCAAAGTGCTTTTGTGCTCAAGATGTTAGTGCCTGCGGGCAGGGAAATGCCAAACTAGGGTTACAGCTACTTCTCAAATTCAAACAGAATTGCCCACTTTGGGGTTTATGTTTACAAAATTTCTGTCTCTGAAGGTTGATATTAACTTTCCATAGCAGGTGATTTCTCTTCCGTCTCACCTTCTTTATTGTCATTAGATTATCTTCCTTTAAAAGAAGAAATCATATATATTACCTATATTTTCTCTTTTCTTTCCAGGAAAATGATAAAAATTACCATTCAACTAAATATAAGACCCCCAAGGAAAAAATGCATGTAATTATTAACTAAAAATATTCCAGGATCCTTTAGATTGTTTATGAGATAGTAATCATTAGGCAAACAGATCAAGACCTGTTTATATTTCATTTTCTGTCCTTTAATTGCATCCTCAATAGACACAGTAGATTATTGGTAAGGGGGAAAAAAAATCTCTATATTATCTAACCTTTCAATAGCAAGGAATGTAAGAGTAGTGGCGTTCTTCATTTAGTATATTGCAGTTTTGTTTCACCATCTAAAACATGTTTAGTGTTGAAGATTTTAGGATACTCTTTTTACTTTATCTTTTTGCTAAGAATAGCAAAACTTACTGATCACACAGAAATTATTCCTAGAGTATCTTTTTCCAGTGCCACGAGTCCAGAACAATTGAATTAAATCTGAGATTTGGGAAGGCCCATATTAATAGTTTCTAGAGAGGAATTAGAGTTTGGATTATGAAGATACTATTTCTGCTTGCAGTACAACACTGTGCCTACTACAGAAGAGGCAATTTAATTAACATCTTTGAGGATATTTGGCTATATGGGTGAAAATGCAATAACGGCTCCGAATTGAAGGTTCACACTGTAGGCAATTTGGAGATAAAGTGAAATGCGTGGGTAATCTGGTACAGCATGAGGGCAAGGGGATGAAGAGCAAAGATGCCCATTGTGATGAGAAGAACAGCACAACATTCTGATGTTTTTGTGCCCATATTAGTTGTGGAAAATAGCACCTGTAAATGCATAATTGTTTGATTTGTGTCCTTTAAATAGGAGGAATTTGTGCTTAAGGGAACCTCTTAGTGTTAAATGTGGGTGTCTTATTTTCCCGCAGATAATTTATCATCATCTTTATCATCTGTCTGCCTTAATCAGATATTTTGCTCTGTATACATATTACAGGTTAGGTGAAGTATCACTTTCTTGTGTATTTTAAGGTAACAATGAAGTGAGACCACAGCCAAGATAAGAAATTTCATTAAAATGTGCCATATCAAATTTGACTTTGAAAAATTAAAATCTAGAATGTATACCTAGTAGAAGTAATGAAATTTATTTAGCAATGATAAGAAGAAACTCTGTCTTCCTTATGGATAAGACAACATTTTCAACAACAATTAGGCCTCTATAATTCTGTGGTTACTTGAGAAAAACCTAATGCTACCTGTGGGATAAAATATCTGGTATTCTTCTCTTATAATAAGCCTCATGATTTAAGTCCGCATTTCAAAAGTTTGCTATGAGATCATTCTGTTGTCATTTCTGCTTATAATTGCCCCCATTGCAGTCTTTAATGTCATAAATTAGGGGACTGGACTGAAGGCTATAAACAATAAAATGAGGGAAAACACCCTCTAAATTAATTTTATAAAAGTGTTATCCTTTGGCAAGTGACTGTCATGTGTTCATCCCTGGGC
Source organism: Catagonus wagneri (assembly GCA_004024745.2). Taxonomy (NCBI): domain Eukaryota; kingdom Metazoa; phylum Chordata; class Mammalia; order Artiodactyla; family Tayassuidae; genus Catagonus; species Catagonus wagneri. The sequence goes on along the minus strand of PVHT021183694.1, from coordinate 3,707,210 downwards.
TGGGGCATATTAAAATCTCTGAGAGTCCTAAACTGCTCAGGAAAAGCCCTGCCTTTGTTTTACTTTAATCAAGGCCGGAGCCCAAGCAGGAGTCGAAGTAACTTAGGCCATAGCTTCTGTTTGAACAGTTCGGATGAAGAAAACTCAGAAAACTCAGAGCAGGGGGTAACACTGACAAGTCCTAAGCTTTGCCAGTCTCTCCTCTCAGTTTTATGCCTCTCCCCTTTCCAATGCCCATTGTATTCTTGCTTTTGCCTCTCTTCTGCAGTCAAATTAGGAAGAGACTGGATATACTTGATAGGAGGATAGACAGTTTTGTGTGACAGTTTAAGATGCAGACTTTGGAATTATATAAACATGAGTGTGAATCCTAGCTCTGTGAACTTGAGAACATTGCTTCTATTCTCTGAATCTCAGCTTCCTCATCTTTATTATAGGAACAATGATAAAATTACCTTTAGGAGATGGTATAAGAATATGAGGACATCTGAAGCATTTTGTGCAACACCTACCTTAAGGGGCAGGGAGTAGAGGAAGAATCTTTTTGTCAGTCCTTACAAGTTACAGTTGTTCTTTTGCTTAAGCAGAGCCTGGTGATGTCTATTTTCACCATGTTGACATTATTGAGCCCAATTCTGTGTTTGCATTTTCTCTTCCGTTAATCTTAAACCCTTTCCTCCAGTCTGTCTTTGTGAGATTTCTGAGTACAAAGGATCTAGAACCTATTTTTGTGGCATTCACTCCCTTCTCTTGAACAAGTGCAAACCTAGCTCTGCCCAGTTCCTTGCAGTTAGGAAATCAGACCCCCAGGGTTTCTAGTCCCATTGGCACAGGTTTCTCAACATGCTCTAGCACCCAAGAGGGAGTCAGAACAGTTCCTGTGCATGGATAATACATCTGCAAGTGTTCATTGAGCATGTGTTATGTGATAGCACCATTTAAGGTTTGGGAGAAACCTCTCAGTCACTTTCTTAGAGTGTTAACAGGAAAGGATTTATACGGTGGAGCTCACGGACAGAACTTACAAGTGAACTTTACTCTCCCAGAAACTGAGTCAGAGGACTTGTAAGCAAATAAAAGCTCAGTTCATGGGGAATAAGATCCAGGTAGACTTTATGCATTTAATCTGTGTAGTGGCCATGCGCATAGCTCATGATTGATTCTAGATACTAGAAACCTAAGAGTTAACTAAAAATTAATAAAGGATAATTTCTAAATTTAAAAGGAAAAGGTTGATTAATAATGCAGCACCCCTTTGACATCCACAGGGGATGCTTCACGGGCTTTTGAAAAACCCTAGGCATTCCCTTGTAGCACAGTGTGTTAAGAATCCAGCGTGGTCCCTGCCTAAGAATCCAGCGTGGTCCCTGCTGTGGCTCTAGTTATAACTGTGACACGGTTTGATCCCTGGCCTGGGAATTTCCACATAACATGCGTGTGGTCAAAAAAAGAAAAATCCTAAATTCTTAAGTACTCTTATCTTTTATAGAATTCATCTATAAGTTGAGAATAACAAAGACACAGTTTAGCTGTTGCTGAGCTCATTAACTAGCCAGCTGACTATTCTGTGACAGAAATCTCTATCTTGATTCAAACTTGTGTCTCAACAAAATTACAAATAACAACTTGTCATAACCTTTTTAGATCCACTCATGGTTGTTAAAACCAGCAATGTTAAATCCATGAATGCCAAGGGTCTACTATAATAATAAGACACATTCATGTGAGTAACTTGAGTAATTATTGTGGAGAACAGTAACAATTATATATCTCAAACAAATGCCTAATTAATGTTGTTGTAAATTTTGCTTGATTAGAATAGTCTTTATATTTGTTGCTCATACAACATGGCCAGCCACTCTCACAAGTATTAATAAAAGTGAAGGGGAAATTCAACTTTTGGTATGCAGTTTTAGTAATGTTGTATAAACTATTTCAGAGAGATACTCAATAGATAGGAATGAAATATCCTTTATGCCCTGAGGAATCCATACTTTATGTATTGGTATAACATTTTTTTTTAAACTCAACTTTATTGAGATAAAATTGACGTAATATTATGACCCATTTTAAGTGTGCAGTTTGATAAGCTTTGCCAAATGTATACATTCACGTAACCACTACCTCAAATTCTATCACCTGAAAAATTTCTGATATATACCTTCCATCATGACCACTCCATCTCAAAACCTCTGGCAACCATTAATGTGATTTTTATCACAACATCTTAGTCATATGCTTTTTAAAAGAACTTCACATAGAGGGAATCACAGTGTGTATTTTGCGTCTAATTTTTTTTAGCATAATATTTTTGAGATTCATGTTGTTGCATGAATAAATTTCCTTTCACTGCTGAGTAAGTAATCCATTTAATGATTACACTGCAATTTGTTTAGTCATTCAATTGTTAAGGGCTGCTTTGGCTAAATATTTTGGAATATAATGAATAAAAAAATCTTTAGTATTTTGGTAATATCTTTGCTTTTGGTATCAGAGTGATGTTAATCTCATAAAAGCATTACAGAGTATTTTCTTTTCTCAATTCGCAGAAAGAATTTGAGTAGTATTAATCTTTTAAATGTTTGATAGAATTTACTAGTGACTCCATCGGGGCCTGCGGTTTCTCTATGAAAAGGACTGTTTGTCTTTCAAGACACATTTCAGGTAGAATCATAGCTTAGTAATACATTCATTATTCATTCATACTTCATATAGTCTATACTCTGAGATTTTCTGGTTTTAGAAAAAATAATGTACGCTAAAATATTTGGCTATGTCTGGTGTACTCTTAAGTGTCAGTGGAAAGTTACCCAAGGATGTGATTTGGAAGCTTAGCAGATGCTTGAATTGAGAAGGTGTCATGGAGGAGAGACCAGTTACACACTAGGTGTGAGGTGGTGGGGTGTTTAGTTTATCTTTACTCACAACCTTAGCAACTTTTAGGTATCTTTTTTTTAAATTACTTTTTTTTATTTTTTATTTTTCCATTATAGCTGGTTTACAGATTTCTGTCCATTTTCCAACTGCACAGCGTGGTGACCCGATTACACATACATATATGGATTCATCACAAGTGACTAGACATAGTTCCCAGTGCTCTACAGCTGTATCTCCTTGCTTTTCCATCCCAGAGGCAATAGTCTACAACTGTTAACCCCAGACTCCCGTATCATCCCACTCCCTCCCCCACCCTCTTGGCAACCACAAGTCTGTTCTCCAAGTCCATGATTTTGTTTTCTGTAGAAATGTTCATTTGTGCAGTGTATTAGGTTCCAGATATAAGTGATATCATACAGTGTTTGTCTTTCTCCTTCTGACTTACTTCACTCAGTATGAGGGTCTCTAATTCCATCCATGTTGCTGCAAGTGACATTATTTTATTTTGTTTATAGCTGAGTAGTATTCCATTGTATATGTATACCACATCTTCCTGATCCAGTCATCTGTCGATAGATGTTTGTGTTGTTTCTGTGTCTTGGCTATTGTGAATAGAGCTGCATGAACATGCATGTGCAAGTGTCTTTTTCAAAGGGATATTTGTCTGGATATATGCCCAAGAGTGGGATTGCTGGGTCATATGGTAGTTCTATGTATAGTTTTCTAAGGTACCTCCATACTGTTTTCCATAGTGGTTGTACTAGCTTACATTCCCACCAACAGTGCAGGAGGGTTCCCTTTTCTCTGCACCCCCTCCAGCATTTGTTGTTTGTGAACTTATTAATGATGGCCGTTCTAACTGGTGTGAGGTGGTATCTCGTGGTAGTGTTGATTTGCATTTCTCTAATCATCAGTGATGTTGAGCATTTTTTCATGTGCTTGTTGGCCATCTGCATATCTTCTTTGGAGAAATCTCTATTCAGGTCCTTTGCCCATTTTTCAATTGGGTTGTTGGCTTTTTTGCTGTTGAGTTGTGTAAGTTGTTTAGAGACTAAGCCCTTGTCCATTGCATCATTTGACACTATCTTCTCCCATTCTGTAAGCTGTCTTTTAGTTTTCTTTTTGGTTTCCTTTGCTGTGCAAAAGCTTGTCAGCTTGATTAGGTCCCTTTGGTTTATCTTTGCTTTGATTTGTTGCTTTGGGAGACTGACCTGAGAAAACATTTGTAAGGCTGATATCCAAGAATGTTTTACCAATGTTTTCTTCCAGGAGTTTAATGGTGTCTTGTCGTATATTTAAGTCTTTAAGCCATTTTAAGTTTATTTTTGTGCCTGGTGTGAGAGTGTGTTCTAGTTTCATTGATTTGCATGCAGCTGTCCAGGTTTCCCAGCAATACTTACTGAACAGACTGTCTTTTTCCCATTTTATGTTCTTGCCTCCTTTGTCAAAGATCAGTTGACTGTAGGCATCTGGGTTTATTTCTGGGTTCTCTATTCTGTTCCATTGATCCGTATGTCTGTTTTGGTACCAGTACCACACTGTCTTGATTACTGTGGCCCTGTAATATTGCCTGAAGTCTTGGGAGAGTTATGTCTCCTGCTTGGTTTTTGTTCCTCGGAATTGCTTTGGCGATTCTGGGTCTCTTGTGGTTCCATATAAATTTTTGGACTGTTTGTTCTAGTTCTGTGAAGAATGTCATGGGTAATTTGATAGGGATTGCACTGAATCTGTAGATTGCTTTGGGTAGTATGGTCATTTTTACAGTATTTATTTTTCCAGCCCATGAGCATGGAATATCGTTCCATTTCTTTGTATCTCCTTTGATCTCCTTGATTAATGTTTTGTAGTTCTCTGCATATAAGTCTTTCACCTCTTTGGTCAGGTTTATTCCCAGGGACTTGATTTTTTGGGGTGCTATTTTAAAAGGTAAAGTATTTTGGTATTCTTTTTCTAATATTGTTAGTATACAGAAATGCAATTGATTTCTGAAGGTTGCCCTTATATCCTGCTACTTTGCTGAATTTGTTGATCAGTTCAGGTAATTTGGGGGTTGAGTCCTTGGGGTTTTCTTTATATAGTATCATGTCATCTGCATAGAGTGACAGTTTCACCTCTCCTCTTCCTATTTGGATGCCTTTTATTTCTTTTGTTTGTCCGATTGCTGTAGCTAGGACTCCCATTACTATGTTGAATAACAGTGGTAAGAGTGGGTATCCTTGTCTTGTTCCCGATTTTAGTGGGAAGGCTTTCAGCTTTTCTCCATTGAGTATTATATTTGCTGTGGGTTTGTCATAAATAGCTTTTATTATGTTAAGGAATGTTCCCTGTATCCCCACTTTGGTAAGAGTTTTGATCATGAATGGATGTCGGACTTTGTCAAATGCTTTTTCTGCATCTATTGAGATGATTATGTGGTTTTTGACTTTTCTTTTGTTAATGTGGTGTATGATGTTGATTGATTTGCATATGCTGAACCATCCTTGTGCACCTGGGATGAATCCCACTTGGTCATGGTGTATGATCTTTTTTATATGTTGTTGGATGCAGTTGGCTAAAATTTTGTTGAGAATTTTTGTATCTATATTCATCAAAGATATTGGCCTATAGTTTTCTTTTTTTGTGGTGTCTTTGTCTGGTTTTGGAATTAAGGTGTTGATGGTGTCATAGAATGTCTTTGGGAGTGTTCCTTCTTCTTCAGTTGCTTGGAAAAGTTTAAGGAGGATGGGTATGAGTTCCTCTTTGTATATTTGGTAGAATTCACCTGTGAAGCCATTTGGTCCTGGACTTTTATTTGTAGGGAGTGTTTTTATGACATACTCAATTTCATTTGTAGTGATCGGTCTGTTCAGTTGATCTATTTCTTCTTGATTCAGTTTTGGGAGGGTGTAAGTCTCTAAAAAGTTGTCCATTACTTCTAGGTTGTCAAATTTGTTGGTGTAGTATTCTCTCATGGTTTTTTGATTTCTGTAATATCTGTTGTGACTTCTCCTTTTTCATTTCTTATTTGTTTATTTGGGTTTTTTCTCTCCTCTTCTTGGTGTGTCTAGCCAGAGGTTTGTCAATTTTGTTTACCTTTTCAAAGAACCACCTCTTGGTTTTATTGATTTTTTTCTATTGTTTTTTGAATCTCTATTTTATTGATTTCCTCTCTGATCTTTATGATTTCTTTCCTTCTGCTGACTTTAGGGTTTTTTTGTTCTTCTTTTTCTAACCTATTTAGGTGATGGGTTAAGTTGCTGATTTGAGATTTTTCTTAGGTATCTTAAGTTGAGGTTTTAAGAGGTAAGGGTTTAAGATGTTGAAGTTTTAATAGATATTATCTTTTATCTCCTAAGATGGCAGATGCTTGAATATGCTTACATGCTAAGAAGAAGAGATCCGTGGCAAAAAAAAAAAAAAAAAAAAAAAAGGGAGAGAGAGAGAGAGAGAAAGAAAATTGAAAAATAAGAGAATGATATGGAAATTCTTGTAGATGTGGGAGTGATTTGCCATAGTTAGAAGGAGTCCTGCTTCTTCCAGGACTGAGAAAATTCTGGACAAGGAAGATGTCATTTGGGATAAGGAATTGGAAGGAACATGTTAGGGAAAATTTTGGAAGGTAGAAAAATGTGTTTAAAGGAATAATGTTTAAGGCTTATAGATCACAATGTTAGAGTCTAGGCAAAAAGGAGACATGGTTCTAAAGAAGGAAGCACAGAGCATTCTGAGGATGAATTTATGAAACAAGATAGGAGACCAGAAGGACTCCAACTTGGTAACAGGGATATTGGTTCCAGATGTAACTCTAGTTTGAGGTTTTTCCACTGCCTGAGGGAACAGAATGTCCAGGGTTATCACAGGCTTCCTGAGAATAGCAACTTGAAATCTTGGTTCTGTCATCACTGAAAATAAACCTTAGTAACTCTAAAAGCTCTGTTTATAGGATTTGAAGATATTTATCTATGTGGAAACAGATTAAGCTATAAAACAGTAAAACATGGAGGTTTTGGTTTATTATTTTATTTAATTAATTAATTATTACTTAATTAATTTTGCCTTTTAGGGCTGCACTCATAGCATATAGAGGTTCCCAGGTTAGGAGTACAATCAGAGCTGTAGCTGCCGGCCTAAGCCACAGCCACAGGAATGCAGAATCCAAGCCATGTCTACACCACAGCTCACGGCAATGCCTGATCCTTAACCCAATGAGCAAGGCCAGGGATGGAACCTGCATCCTCATAGATGCTAGTCAGAGTTGTTAACCACTGAGCCACGATGGGAACTCCTCGGTTTATTTGTTAAGTTAGAGAACGTAAAAATAATTATTAAGATAATATTTAGTACAACTGGAAAAACTAGTGTTGTTAGCACTTTGGAAGACAGAAAGAAAAGTCTACATAACTTTAGTAAACCAGGAAAGTGAATTTAGGTTGTAGCTCAATAGAAATTGTTTACAAGATACTACATTTAAGTAGGGAAATAAAAATGTGTATTACAGATTCAGAGTAGCCCAGGGCTTTCTGGGAAAAAAAATAAGAATAATAGAATAATATATATCAGGTATCCATCAGTTAAAGTATTCTAGGTTAATTCAGTTTTTATCTGTCAAGCACCAAACGTATGTAAAGTATCATGCAAGATTGCGGTGATTAACGTTTTTTTTTAAGTCAGAATATGCAGCGTTTCAAGTAGTTTATGGACAGCAGAAAGAGAGCCCGTGTACCAGCCACCATTAGATCAAATTAAGTTCCTATGTATCTTGTCAGAAGCTGGATGGCCACACAGTGCAGAAGCAACAACTCCAGCATGCTCTTGCATAGCCCCTATCTCTAATGCAGGGCCATCCCTAGGACGTCTGTCTATATAAAGAATTTGGTTAACTGTTGTACTACAAAATTCATGGGCTCGTGTGAGGTGTCGTGATTTATTGATGAAAAATTATAATACGGAGTAGAGAAATAGAACCCAGCATCTACTTATTGTCCAGTCAGTGTGAGTGAAGATTGCTCAGTGTCCAGGCACCGTTTCCTTCTCTTCAGTCCTAGGGGCTTTCTTTTCTTGTCCAGTATTTTCAAGTGTACCACTTCTGGCTGACTTTATATCTCAGGCCATGAGAAAAGGATAGCGCTGTTATTATTACTCATAAAGCCATGGCTCCTCTAAAAGAGCACAGGAACAAAAGAAAATGCTAATTTTAACTTGAAGTATTTTTTTCTGAGTCTATTTTTCTTGGATCAGAGCCAACTACTTACTTTGTGAGGCTCAGTCAAAGTGAAAATGCAGGTCCCCTTGTTTAAAAATTAGGAAGGTCAAGATGGCAATAGTAGGTTCTCAGATGGACATGAGTGAGAGGCTTGGCCCCACTGAGACGAGTCCTCCAGCGCCTGCCGGATATGCTGCGATGTGGAGGGCACACACTCCTGATCCTACCCCTTCCTGTACCAGCACCCAGGCCCTCACTAGGGCAGGGGGCAGCAGCCATCACTGGGCGGGGCAGGGAGGGGAAGCCGGGAGAGTCAGGGTGGTGGCAGCAAAGAACCCAATCAGACAAGCAGCAGGAGACAGGGCACCCTTGGGGTGAGACTACAGGTCCTTGAAGCATGCTCCTTTGTCCCTTTGGCACTTAGAAAACACAGATTCACAATAAAATTATTACAAAATGTGCTATGACAACCACAGAACACTGAACCCAAAGTGGGACCCTTCTGAGCACAAGACCTGGTGTGACTGGTCCATGAAGCAGACCCTGCCTTGGGTTTTTACCGGGGTGTACTGTCAGTATCAACCTAGGGTGTCATGTGGAAAGCACCCTAGAATCATACAGAAGATGACTGGAGAAGAAATTGATGTCACAGATATCTTACAGTTTAGATAACACGACATATAACATGGGATATCAAGAATCGATAGCCGGAGTTCCCGTCGTGGCTCAGTGGTTAACGAATCCAACTAGGAACCATGAGATTGCGGGTTCGATCCCTGGCCTTGCTCAGTGGGTTAAGGATCCAGCGTTGCCATGAGCTGTGGTGTAGGTTTCAGACACGGCTTGGATCCCGTGTTGCTGTAGCTGTGGTGAAGACCGGCAGCTATAGCTCCTGTTAGACCCCTAGCCTGGGAACCTCCATATGCCGTGGGGAAAAAAAAAAAAATTGATAGCCGAGATTTCAGTAAAGTTATTAGTTAGCTATTGACTTCTTACTAGTACGGAACCACAGGCTGGGGGAGTGAGGATGGAGGAGGAGAGAAGGAAAGTTTCGCTGTTTGCTGAGGTTGAAAGATTTAGACATTAGGAACTATGAAACAGACAGATCATGATATGTACCATAATAGAGGTATAAACAAGAACAATAGCAAAAGTGGGAGTAAATAAAGTAACTTTGATGAGTAGTGTGGAAAAGCCTGGCATGAAAAAAAAATGATGTTGGGCCAAAATGGGGAGTATTTCAAGTGCCAGAGGCTAAGAGGCGTCTTTCTAGACAAAAAGGACAGCATGAGCAAAGGCAATGAAATGGAGAGCTTGTTGACAGATATGCCTACATGCTGGACTTTCAGACATTCTTTTATCATATTTGTTGAACATCTATTTTCCATGCACTGAGCTAGAAGCAGGGGATAAAAAAATAATAGGATTAGGACTCAAACAAAGCATCCACCACTTGCCGGCATGTAACTGGAGACACCTTGCTCAACCACTCTGAGCCTCAGTTTTAGTCGTCTGTAAAATAAAGACATCGGTGTTTATAGAATTATTATATAGGTGAAATGAGGGGAATGGTGTTTGTAAAACTCCATCCAGCATCCTCCATCTAGTGAAGGAGATAAGCAAATAAACAGTTGTGGTAACACATGCCGTGAAAGCACAGAAAGAGTGGCTCTGCCTGAAGGTTTTGTGTTCGGCTTCCTGAAAGAGATGACATTTGAACTTGGGGCTGAAGGGTAAGTATGTGCTTATAAGCCAGAGGGAAGCTGAGAAAGATTCTTCTTAGGGTAAAGTTTGAAAACGATGAATCTCTATTATGATCTGTGTGGAACTGGGGGATAGGGAGTGGCAACAGGAAGAGAAAACTGGCCATATATACATACGTAGATTAAAACAGAACCATCTTGGAGTTCCCTTCATGGCTCAGTGGTTAACGAATCTGACTAAGAACCATGAGGTTGTGGGTTTGATCCCTGGCCTTGCTCAGTGGGTTAAGGATCCGGCGTTGCCGTGAGCTGTGGTGAAGGTTGCAGACGCGGCTCGGATCCCACGTTGCTGTGGCTGTGGCGAAGGCCGGCGGCTACAGCTCCTGTTAGACCGCTAGCCTGGAAACCTCCATATGCCGCGGGTGCGGCTCCACATAAAAAAAAAAAAAAACAGAACCATCTTTCATTAGTACCCCGGACCACTTGCAGCCAATATGAACTAGCAGACTCTTTCACTGAGAAAAGGCAAGAGACCTTCTGTGCTGAGCACTCCCTCAAGTAAGACAATAAACAAATTTGCATGAGAGCAGATGTTCTGTATAGTTTCTTCCTTCTACAAGAAATCTGGAGCCAAGAAAGAGAAACTCAAGAAATGTAGTTGCTTTTCCTGTCCACAGGTGGAATATTTTGCTTAGTTGGCAGACATTTGGTAAGACGTGTTTGGCTCTTTTAAAAATAGGAGTTTGGGGAATTCCCCTCTTGGCTCAGTAGTAATGAACCCAACTAGTATCCATGAGGACGCAGGTTTGATCCCTGGCCTTGCTCGGTGGGTTAAGGATCCATTGTTGCTCTGACTGTGGTGTAGGCCAGCAGCTACAGCTGCAGTTGAACCCCTAGCCTGGGAACTTTTATATGCTCTGAGTGCAGCCCTAAAAAAAGGACAAAAAATAAAAATAGGAGTCTTATTAGTCCCGGATGACCTGTTTGATCATGTACTCGGTGCTTTTATATGTGAGAAAAAGAATGTACATATATATGTGTGACTGGGTCTCTGCTGTACTGTAGAAAATTGACAGAACACTGTAAACCAGCTATAATGGAAAAAATAAAAATCATTTAAAAATAAATAAATAAAATGCATGTCTTTTTCTCTCTTCTCCCTCCAGACCGAACACTTACCTCTGCAGACTCAGTTCAAGGAAAGAGCAGTTGGCGGTCTCCAGCACTCTGTAAGTGACGCAGTCCTGTGGTAGAGTCAGCCCAGGTGGAGCCAGTGGCCACCATGTTTATTAAAATACCACTGTATTTACAGGGGATTTCATTTTGTTCACCTGTGCTCAGATAAGGCATCTATAGTGTGATTTTGTGAAGTCCTTGAGCTTACTTATTCCTTTTAGAAGTAATCAAGTGTTATGAAACCAATAACCTGACAGAGGATCAGTACCAGAGACACCACAGAGCATCAGGGGGGGTTCACTTTATGGTGTCAGCTGTGACCTAGAGTCAAGCAAGGAAGAAAGGTCAAGAGAAGAGGCTAGTTTTGACAGCGTTTCTTATTCTCAGCTGCATTGGGCATGTGCCCAAATACCAGTTCATTTCACTGTGCTCTTCCCTAATTCCCCACTGCTGAGTCCTAAGGCTTCTTTTGGTTTTGTTTTGGTTGTTGGATTTAATTCTCTGTATTTTTTCACGCATGGATTCCAAGCTTGAGCCTTGCCAAGAGACTCCTGAAGTTCACAACTTTTTTTCCAGCTTATCTTAACTGATCCTGATTCCAAATGCCCAAACCTGAAACTGAACACGGCCCCCATTAGTCACAGTTTTCTATTTAGGAGATGCCAATACTCTTGTTCAGGTATTAGAAGCAACAAATGGGGAGTTCCCATCGTGGCACCGTGGAAATGAATCCGACTAGGAACCATGAGGTTGAGGGTTTGATCCCTGGCATCGCTCAGTGGGTTAATAATCCGGCGTTGCTGTGAGCTGTAGTGTAGGTTGCAGGTGCGGCTCAGATCTGGCGTGGCTGTGGCTCTGGTATAGGCTGGCAGCAACAGCTCCAATTAGATCCCTAGCCTGGGAACCTCCACATGCCACAAGTGTGGCCCTAAAAAATGACAAAAGACAAAAAAAAAAAAAGGAAAAGAAATAAGAAGCAACAAATGTCTGGAAAATGACAAGTTGTTGAACTTCACCCTGCCCTTCAGTGGCTAGCGGGATAAGGAATCGACAGACTGCAATGAATTCTCTTCTTGCCTGTTTTTACCCAAGAGCTAGAAAACATGCAAACAGCTGCTCTGCTAACATAAGCAATGTTTGAATTTTTAGAATGGACTGAAGAGCAGGAGATTTGACTATGAAGATGGGAATCCAGGGGGAGAAGATGGGATTCAGCAGATGTACCCCCTCTACAATCAGATGTGCTCCGCAGAGCTGAGCCCTGGCAAACATCATCCCAACCATGACCCGGAACGAGTCTACATCAACCCGCGGGAACATTATGTGTGATCACCCCCTTTCTCCTATGGGTGTTCTAACCAATGTTTATTCTTAGACTGGGGAGAGGAACTGGGGCCAATAGGTATGATTTTATTCTCTCTCCTATAAAACAATCCCAGTCTAAGTGTTTCAGAAGTCGTGATGAATGACTTGGAGCCCATAGTGAATTTCCTCCCCCCCCCATTAAGAGTTTGTTAACCACCAGCTGTGTTTGTGAACTTGACTCTAGCTTTGTGTGTTTCTGTGATGATAGTGTTTATAACTACTAACAGTTGGCCTACAGTGGCATGTTCATTTAAAAGTAGAGCAACTGCCTGTGATGACAGCAGTGATCCTCCACAAAGAAAGGCCCCATATGGGAGTAGTAACCTTGCTGGGTCTTAGGCAGACCAGCCTGTTCATCTACAACTCAAACAGGCAGGAAAGAGTTGAAAATCCATCTCACTAATTATTTAGTTGGGATTTGGATTTTCTTGACATGCTTCGTTCAATACCTGGGTACAAACAAGAGGCCTGAGGAAAGAGGTAAAATTTGTTGTTTGTCCCAAAATAGCAACAAAAGGCAGCTGAAACCTCCAAGCCTGTTGTTTGCTTGTGCTATTGTAAAATGCATTCTTTCTTGCTTACGGAGCTCCTGAGGGATGCATATTTCTTGCTATTATCAGCCTAGTCTTGAGTAGATGTGTGCTAACCAAGGTTCTTCTCTTACTTGGTCTTTGTTCCCACAGTTCTGTTCTTTACAAACCAGATTAGCCTATTTTCCAGCTATTAAATTCTAAAAGCCCCGTCTAAATGGTGGACAGCCTTGAGCCTTTTCCCTTTTCTTTTTGGCATTGTGTATGACAGGCTCAGCTTTCACTACTGAAATTTCTTTCAAACTAATCCCATCCCTTCAGCTACCCTTTGCATTCTTCAAACCATTATGGTCCAAGTTTTATCTACCTCAGAAAAGCCTACTGGAAAATCACCATGAACTCCTGTTCTTAAAAGCCAGGTAGAAAATTCGAACAGCTAGAGGGGAAAAGCCACTTTAATATGGCATATGTGCAGAAACCCATGTGTGGTCCTTGATCCTGCCTCCCCTACTTAACCTGGTCAACAGCAAGTAAAGAGATGCTAAAATACAAGTAATGCAGTGACTGGCTTACCAGTGAATCCTGAAACACTTGCTAGCAGACAGATGTGCCTGCTAACATCTGTTTGGAGTTTTCTCACTTCCCTTTGCCAATTTGTCCCCACTGAGCTTGAAGGCAGCAATTACTGTGGGGTAAGCAGAGGAGAAAGCACAGGTCCACGTGCAGATTTCCATCACTCTTCCTCACCTCTTAAGTCTTGCTTTACTATGTGTTCTGGAAGACGATGGGTCTGTCACAGATATAAAACACACTGCAGACTTGTCATATCTTAGGAAAGAGTGACATTAAGCGCTAAAATAATACACATTTCCAACCTAAGCTTCGAGGGCACAGGATAATATTAACATAGGTTTCTAATAGGATGCCAAAGATACGATTCATGTTGTGCTGGCTCTAGTCCTTGCCTGGGTGTTTGCTTCCTTTTTTTTTAATGGCAATGCTTGGTCAGTGAAATTATCTAGGTTGTTTTACAGTAGCAATACATCTCCCCATTATCTGGGTGACCAGCCATTCTGTGAAAGATCATAGTTACATGGGATAGAAGGGTGAATTCCAAGGACCGTCATTTTTGTACTTGGTACTACCTCAGAATTGGTTCACTGCCCTTGCTAGCAAGCTGACACAGAAAGATGTTACTTGACTTTATTACTTGGAATCCCATCAGTGAGTTAATGTAAACGAAGGTGAAGGGATCCTTGAAATTATTTTTCAACAGAAGGATGACTTTAGTCAGAGCTCTCCTTGGTAAGGAAGTGTTTTATAAATATTGGATATTACAGGGGAAGAGATACTGTGGAGCACGGCCTCCTTTAGTGAGCTTTAAAAATGTCCTACACGCTAGGGATGGTTTCTTAGGTCCTGCTGGGAAGCAGGTTGTTGAATTCATGTCACGAAAGCGTACCCATGGACCTACGGGGCAGTAGAGAGGTCTTCATTTGCATTCGGGAGAGATTTGGAAGCACTGAGTTTCAGAGCCCTTGGACCCGTCTTCCACCCTCCCTACCAGCAAGAACCCACTGCTGCAATTTTTAGGATTCTTGGTGTAGTTACAGAAAAGAAATCTCAGGAAGTAGACACCTCTCTCAACAGTCAGTTCAGTATCCTCTTTTCTTCTTTGTCAGCTAAGATATTTCTTTAACAAACTGGTGGATTTTACAGCTGTTGGCCCCTTATGCAGAGGCCCCTGTTCACAGAGGTTTTATAATTGCTTATCCTGGTGCCTCCCATCTCTTCTCTCTAAATACTGAGTGGAATAGAAAGGAGCTATAAAAGGTTTTGATCAACCAGCCCCCTCAACCAAAAAATGCTATCCAAAATTAGCCTGTTGATCTCTAAATTTGGAGCCTAGACCACTTGACAATGGCTATTTAAATTTGGAAGCTAGACTCTTAAAGGTCAGGGAGTGAAGTTTAAGAAGATAAGCCACAGCTGATACTAGATACTCTTCCCAGAACTGGTTTATTAAAACGCACTGAAACAGAAATAAATCCCCAGAGTGCTTATCCACTTATGGTTTCAGCTTTGCATTGTAAGGGGGAGTGTGCATACTCCATCTTAAACACACGCCCTTGATCGCCTATTTTGTAGGTGGCCCAAGCTCCAGGAACGTGCATTATCACTGCAATAGCAGATCACAAGGTTCTTTGCACCCCACACTAAAATAAAGCATTTGCATCACTTAGGATTTCTCTGACATATGGGATAAGAATTTAGATTGTTTCTTCAATGGCAGTGATTTATTGTCTCTTCTATGAGGGTTCCCCTATTTCCGGCCTTCTTGTATGTTCTAAAATTGATGAAGTCCTCGCTCTGCAGGACATACAAAATTCTTACCTGTGCTAGGCCTGCCTCCCTATAATAGGCACACAGTAAATGCACTAAATAAGTCAATTGAAAGAACTCTCCCCTTCATTTATTTGTTATGGCCTGTTTCCTCATAGGGGTAATCCTGTTTCTTCTTTGTCCACCCCTTATGAGAATGATTTCCTAATTCCTCTCTCACAGTAGTCTACAATTCTCTATTCTGTTTTTCATTGTGCAGTATTCCCCTGCAGTGTGCTGGTCTCCTAATGCTATTCTTTCTATCCAGTAGATTTCCTCAAGCCTCTTATTCCCCGGGGCATAGAGGACAGACATTACAGCAAGATCAGAGGAATGGTTCTATTCCCACATTCACCCATTTCTAGCCATGGAAATTCAGACACATCTCTTAATCTATCCAGGGTATCAGTTGCCACTATCTTCATGCAGAGATTATAATACCTTCCCTGTCAGCCTCTCAGAAATGTGGGGAGAGTTAAATAGATAGTAACGCATGGGAACTTGTAGTTGCTCTTCAAGTGAAAATGCCTATGATTCTATCATTGGTGCATATTGAACCTGAACTCCCAGCACCCTTGCAAGCATCTCAATCTTTTGCAGATTACTTATTGCCCTTTTGGGTTCGTTTCACATTTTTTTGAACTCCCAGGGTTGGTAACAACCTGAGAGTGGAAAGCTGGAAAGAAAGCTGGCTTTAATAGAAACCCAGAAGAAGAGGAGAAAGGGTGTGAGGTAGAAATGTCAGGGCCCTCACGTGTGGCTCATCTTTGTTTTTCTCTTGTTCCTGTGCCTTACTGGCAACACCCTTCATCCTTGGGCCTTTTGCAGACCTCTTGAGAGGATGAGGGTCTTCTAGTTCTTTTGTTAAACTGCTGTTTGCAAGCCTATTCAACTATAGACTATGCCTGGATTAATCTTATTGCCCCCAAAAGGTATTAGTGTATCCTCCTTTAAAGAAAATTGTTGTAGGAGTTCCCGTCATGGCTCAGTGGTTAACGAACCTGACTAGTATCCATGAAGATGCAGGTTCAATCTCTGGCCTTGCTGAGTGGGTAAAGGATCCAGCATTACCCTGAGCTGTGGTATAGGTCACATACACAGCTCGGACCTTGCGTTGCTGTGGCTGTGGTGTAGGCCGGCAGCTATAGCTCCGATTCGACCCCTAGCCTGGGAATCTCCATATGCCATAGTGTGGTCCTAAAAAGACAAAAAAAAAAAAAGAAAGAAAGAAAGAAAAAAAGAAAATTGTAAATTGGACTTGGCCAGTTTGGTCAACTGCAATCATAATGTGGTTTAGGTGGCCTTCAGTAGGTAGGGGTAGATGAAGGCTGTAGGTCTCGTCCTCCTAACCTCACCAGATGGTATATTACACAGAAATCAGATTTTAAGCCAACTTCTGTGTCATTCATGCGTATAAACCAGCAGGCCTCAGAATAGACATTCTATAATAGTCAACCTGTCATGTTAGCTTGAAAAAAACCCCGCCCTATTCTTTTAGGGAACCCAACAATATCTCATATAAAGGGGTTAGTAGAAGTGAATCCAATAATATTCCAGCAGATTCAGTGTCAGGCAACGTGATTCTGTTTAACTTCTAGACACAGAGCAGTTTAGTAATCTAGGAATCCTGGGACTAATGGACTTGCTAGAGCTTTACACCCTGTTTGTAGAAGAGATGGAGGGCCCTGTGGTATTTGGGCCAATCCACATTGCTCTACCACCACTAATTTGATCACTAAAAATAACCACTTATTAACAGAGTTTCTGGTGCTCTGGTAGTAGCCTCTGAGGTGGCTCGAGTTTTTCAGACGCTAACTAACAAACTTTGGAGGGTGTATGTTAACTAACGACTCCTAGGGTGTATATTAAGACCCATTAACATATGTCAAAAGAATTTAAATTATATAGAAGAATGCAAGAGAATTTACGGATCCTCACATTATTGCACCCTCAGGCTTGACTGAGGTACATTCACTGCTCTAAAGTCAACCACCTGCTGAATAATCTCACTGGCACTTCTCCTTAGTGACAGCCTTTTCCTTCTCAGGTGTGTGAGAGAGGGGATCAGGGGGCCTGGGGAGAGGAAGGTGTGGGAGGACTTCTTAAAATTCACAGTTGAAAAATTTTTGCAGTTCACATACAAAAGAACCCTCACATCTACAAATGTCTCATTATTTCAGGCCCATTTTACTGTCTTTGCTTTAGCATTATCACTGCAAAACGGTTAGAGGTAGGAACAGAGGCCATATTTACCTTGACAGCTGAAACATATAAAATAATAGATTTATTTCAACTGCATTTCCATTATCAGGTTAGTTATTCTCTACTCATGTTTCAGTCTGTGGAAGTCTGGAAGTCTGAGTAGAATAAAAGAGAATGTCAGCAATTCAGATGACCCTAAATGTCTTTTTACTAAACATTATCAATTAAGATCATGATGTAGAAGTTCCTTCTATATCTCGGGGAGAAGGGAAACCACCATTGATAAATAATGATTCTCTCCATGCTATTGGTTGGGAACAAATCCCTTCCATTGGCCCATTCCCTAAAATATTCTTGTTAGTGTTTGGGGGCTAAGACCATGTTGTATATCAAATTACATACTTCTAAAAAGTTCTAGCTACATACCATGTCTGATACCTCCTGCTGGGAGATGTAGGGATAAATGCCACAGTTTCAGGGGACCAGATGTTGTGAATTTTTACGAAAAACAGCAAAGTTTTCTCTGTAAATTCAAGATCTGCAGGGCCCTGTCCAGTAAGTGCTTTCGTCCCGGAGCTGTGTTGTTGGTAGTTGCCGCTTACACAAGATTTACACGGGAGGCGTGTCATTTCCACCCAAGGAGCTAGACTAGAGGACTTGAAATTACTGTTAGATTATAACTGCCATCCCAAACAATCTTCGATAAATAAAATCCAGCTTCCTGAGGTATATCATCAATGTTTTACTCCATCTAGAGGTGGGAGACTGCACAGTTCCCTTCTTAAAGTTTTTCCCAGTATTCCCATTTAAAATGTTTATCCTCAGGTCTCCTGTGGCCCAGCAAGACCCTTGTTATCATGGCTTAAACCAGTTGTATTTATTATGGTGGCATGGGATTGAACTGTGAAAGTCGATTAGAGGAGACTTCCAAAGAAAGCCCCACTGGGAATCCAGAACATCGAATTTGCTACGCTGGCTTAGAACTTCGGCCTGTCCTGCTACAAATACGTCAGACACTCATGAGAAAATGTTTTACGTGTCTCCTCCAGAGGTTGGAAATATATTTCAAACCTTTATAATGTCACTTAATAACTCACAGGGTGGGGTCTATAAAGCCCGGTGTTTCCCATGATTCCCCAATGCATGGGCACTGTTTGTTTTGGGTTTCATCATTCTTCCCAGTAGCAACCAGCCTTTTTTTTTTTTAATCCACCCTGATACATTGATCAGGATAAATGAAAGTCCTCTCACAAGTCATGCTGATGGCTCCATATCCATCATATTTTAACTATAGTCAGCAGTATTTTGTACTAAAAGTATTAGTTTGCACCTACGCACGCTAATTAAAAACAGAGGCTCATTAATGCCTCTGTTTTTCATGTGACCTTATGAGAACTTGTTGCTCAGTTCCCTTCAACTGAGCATTTTCATACCCAAAAAAGCATTTGTCATCTTAGGTTTCATTGTGCTCTTGAAATTCCAAGTCCTTCGTAAAAAAAAGAAAAAAAATGTTAAGTAGCTGGTATTGCCACTGGATCCCTAGATTATTCCAGTCGTCCATCCAGAAAAGTTCCTATTTATCCTCTACCTTCTGTTTCTATTTCTAAGCCAATGCTTTAAGACATAACATCTGCTTCAGCCTATTCATTCTCCATGTGGTCTTAACCTCTTAACTTCCTTAGTTCTCAGTTTTACGCCTATGAGTCAGTACTCTCCACCTCACAGGGGCTTTAGGGAGGGGGGAAATAAGATGTTTAGGGGTTGTCATTTTAAAATGATTTTATAAAAGCCCCTTGGCTTAGAAAGGAGAAATCCTATAGCTATTATTTTTTTTTCTATCCTTTTGCTGTTTTTATTGCTGAAAAGTGATCTTTGTCTGAAGAGAGTCTTTACCCTGGTTTTAGCATTCTTCCCCTTAACCCTTTTCATGCTGAAATTGCCCTCTCTGCCTTATCCATGCTCATCATATTTAGCTACAGAGCCAAAACTAATTCTCCCGCAACAAATTCCACATGCTCTAACCTGCATCACTTAACAAATTAAGATCCTCCAGAAAGAGGCATCTATCTGACTGTGGACATAAGATGTCAGAAGGTAAATGAGGTCCCACTCTAGCCCTGGCAAGACCTCCCCATGTTCCTTGGTCCTCGCTGTATCAACTGAGGTTAATTCTGCTACTTCACAGCACCTGGGTGTTGGGAGAGTCCTGACAAATAAATGGTGAAAAGCATCTTGCAAATGTTCTGTACTTTATAAATGTGTAGCAGATAATCTGAGTCCTCAGGTAGAAATGTGTTCTTGTGCGCTCAATTCAGACTACTAATCCATCCATTGCTTTCAAAAGGAATGTTTTACTAATCTGTTCTTTTTTAACATGAAAATTAGTTTCTAGTCATCTGAACTATTTTTATTTTTCTGTATGGAAGAGATCAATAGTATACAGAAAATACCCCAAGTTATATTTTAAGTGTTAAAACTGAAAGGGTTGCATAACAATGTAGTGGGTTAAGAAGGAGGATTCTAGTGCAAATGTGGTGAGATAGAGAAATATGAAGATTAGCTTTGGTTTTGAGATTGTATTATAAATAGTAGGTGTTGATGTGGTTGTTTTTAGATACTCGTTATTTTTAAGTTACCAGAAATTGTCTTTTATTTTTGCAGTTTTGAACTATGTGGTTCTTGACATGTTTTGAATAAAGTTATTATCAACTAAACTTTTTCATTTTCATTTTTATCAATAAATCAAATATTAAGATACATATAAAAAGTAAGTTGGGATATGGTTTTTAAAACATGTGACAAGTTAATATTATTGTAATTGCTTGTGAAAATTAATATTTTTAACAAAACTAAATTTATTCTACTTAGAGAATTGTTCATTCCGAATTAGTCTTTAGGTATTAAAATGTCCTTTCTTTTATGAAATGGTATTGGTGCTAGATGGTAACTTTTTAAATGTTCTTATTTAAAAAAAAAAAAAGCTGGCATCTGTGATGGATGCCTGTATTTTATTTCAGGGATGGATGCTTTATTGGTCTGTGAAATCTCAAAATTTAGAAACTACTTCAAAACAGACATTTTATTGAGATACCATAGTAATCATCCTCTTAAAGTGTAAAACAGTGATTTTTAGTTATTCAGAGAGTTATGCAATCATCACCAAAACCAATTTTAGAAGATTTCTTTTGAGAAAGAAACCTACTCCCATCTGCTCCTTGCCTTTGTTCTTCCCAGTCCCTGGCAACACCAGTCTACTTTCTATCTCTGTGAGCTTGCCTCCTCTAGATGTTAGATATAAATCAAATCATATAATAGGTAGACCTCTTTCACTTAGCATAATGTTTTCAAGGTTCAAACATGCTGTAGCATTTACCATTCATTTCTTTCTATTGCCGAATAATATTCCATTGTATAGATATGCTACGTTTTATGCATTTGTCAGCTGAGGGGCATTTGGGTTGTTTCAACTTTTTGGAAACAATTACGATTTATTCATGTACAAGTTTTTGTGTGAACATGTGCAGTACATTTTTCCTCTATATATACTTAGGAGTGGAATTACTGGATCATATGCAAATTCTGGCCTAGCATTTTGAGGAACTGCCAAATAATTTCCCAAGGCTGCAGCACCATTTTACATTCTCACCCAGTGTATGAGGGTTCCAATTTCTCTTCATCCTCACCAACACCTGTTATTGTCTCTTTGACTGTGGCTAACCTAGTAGGTGTGAAAGGCTAGCTCATTGAGTTTTTTACGTGAATTTACCTGATTTCTAATGATGTTGGTTTATTTTCTACAATCCACTAAAAATGTAAAGCCCTTTTGAGCTCAGGGGTCATACTGAAGGCTGGATTTGACCCACCATTAGCCAAACTCTGACCTTAGAGGATAGAATTAGTAAAATACATTAAACAGTATTTTAAATACACTCTGGGAGTTCCCACTGTGGTTCAGCGGTTAACAAATCTGACTAGGAACCATGAGGTTGCAGATTTGATCCCTGGCCTCGCTCAGTGGGTTAAGGATCAGGCGTTGCCGTGAGCTGTGGTGTAGACTGCAGATGCGACTCGGATCCTGTGTTGCTGTGGCTGTGGTGTAGGCCGGCAGCTACAGCTCCTGTTATACCCCTAGCCTGGGACCCTCTATATGCCGCGAGTGCAGCCCTAGAAAAGGCAAAAAGACAATAAGTAAATAAGTAAATAAATAAATACACTCTGTATGTTTAAGAATGTAGAGGAAAGCTTGAGCCATTTAAAGGAAAATGTGGAAGGAGTTCCCATCGTGACTCAGTGGTAAGAAACCTGACTAGCATCCAGGAGGACAAGGGTTTGATCCCTGGCCTCACTCAGTGGGTTAAGGATCCAATGTTGCTATGAGGTGTCGTGTACGTTGAAGACACAGCTCAGATCCTGTATTGCTGTGGCTGTAGTGCAGGCTGGCAGCTACAGCTACAATTTGACCTGTATCCTGGGAACTTCCATAAGCCACTTTTTAGAGTGCAGTCCTAAAAAGACCAAAAAAAAAAAGGGGGGGGAAGAGGTGGAATATTAAAAGTAATACATGTGGTGGGGTGCTGACAAATCAACTCGCTGTATTAAAAACACACTAACTTGCTTCACGACATTTGCTGATTTCCATGGTGTAACTGCTCCCACTAAGGCCAGTTTTAAGCTATCAACATGATAGCACTGAACCTGAAGTGGGAAGGGCCATGTCCAGTTGGCACCTGCAAGCTGACTCTGGCACGTGGCTGAGGTAAACCATCTCTAGCTGGGCTGGTATGACCTAGAGTAACCAGAAACCAGAGCTACCATCTCTCTGGCTGTCATCAGTCTTCTCCTCCACTCCTATTACCAGTAGGAGGGAGACTACCTACCCTTCCCATTGTATTATTAGACTCGCAGATAGCCTTTGGCTCTTATCATTCATTGTTCTGAAATCAAGGCCACGTTTTCACAAGGCAGATAAGTGCATCCACAGGCACATTTCCCAGCAGGTCAAAAAGAGTACTGGAATAAAGTCAGAGCATCAAAGGGAACATGTTCTGATCCATCCAGAAAAAGTCCTGGAAAATAAATTTTAGCTAGGTGTTGAATGAATAGGAAATGGCCACATAGATGAAAGAACAGACATATTCCACACTAATAGATAGTTTGTGCAAGAATTCAAAAGTTAGAGTCAAAAAAAAAAAGTTGAGTAAGATCAGTCCCCATGTTTAGATACAGAATCGTGAACTCTTGCAATCAGATATTTTGCCTCTGAATTTCTTCTCCCCAGAGGTTCTGGGAAAAGCCTCAGCTTGAGATTTATGCTCTCATCAAAAAGCACAATGTAAGGGAAAAAATTCCACACTTGAAATTGCTGCAAGAAAGCTCTAGAGAAATTAGATGGCAAATCATCCAGAAAATAAGTGGTTCATGTCTCAGACTTCAACTAGCTCTTTGAAATTCTAGTCTAATACATTTCCAAATTGGCATTAGTTCATGAGATGTGTTTAAGAACAACCCAGCCTTCTTGTCCACAATCTCCTGCCCCCACCCCCCAAACACTTCCTTTCCTACTGATAGTAAAGCCCAAAGTTAACAGTGTGGGATTGATGCTTTTGACCTGTATTTGTCAGTTCAAATCAGAGCAAAGAAAGCCAATTTGCTGGGCAGAAGCCACTATGTGACCTTGCTCAGTGTAGCAAGTGGGTGGAGCTCTCCATTGCTCAGAACTCATAATCATTAATTACCCAAATCTGAGATTTCCTTGTGCGGGGCAAAGGGACTTGAATGTGTAAATTCTCTATAAACTCTCTTGTTTTATTGGCTAAAGAGAAAGCAAAGCCTTTTCTAAAATGTAAAGGGCTTTCTAGCACATGTGCCCCCTGCTGTGATTCATGCCATCTTCCTAGGTTTCCTGGCATAGTCACACTTTCCAAAGTCTCTCCTGATTTACTTGTGTTATGGAACTTTAGCTTGCATTAGAATCACCTGGAGAGCTAGTTAAAATTCAGATTTCTGGGTCCTGCCTGCAGAGTTTCTGATTCAGTAGGTCTGGGGAGAGTCCTGAGAAGTTGCATTTCTGAGATGCTTCCAGGTCATGCTGCTGCTACTGGCCCAGGAGCCCCTACAGTCTTGTCCATACCTCTCTGCAAGTCAAGCCCCCTTAGTTGCTACTTGTTAGGAGAACCGCATCAACCTAGCTTGCTTCAGGCATTTGCACGATTGGCCTTGATTATGTGGGATTCATTTGGGGCACCATCCTGCCACCACTGTGGTGTTTTCATCATTGCTGCACGTTTTAGTGATGCTGAAGCCTCTCATTAGCATATTACGGATGGTCTTGGTTCAGGGTGTGTCCTCCAGGCCTTTCTTTGGTTGGTTCTCAGGCCTCACTTAATATGTAATATATCTAGTCTGGTATGTCCACACCCCTGAGCCTTTTGTTTCTTTCCTTCTCACTCTGCCAAGGACATTTTAGCATTCCAACCTCACTTAGTATATGGGCCATTGCTTTTTCTATGCTTCTAAATACCATCCTTGTAGCAACGTGACACCATCTCCTGGAGGTCTGGCCAAGGTGTAAATCCTCTGTCTCTGGAGTGTGCTCCCAAACAGTGAACCCTCCCTCATCCAATCTCACATTCCATTTCCTCAGAATGCAGTCCCACAAGTACTTCCCTGCATCTGCCAGTGGATGTTGGCTAGGCCTAGCAGCTTCTTTGGAGTAAAGCCCCTTTTCTCCCTTATCAGACACGGCATGTCCCTGGGTGATTATGCTGTGACTTAATCCTACTTAGAGTCCTGGTAACCAGGAAGAGAGATGGGGGTAGAACCTGAGTGGGGTATATGCAGTCTTGCATGGGGCGGGGTGTGGTGTGAGGCGTCTGTATTGATTCCAAGCCAGAAGGAAGTGCTGCCAGGCTCAAAGAATTCAGAAAACTTAGAGGACAAACAATAGCTCCAATTTGCCCAGGACTTTTGCTTGTCTTTATCAAAGTCCCACATCCCAGGAAACACCTTAGTGACTGGTGATCAGCTGGTCACCCTAGGACCCTGGGGATTCAAAACCTCAGAGGCATCTTCCCAGATGTTCCCATCCCAAGTGTCAGAGCCGCATTTTCCCCCAACCAGCTCTGGAGATTGGCACAAGATTTACTCCTGGGCTGGCTTGGGCTTCAGCAGCAGGATGTGAAAACCTCTCAGTTAACTACCAGGGAGATTCTCTGACTTTCATATTTGGCTCTCAGTTGCCTATTAATTGCCTGCAGCCTTTCATTATCTTTGAGTACCTGTGGCTTTTAGCAATGCTCCTGCAATCCCACTGTCCTTACAGTTACTACTTCCCCTTTGGGCTGTCACCTGGAGCCAGAGGATGCCATATCCATCCATCACCAGCTGGTCCTCATTGTCTGTCTAGTGATTGGGCTCCAAACCCCATCTTATCGACAACTTTCTAGGACCACTCCCAGATCAGCTCTTGTGGGTTGGGTTCTCTGGAAGCAGATCCTGAGACGGGTTTGGGTGTGCAGGGTATTTTTTTTTTAGAGATGAATGCCTGTGGAAGGGAGAGGGCCAAAGCAAGACTGGGCAGAGAGATGAAAGAACCATGATGCAGGTCTTCAAAGCCTGAATCCATCCCACAGGGAGTCCTGGAACATGCATGTCCCATGCTGGGCTGAAACGGCCAGTGTCCATGCTCTGCCTCCTTCAGTCACTGGACGTGGGCTGCCTGGGAAGGGCATGTTCTTGGGAGATGAGGCCCTTTGCAGTATGGTCAACCTTGGAGCTGAGAACTGGGGCAATAAGTCCTTCCTTGAAATGGGATGTGGACAGTGCTTTTTTACCACTCATGCCAAGGGAGGAAATGAAGGAAGCTGGTTACTTTCATTAGACTGGTTACTATCAGTGTATTTATAGGCTAAGGAATTTCTGAAAATGGCAGATAATGTTTAAGTCATTATGTTTCTTTCTGCATTCTGCCTCTTCTTCTTTCCCTATTCAAGGGAGTATATTCTTCATCTCAGGGGAGGTTTGATTTGTCCTTTTTTTTTTTCCCCCCACATCTGAGGCATGCAGAACTTCCCAGGCCAGGGCTTGAACCCACACCACAGAAGTGACCCAAGGATCCTAAATTGCTTAACACAGGATCCTTAACTGCTAGGCCACCAGGGAACTCCTCTTCCTTTCTGTTTTTCCCCAGAAACCTAAAACCATTGTTCTGAGTACAGTGTTTGAAGAGAAAGGCAATTTCAAACTAAAAAGATCTTCTAGAATAATAGGTCTCACAAGAAATATACCCAAACGTTGTTTCTGGTTTTTCTGCATATGTGGCAGAGACTCAGAGGGAATGGTTCCCCAGTAAATATGGGAGTTGGGTTGCCCTGTGTCCTAGTCCTTGGAGAAGGGCACAGTGGTGAACCTGAAGAGACACGTGGGCGACAAGGCAGTGTCCCAGAAGTAAATTCCAATTATCGTTCTCCTTCCAGCCCCAGCCCCTAGCTCAGTTACTGTTTTGGACCCCAGTACTTTGACACAGCCTTGAAACAGAAAAGGTAACAGAAGAATGTTGCAAGAAGTATAGCCTCAAATTTCTGATTTACTTGTTGGGATAGAAGCATGGTTTTAGAAAAAGCTGACTAGAAGAAACTAAAGAGATGTGCTATTTATTTCTGTGTAGGGACTGATTTTTACCTGTTTCACATGTAAAAGATTCATGTCAATCTCTTCCTCCCTCCCTCACCCTCTTAATTGCTCAGATCCTCAAAGCCTCCAGTTCCTTCCACACGTACCTTCTATGTCCTTGGCCATCTGGACCACATGTGACCAGATGGATGCAGAGAAGATGTTAAGCCCTTTATGCAAAGCCTCCCTCTAGCTCCTCCCTCATCCAGCTCAGAACAGCAGCCGGCGCACCCTGTTCCGCACCCCAACCTCATCCACTTGATCCTGCACTGATCTAACCTCAACTCTAGTCCTAAAAGTACTTCTTCACAGCGGCACTTGAGGGAAAAGCGTGACTCCTCCTATTTCTTGTTTTTAGCCTAGATATTTTTTCACTCTCATATGCATGTTCCTTTTCTTCATGTCATTCATCTCATATTTTTTCCTTATTTTCAATTTCCACATATGTGAGGTTCTTTGATGGATTTCTACATGTAAAACAATGGATTATCATGTTTGTCCTAAGAAACCTCAAAATGCTGTTTTAAAAATGAACTCTCAGTGTGACTAGAACATACTAAGACTGATTTCAGAAATCTGACCAGTATTAAAATAGATTTTTTCCCCAGTAATATGAATCATAATTAAAGATAGGAGAAAAAAAATACATGTTTCAAAACTTCATTAGCAATATCCTGGAGACAAAAGGTTGAGATTTGTTCATGAAGCAGATCACGTGATCAGACGATCATCCTACTTCAAAGATGATTCCCCTTTACAGAACCTGGTCTCATCAGTTCATGTTTCAGATACTTTGAGCAACAGCAGGGCTTCTGCTGAGAGCACCTACATTTCCTTAATTCTTTCTTAGGCCATGCAAGAGCTTCTCATCCACTTTACACCCTCAATCCTTTCAGCTTTGTGGAATATTCATTCATCCATTCATTCATTCAATATAATTGAGTGCTGAGAATATGGCAATGAACAAAAACAACAAAAGACTCTGCCTTGTGGAAGGATTTAAGGGGGAAGAGAGCAGACAGGTTATTTCTCTCTCCCTTTCTTTCTCTCTCTCTCTCTCTCTCTCTCTTTCCTTCTTTCTTTCTTCCTTTCTTCCTTCCTTCCTTCCTTCCTTCCTTCCTTCCTTCCTTCCTTCCTTCCTTCCTTTCTTTCTTTCTTTCTCTCTTTCTTTCTGCCACACCTGCGGCATTTGGAAGTTCCCAGGCCAGGGCTTGAATCAGAGCTGCAGCAGCCAATCTACACCACAGCCACAGCAACGCCAGATCCAATCCACATCTTCCAACTACCCCGGAGCTTGCAGCAATGACAAATCCTTAACCCACTGAGAGAGGCCAGAGACTGAACCCACATCCTTGTGGATGGGTTCGTTACAGCTGAGCCATGACAGGAACTGCCAGTTTACAGTTTTAGATAGGGTGGCCAGGATAGGCCTCACTGAGAAGGTGACATTTAAGTAAAGGTGGAAAGGGGTGAAAGGGTATGCATCTGGGAAAGAACTATCCAGGCAGAGGGAGCAGCAAGTGCAAAGGTCCTGGGGCAGGAGGATGGCCACCATGTTCGAGGAATAGCAATGAGTAGACAAAAAATAAAAGATGACATCTGAGAAGGAATAGGAGGTGGGCACTGGATCAGGTAATACTAAGTAGGGCATTATGAGGACTTGGGCTTCTCCTTGCATTCTTTTGGAGTCCTTAGAGGGTTGTCAACAGAGGAGTGACATACTCTGCTTATACTTTAATGGGATCACTCTGGCTGCCATGTTGAAATTGACCAAAGTGGGGGAAAAAGGACCTCAGCAGGGGGTCCAGCTCAGAGAACAGTTCAAGCATTTAGCTGAGAGGCTGTGCCTACTTAGATCAGGGTGGTGGCAGGAAAAGTGATATTTATTTTGAAGACGTCCTCCTAACCATCTGTCTGTGCTCTAATCCTCCCTGCGTTTTCCAAGGCTAGACCTCTTTCTATAAATTCACCCTTCTCATGTAACTCTCTTACTCAAGAACACCAAAAGAACTCCTTGCTGACCAAATCTTGTTCTGTTCTTTTTTGGAGGACTCTAACCCATTACAACTTGGCATTTTTTCTGTCTATCTGAGCCCCTCCCACTTCCCAGCTGAGCTCTTTATTCTCATCAGCTTATTTCCTCTTCTCCCAATACGCGAAATCTGCTATTCCAGCCTCTGCAAGAGAAGCTCACAGCTCCTCTTTCCTAGATCCCTCCCATCCTGAAAGCCATTCCAGGTGCCCCTTTCTTCATGTCTTCCCTAATTTCAAAAGTCCACATGAGCACCTCTTTAGGGCCCACACCTCACATGCTGACTGCTGAGCTTGCACTAAAAATTTTGCACTATTTTCTCACCTGGTTTGGCTGCCTCCATGAGTCTATCAGCTCCACAAAGGCAAAGACTGGACATAATATATTTTTGCCTCCTCCATCCCTTCCAGCATAGGCGAAGCATGTAGAATGTGTTTGGCCAATATTTGCTGGAGTGAACAAAACACAACATATGCTCTTCAAAACTAAAGTAGCTCTTCCAAAAATGCCTTTTGTAATGATCTGGCAAACTGTCCTGAATATGTTTAAGACGTGGGAAAACATGAACACGATGACATTAACCACCACCTACAACTCCTTCCCCATGTTCCTGTTTTACCCTCGCGTGTATTTCCTAGAGTGGTAACACGCTTTAGTGCCTTCCTCCTAGGACTGTCCTGAGGAGAGCTCACATACCTCTTCTTTGACTCCCATCTCCGCCAGTGTGTTTCGGGGCACCCTTATAATGGGCTGCCTTCCCTCCTTCCTTTCTCCCGTTTCCCGGTCCCTCCCCACCCTGAATCCCCTTTCTCCACATTGTGTAGATTAATTGCAGGCATCGCTTGAAGGATGAATCTCCTTAGGACCTGCTGATCTGCATATTTATACAGTCAGCCAGGTTTTTCTTACCAGCCTTGGACCTTCTTTGCAAACTCTACATTATCACCTAATTGAAATGGTTGCTTGTTTCCATTTCTCTTATTAAAGACAGATTAAGAAAATCAGTTCAATATCTTAGCCATTTTAAAGTCATCATTTATCTCTCTCTTGATTTACAAGCTGGCATTGAAAAAAATATGTCCCTACAAATCCTCTTCCTGATTTCTAGTCGTCTTCCCCCCACCGCCACCGCTTTGCTGGTGTTACAATATGCTTCATTTCAGTTGCTCATTTTATTCCTTTTAGCCTACTTTAGAAGTTATGGTTTTTGTTCATTCCCCACTGGCCCTCTTCAAATACTTTTGTTCCCCTCACCCATAAATCTCTTGCCGTTTATCATTTGAAGTGTCCAATTGTTCATGAACTTGAATGGTGAGAATAAAATGCAATATTTTGAGTTTCTCTTGAGGTGTCCTCTAGGGAGCTCTGCCTGTTTCCTCAGATGATATTTCTGGCTCCTTGCCACCTCACTCTGCCAGTCCCTGTAGCTGGGACCTCTCAACCCCATCTGGAGGCACAGTCTGATCTCAATCCCAGGCGACACCGCAAGAGTGCATGGAGTCCGAGCCCTAGCTCACATAGATCTCCTTGTCCAACCCACTCCCTGCCCATGAGCTCTAGAAACTGGCCTCTTGTTTGGATGTCTGGGCCCAGGGATCTGACCTAACTTATCTAGACTGTCAGGTCATCCACGGTCCCCCTTGCTCTGTTGGTCCTTTCACCAAACACACTTAAGGACTGGGGCTCTCTCTTTGCATGTTGCAACAACTTGATCTTGGGCTGACAATGTATTTAGCTCCCCATGCCTTCTCAAGGTCAGGGACATCTACCAGAGATCACCCAAGGAGTTCCCAGTGCCAAGTGCCGTCTGCTTGGACAACAGCTGCCTCCTTATCCTCTGGCCGGCAAGTTCTGCCTTCCAAGCTAGACATCTTTCCACTGTGTACTGCTTGATGAGGAGCTGCCCACCAGACAGGCACGTCTGGCCTGTTTCTTTTCTAGCAAGCATCTTGCTCTGCCACCCACAGCTCTAAGAGCGTTTAATGATTTCTGCCATTCCTACATCCTCTCGAGGCTTTCCTCTCAAAAGGCACTTTCTTAGTAGACAAGCCAGTAGACAGTGTGTCTCTCAATACCTTCCCATCGGAAGACTCTTTTCTATGTTCCAGCACCTCCTTTCCCAGTGTCCAGAGTCCTCTGCTCCAGCAGCGCTGACAGGGCTGCCCCCCGGATCAGCTCCAGGCTTGAGAACTGCTCCCTTCTCAGCCCTGTCCCCTTTTCCTGTCCTTTCTGCCGTCTGTGTTCTGATGTGTTGTGTCCACAAGGCACAGCCTCAGAGACTGGTAGTTTTTTCTTGAAACTCTGCACTGAGAATATCACAGTTACTACCAAACAGCTCCACTTACAATAATTAAGGACGGCCCTATGGGGATGATGTGAAGACAATATGCCAAAAGCACAATCACGCTTCTTTTTTCCTAGGAAAATGAAACCCCTTAAAAACTGTGAGGCTTCAAACAGCAATGAAATGGCTGTTTCTCATTCCTCGTAGCAATAAAGAATCTTTAAATCATAATATTCGGTGTCAAAAACAGGATGATAAAATAATACTCTCCTACATTGCTTCTAGGAATATAGATTAATACGTCTTTCTAAAAACTCTATACTCTCTGACTCAATAATTTACCATTTAGCAGTCTGCCCTGTGGGTATAGTAAAATGATCAGACAAAGATTCTTGTATCAAGATGTTTATCAAATTATTATCTGAAAGATCAAATGTTTGGAGAAAATACAAAAACTCATTAATAGAGAAAAGTTAATATATAATGATGTATTTATTCTATAGAACATCATGCAGCCATTGAAATGTTTTCAAAGAATATTTTACACCCTAGGAAAATATTACTGATTGTTGAGTGAAAATAGAAAGATTTAAAATACTGTATTCTGTAATCTCTATTCTGTCACAAGTGGTAAGATGTGTAAATGTGTTTGTGTATGTGTGTATGGTATAAATAATGCTGGGATAAATATATTAAAATATTAATAGCACTTTTTATGAGGTAAAAAAGTATTTAGTTAGTTAGTTAGTTTTGGCCACGCCCGCAGCACGTGGGAGTTCCCAGGTCAGGGATCGAACCCATGCCACAGCAGCAACCCAAGCCACTGCAGTGACAACAATGGATCCTTAACCCATTGAAGGAACTCCAGATTTTTATTTTATACTTACATTTTTGTGTTTTTTAAGATTATCTACATTTCAGTAAATGTGTATCGGTTTTATAGTCTCAAAAACAGCATTGAAAACACATAAGTAGTTCCACCTGTGTTCAGTGTAAACATTTCTAGCCACTGGAGCTGCTGCCCACCCTCTGCACTGTGAGGAGAAAAACTCAAGCAGAACAGTAATGGGCATGTGTCATTGAATTTGCCTGTCATGTTGCTGCAGAAATTACATCCTTTCAGGAAAATTGTAATTCCTATTTTCTCACGTTCAAGAGGACCAATTAAGGGGTTGAGGCTGACAATCATAATTATATACATTTGTGTTTGTTGAGATGACCCACCCCCCAGGCAGCAAAAAATGCTAGAACGTAAACCAAGCACCTAACTGACCGTTGTGGCCTCATGATTCTTGCCTGAGTCACAGAAAGGAGGGTGCAGGTGAAGCCTATTGTGCTGGGCCCTCCCCCAGCACAAAAATGTCGGCATAAGCTGTGGAGACTTTCACATTAAGAAAGTGCAGATAAACTCAGGGCCTACAGGGAAGATGGAAAGTCATCTTGAACTCTCAGAGCAATGGGTCTCCTCTGATTATTTAATTTTTTTTCCTCAGAAACAAAAAACTTGAGTAACTTCCTAGAAAAACTGCCCTCAAGTCTTTTGTGTGGAGAGACAGAGAAGGGATAGCTGGATGGAAGAGTCAGGCACAGAGTGAAGAGGCATGAAGACCTCAGACGCCTTCCTGGGCTGGGCCCACATGTGGTTTTGGTTTGGGGAGCCGCAGCGCGGCTGTGGTGTAAAGTGCTGCCTCGCCATCCTACCTTCCTCCCCGTTCCCGCAGAGCTTCTCGAGGTAGAAGGCCTTGCAGGCGGACTTTGTGAACTGCTTGCCTTTCCTTCCCAGGTTCCAGCGGGTGGGGTACGGCTCTGACCCCACGATCCCGGCTTGGCTTGGAGTGGCTGCCTTCAGGGCTGCTCCGCTTCCCGTTTTCCCAAGTTGCCCGGCTCTGACTTATGCATTCCTTACTATAAAGGCTATATTTTCCTAACCTCAAACCAGAACATGTGGGATAAGGATACTTTTCCCCAATTTGTCTTGGAAAAGTCTTTTCCATATAAAAATTAGATCATATGTAGTTATATTTAGCAAAATGCTTCTTTTGAGGGAAAAACATGCGTGAAATCCAGCTGTCCCAGCACATCTGGTTCTGTGGTCACTGTATGTCTGGCTGTCTGCCCTGAGGATGCTCTGAGAATCAGCGGGGTCTTCTTCAGGCTCCCTCCCAGCCCAGGTCAGGCAACTCCAGCCTAACTGGGAAGCAGCATTTTTGTCATTCTGATGCCTCTGCTCCCGTGAGATTTTGTGCAGAATTACTTGGTCACTGATGAATAAAGAGGCTAGCAGTTTGCAGCCATCTCCAAGCTTATTCCTAAAGAAGTTTTAGTATTTTCTCTGCTATGCTTTTAAAACAGTCTGCATATTAGATAAGCAGTAAAAAAAAGCAACCCCCCCCAAACCCAACTTAGATTTACACTTTCCTATTTTGAAGTGATAGTTTCATTTTTTTCAGAGGTTAACAAAAGACAGAAACCATATATCTCAAATTACAAAATGTTTGCCCCGGGGATATCTGAATAATCCATTCTGATGGGAGAGTAGGCAGGGTGGGAGGAACTTCAGGGGGCTTCTCACAGCCCCTAGAGCCACGCTGGTTGGGTAGTCATTCCTTCTGTATCAGGTCCGCTTTACTGCCAGAAAATATCTTTTTCTTTTTTTTTGTCTTTTTGCCTTTATGTAGAGTCGCACCTGCGGCATATTGAGGTTCCCAGGCTAGGGGTCTAACAGGAGCTGTAACCGCCGGCCTTCGCCACAGCCACAGCAACGCGGGATCCGAGCTGCGTCTGCAACCTACACCACAGCTCACAGCAACGCCGGATCCTTAACCCACTGAGCAAGGCCAGGGATCGAACCCGCAACCTCATGGTTCTTAGTCGGACTCGTTAACCACTGAGCCATGAAGGGAACTCTAAAAGGTCTTTTTCTTTGAAGTGGGAACTGTCTCTCAGGATTTCCAGGAGGCTGCCAGTGCCCCGTGGACGTCGTGCTGTGGCTCAGGATCTGAGATAAGTTCAGAGTGGAGGAATTTTTCTGAGAGAAGAAGGAGAAAAGTCTCAGGGTGTTCTTTTAAGGAGAGTACCTTGTTGTGGCCTCCTTACTTTAGAAGATGGCCAAGCTGAATGAGATGAGGCGCCACCTCTGCCCCCACTGGCTAATGCTGTCTTTGAATCTGGGACTGGTCGGTAAAGCACAGAACTGCCACCACCAGCTCCAGGACTCAGGACAGCCTGGCAGCTGCACGTGAGCCATGGCTGTGGAGAAAACCCATGTTCCCAGCCCAAGGCAGCATCTTAGCCTGGTCAAAGAGAATCAGAGCTTACAAATATTCAGGAAGAGTACCAATCCATCACCCCCAAGTCAGCTCGCCCAAAATACTTGTCCTGCCTTTGGAGAACAGCAGTGGCACCTTTCTCTCTGCAATGGAGACCATGGCTATTATTCTAGATTGTGGAAGTTTTTATTTATTATAATTATATATGCTGTTTCATGAAAAATGGAAAGCCAAAAGTAAGGATTTTTTTTTAAATGCTATTGTAATAGAATGGCCTTGAAACTGACTCACTGATGAAGAGGAGGGGGAAAGGATGTCTTAGTTCCATTTTTATTATTCCGTTCTTTCCCATCGAGATGTAGATAAACTTGTTTCTTTCTCCCTAATCATCTCCATGAGTGGAAAAAGGATTTCCTCACAGAATTTTAATGCAGGAAGGAACCCTAGAGAATATCAAGCCTGAGGGTAGATTTACCAGGGAAAAAAAAAAAGACAAAAAACCTTTTTTTTTTTTCAGACATTCAAAAGAAACTTAGAGCCGGCTCCCCCTCCTGGGAGAGACTTATAAAGGTCATTGATCCCTCATTTGAAGTATAATGTCATCCAGGAAGACTCGATGAGGCAGGAAAGAAAGAGGCAAGACAGATTTACCCAGATTTAATACAAAACAATAGAGAAGAAATAGTTTTATTAAATGACCAAGAGGGGGAAAACAAAAAGGTCTTTGAAAGTCATAGATACAAGCTATGAAATACAAGTTTTCAAACAACCCGTTATCATAATAATCCTGATAGTTAACCCTTATCTGGCACTTGCCAGGTGCCAGGTATTGCTCTGAGGGCTTTATGTTAACTCATTTAGTCCCTTTGAGGTAGGGCATTCTATTATTATCCACACTTTACAGATGAGAATATGGAGGAAGAGAAAGATGAAATAACTTGTGCAGGATTTTCTGAGTAAAAAGGGCTACAGCCGGTGTTCATGGCTTTAGGATCTGTACTCTTTACCGCTTACATGACTGCCTTGAATTGATGGTCACTGTTAAGGAGAAAATCTCAGTAAAGGACTAGAAAAAGCATATATTGAGCCCCTACTCAATTACTGGGCCAGTTCTCACAACAAGCCAAGGAAATCTGTTACCCAAGAAATTCTCGGTAAAAGACTTGAGTGAGAATTTATCCAGCACCTACTGTGTGCCAGTTATTGGGCCAATTCTCATAAAATCTGAGAGGTGGTTTCCCTTAACCCTGTTTTATAAATGAGGAAAGAGGTTCAGAGAGGTGAAGAAGTAACTTACTCGAGTTACAGCTGAGGAGTTCCCGCCGTGGCTCAGTGGTTAACGAACCTGACTAGTATCCATGAGGACGCAGGTTCGATCCCTGGCCTTCCTTGCTCAGTGGATTAAGGATCCAGCGTTGCCTTGAGCTGTGGTGTAGGGCACAGACGTGTCTCGGATCCTGCATTGCTGTGATGAAGCCCAGCGGCTATTGCTCCGATTGGATCCCTAGCCTGGGAACTTCCATATGCCGATGGTGCGGCCCTAAAAACCAAAAAAAAAAAAAAGGGGGGGGGAGAGA
The DNA here is from genome assembly GCA_004024745.2 of Catagonus wagneri. Lineage (NCBI taxonomy): Eukaryota > Metazoa > Chordata > Mammalia > Artiodactyla > Tayassuidae > Catagonus > Catagonus wagneri. The sequence goes on along the minus strand of PVHT021183694.1, from coordinate 3,671,961 downwards.
GAGAGAGCTGACATTTGAAAAGATGTGTTTTATTTCAGATTTGTATTCCTTCCATTAAGAAGTACAGGCAAACAATCTTATATGTGAATTTGTTTTGCTCTCAGATTTTTAGCTTTTTTTTTCTGGGCTGCGCCTGGGAGGAAGTTTCCAGGCCATCAAACCCGTGCCATAGCAGTGGCAACACCAATCCTTAACCTGCTAAGCCAACAGGGAACTCCTCAGGTTTTTAGTTTAAAAAATACATAATTATTAAGTTTCCCATATGAGATCTTTATTGAGCAACATAACAATAGTTAGTTACCACTAACCACTATGTTTTAACCTAGGTTCTTAAACACTTATGCTTTGAAAGCAATACCATGAAAAAGAACTGAAAGGATACAGAGAGTAGTTCACATTCCCAAGATAATATCTGGTTGGATCATATAAGCATCAGAGACATACATATAATTGTCCAGTCTAATTTGAAAGACCTTCTAGACAGAGACTTTAGAAACAGAGACCAGAGCCTGCTCTTTGAAATCAGACGTTTGCCATTCTACTATGATTAGGGTTTCTTGCTTGACCAGTGATGAGCAGAAACTGAATTACAGACTTTGGCCTTCTCTGCAGACTACTGTTATGCCAAAAAGCAGCTGATTTATCCTCCAGATCTGTGTATTAAATGAATTCGCCCAGATAAACAGATGGCCTGACCAGAATGGTATTTCACAGCAACATGTGTTTGTTTGAATAACATGGTCATAAACCTTTCACTCTGGGTCTAAAATTAAATTGTGGCTTTTGGATGCTACCTGGGGCTACTCAGGAGAGAGAGTTCAAATGTCAGATTGATGGCTTGGTTTCATCAGTAAGTTCTACATAATTTTCTATAGTCGTTTACAAGAACAACTTAAAACGTATATGTCTTGAGGCCGTGTGTGTGGTGGTGGTGAGGGTATTATATGTAAAGATCCAAATCCTATGATTCTGGTTACAGCTAAACAGATTCATGCATGGGTTGAAAAATATATTTTACTGCCTTTCTGAACCTGAAGTCTTCCAGCACAAGGGCGGGCCAAGACTCTGGGATCCACTCTGCTGTAAAGTTACTGATTGTCTCTGCATGTTAAAAATTAAGAGGAAGGTAGGGAAAGAAGCAACCAGTTAATAGAGAAGTTCTGCCCTAAATGGTACTCTGAGATTGCAGCTGTGACCCAACATTCATGCTCTCAGGAAAGCCATGGATGATAATGGTATGAGGACATACTTATCTAGGGGGAATAGAATTAATAAGTGAGGGAACTGAGTCAGCAATGCAGCTCTGGACTATTCTCATGTTTCAAATTTACAGAGACTAAATAAGACTGATTTTTTTTGTCTTATTAGAATCATACACTTTTGTTTGAGATATTCTAAATAAACCCCATCCTATTCTGTATGTTTATGCAACAGCTACCCACAAGAATAAAAGAAATGGCCATTATTGTTACAATGGTGTGATGGCAGCACAGTGATTATTTTCTCATCCTTGTTCACTGTTACATCATAATTTTAAATAAATATTTTATCTTGAGATAATTATAGATTTACATGTAGCCAGAAGAGATAACACAGAGGGTTCCCTGTATATCTTTCACTTAGTTTCCCCTAATAGTAAAATCTTGAAAAAAACTGCTGTGAGATGTCACAAACAAGAAGCTGACTTTGATATAATTCACAGACCTTATTCAGATTTCACCAATTTCACAGGCATTCATTTTTGTGTGCATGTGTGTAAATTTTTTTTTTTTTTGTCTTTTTGCGGAATATGGAGGTTCCCAGGCTAGGGGTCTAACAGGAGCTGGAGCTGCCGGCCTTCGCCACAGCCAAAGCAACGCGGGATCCAAGCCACGTCTGCAACCTACACCACAGCTCACGGCAACGCCGGATCCTTAACCCACTGAGCAAGGCCAGGGATCGAACCCGCAACCTCATGGTTCCTTGTCGGATTCGTTAACCACTGATCCACGACGGGAACTCCATGCATGTGTGTATTTAGTTCTACACAATTTTACCACATATATAAATTCATATGACCACAATCACAGTCAAAATAAAAAACAATTCCATCATAAGGATCTCTCTCTACACTTTTATAGCCACAGTCCCTCTCCCTCCCTCTCCCCTAACCCCTCATAACCACTAATCTGTTCTCCATCTCTATACTTTTGTCATTTCAAGAATGCTGTATAAATGAAATTGAATCATACAGTATGTAACCTTTTGAGACTGGCTTTTAAACTCAGCATAATTCCCTTGTGATCTTTCCAAGCTGTATTTCACGGTATAAATGTACCACACTTTTTTTCAGTCATTCATTTCATTGGAGGGTAAATGGTTAGACAAACCATTCCCCCCCCTCCAGTTTGGGGTTATTATGAATAAAGCTGCTATGAACATATGTGTACAGGTTTTGGGATGAACATGAGTTTTCATTTTTCTGGGATAAATGCCCAAGAGAGCAATTGCTGGGTTTTATGGTAAGCCCATACTTAGTTTTGTAAGAAACTTCCATACTCTTTTTCAAAGTGGCAATATGTTAGATTGTTCTCATAATAATAAAATGACATTCCACACATCTTAGATAGCCTAGATCAGGTTCTCAGTGACGTCTTCCTTCCCTCATCATTTTTATCTATGCTTACCTCTCTCCATTTTCCACTCATTAACATTTGTAGCCTTCCAATTTTTTTTTTAATATTTCTCCTCATTCCAACTATACTGATTATTACTTTCCTTTGGCATATTCCTCGCCTAGCTTGGCTCAATAATTAGTTATCAGAAAATAGGTTTTGAATATACAAAAGTTGAATAGATAAAGAGTAAGATGAATCAATGAAATGTGTTCCAGTTTTCAAAAAACTACCAACTTTCTTTTTAGAAGTGATGTTATCACACTTAGGTAAATTCAAGAACCATTGTTATTAAGCAACTTACTACACATACAGCAAACCAATATGTGATTATTCTATTTTGCTCCCAAAATAACCTTGATACTTTCTCTATGATGTTAAACCATTAGAGAAATGTCGAAATACTGTTTCAGATTTTTAATTAGAATGGCTTAATTAAATTACTGCTTTTTATTGCCTTTCTCTAGGTGTTTCTTGCCTCGCCATCTTGGCATTAGTCGACGTAAGAGCAACAAAGTGCTGGTAAATGTGTAACAACAAGCTCTCTGGAAGGGAAAAATAAATGCCCTGATGTGTAGCCTTTGCCAGTTTCCATGATGTAAGACTGTGAACACTACCAATTCCAAGCTACTATTTTGACATCGCCAAATGCAGATCCGGAAAAGATGCTTACAGTAGGGTCTAGTGAGCCAGTAAGAGCTAGCTCTAGCACACCAATGCTAGGGATATATTACATTCAATTAATGGAAAATGTTTTACTATATATCAAAATTCAAATGAGTCATCTGCACGTGGACACTGGGAGTTTTTGAGCGATTTCAGTCTCCAAAGTACATTTTCTCACTAATAACCTCTAATGTTTAATGCTTTCCTAGAAGTAATTCTTCCCCCAGGTACCATCTATTCATCCTTTTTGTCTGTACTCAGCTGTCTCTTAGTTTCCACTATTTGCCATCAGCCCCCACACACCCAATTTAACACAGGATCAGATATCCTAGTTTCTCACCACAGCCTTTACCTTCTCTTCGGAGTACTCTATACAGCTTATGGATGTATATTTCCTATTGTTCCTATTTAATGTCTATACTAGACTGGACATCACATGCCAGCAGAGGAGCAGAGACTGGGGCTATCTTGCCCCCCATAGCCTCCCCTTCCCCCCTCCCCCCCATGAATGAATGTATGAATTTATCTCCTTCTGCACCAGGGTTGCCCTTCCTCTGCTTATTTGTCTCAAGAGCTTTCCAGTCTGTTAAGACATCACCACCGGGCAAAAGAGGCTACTGTGTTTCCAGCCATCCTCATTTGTCGGAGGAGGTCATACAGAGGACTGCTGAGCTGGCGCCGGGCAGTCGGAGTCTCCTCACCCGGTCCTCTGCCCTTGTTCTGCCCACAGTTTCCACAGCCCCAGCCGTCTTCAAGGATGCAGGCTTGAGAGAGCAAGGTGGCGCTGAGACCAAACGGGTGGTAGATTTTACTAAACCCAGGTAAGACCTGGGTGTAAACATTTAAGAGTGTGGCGAGAGGGGGGCGGAGCTCCGCGCACGTGGTCAGTTTCAGAGCTCACTTGGAAGACTCGCGAGGTTTCGAACCAAGGATACCTCAAGCCTTACTCGCGTCTGCAGGACCCTGCACCGCCACCGTTGATTGGTGGACGGGTTGTTATGGGGTAAAGGAGCCAAATAGTGTGGGACAACTTCTGAGAGAGGAAAAAAAATAAAAGCTTCACTGCAGGGCGGTCAAGCAAGGAGACGGAGGTAAGGTCCAAACCTGTTTCACCAGGGCAAGGTGAAGCGGATATTTAAGGGCGAGGGTCCTCGGGCAGCACGGAAAAGGGAGAGAGGAGTTGGTTACAAAATCTTGAGGCCGTGCTGAATTCTTACGCGCAGGCGCAAACAGGTTTCCTGGCTCTTCCTGAAACGCAGGTACAAACCTGGGCGAGATGGGAAATTTGGACTGTGACGTCAAAAGCAGGTTTGTTGGACAAGCGGGTTTATTCTGCGCAGACTCTGGCCACATTGCTTCCGTCCGGTTTTAGCTAGTTTCGTTGCGTTGCAAGCTGAGGCGTATTTAATAAACTGTTTTCTTATTTATTTTCCCATAAGATAAGTTAAGGAAATTGTCAGTCGTCAGTGTCTCTTAACCCTATGGGGAACGTCTCAAGGTAGGGGGCAATTATTTCTTTCATTAGTATTTACCAACTTTTTTCTTGTCTCCTATTGTTCTCTCTTTAACTGTCAAATTACTTCAACTGTTTCGTTCAGCTGCAAATGTTCTCAAGCTCCTTCTCTCCCGTGCTGCTCTCCTTTCTTTATAAAATCATGCTTGTTTTATTGTTATATAGAAGTCAAGGGGCATTAAATGCTTTTATTTCTTTGTTTTTGCATCCCTCCCAGAAATTGCAAAACTGGAAGGTTTTCTTTGCCCTGTTTTCTCTCTTCCCGCACTAGGAGCTCTCTGAAGGCATGTGTTTTTTGTTTTTTGTTTTTTTGTTTTGTTTTGTTTTGTTTTTTTTGTATGTTCTGTTATTATCCGGGACCTAGAACATAGGTATTCAATAGACATATGTTGAATGAGTGAATTTATTTCTGAGTCATTTCAATAAATCAGGAGAGTATGCAGTGTATTCTGGAAGGAAACCTGTGGACAGATGTTTTATACAAGAATGATATTTAAATATTTAAAAAAGAAAAACAATCCATGAATAGAAATAATGCTACAAAAATCAGCAACTGAGTAAATATCTGAAACGAAATAAATTAATCCCAGTGTATTATGGGATTGATCTTTTTCTTGTCCTGTAACACTTTCTCAGGCCCTGTATCTTGAAAATAGTAATTTCTTGAATTAACAGCTGGTTGATTTTTGACTTCAGTGATAACGTTTTACATGTATGTGGTACTTCACAGATTACAAAACTGTTTCTTATATTGTCACGCTTGATTGCTATTCAAATTAAATGGAGAATTTCCTATGCCTGAAGTCAGGCTGTGTGCTGTTAGGTATAAAAGAAATACAGCTACTGTGTTGGAATATGCTAGTTAACTTTGAAGATCCATTTCTCTCTTGTTTTGGAAATGAGAACACTAATTTTAAGCTGGGCACAGATCAGACACCCAAGAATCTATTTTTCTGCTCTCTTACAGCTCACTGTGAATATGTGGCTTTTTGTCAGTGAGGTTTAAATAACAATGTGACCAGTTCCTCCCTTAAAGGAGAAAGCCACACTTTTCTTTAATTCTTCCCTGCATTCTAATGCATGGAATGCATTTGTGATGGCTAAAGCTTTATCAGTCATTTTAGACTATGAGGGAAAAGGCCACAACCATTTCCACCTCATCCACCATTGTATTTTCAGCACTAAACACAAGACATAGCGTATAGTAAATATAAAATTAATATTTATTAAGTAAATGAATAGACCTAAGTTCCTTGATTATATCCTCTCCTGCCTTTATTTTCTTCTTGGAGAAGCTTTGGCCAACTGTATTCTAAGGAAGTACTTATAATAATAGAGGTATTGAAGGTCCACAGTTGCATAGTCTTATGCCATGGCATAAAGCATCTTTAGCAATTTACACAATTAACTAGTTTTATAAAGCTGTAGAATTATTTTGAAATTTCCATTGTAGTTCTTGGGAGAGTCATTGCATATAAGGCTTCACCATGACATAAGGAGTTCATGCCAGAGAATTTATACCAGATAAGAGATACATAAGGTAAGGACTAGATTCTTACAAATCTCCAACACTTTTAATAAACTAATTTAGAGAAAGGAAGCAGGTAGCCTGAGGAGATGTTAAGTAGAATTGGAGACAGAGGTAAAGAAAGATTAATCTCTGGAGGGAACTGAGGTCTGCATTGGGGTTTGTGATTCAGAGTGGGCTTCTGTGTCTGGAGCTGTTGTATATGTAGTAGCTCTTACACAGAGTTCTGACAGGTGTCTTTCAGTCACTGGTCATTCCTGCAATTTTGTGACCGATTTACTTGAGTTCATTTTGGTAGTTTCTGTGTCTGATTGTCATTACATTATTGCTTTAAGGTATAAACTGTATTAAAGCTTTTGAGGATAAATATGAATACATTACATAGATATTTTGTGTATTTCCAAATGATCATTTAAAATATCCTGGGAGTTCTTGTGGTGGCTCAGTGGGTTAAGAATCTGACATAGTATCCTTGAGGATGGGAGTACGATCCCTGGCCTCACTCAGAAGGTTAAGGGTCTGTTCTGGTATTGCTGCAAGCTCTGGTGCAGGTCACAAATATATCTCACATCCAGCATTGCTACGACTGTGGCATAGGCCTCAGCTGCAGCTCCAGTTCGATCCCTAGCCTGGTAACTTCCATATGCCACAGGTGTGGCCGTAAAAAGAAAAAAAAAATCCTAAACTCACAAACTTCCAAAATTCCTTAATAAACTGCTCAGGCAAAATAACATTAGTGTAGTATCAAAAAGATTTCAAGGCAATGTTTATACAAAGTAATACATATAGTCCTCCATTATTGATTGGAAAGATAATGCTCTGCAGTGTCCAGTAAAATTTCTTAAAATATTATGCATACCTAGTTTTCCTGGATCCCAGGTGGACGCATTGACTGATCTTTATAAAGAATGTTTTGGTTTTTCTTTCTTTTCTTTTTGGTTTGTGTTTAATGGTGGTATTTTTTTGCAGTAGCTAACGCTGAGATTTCAGGAGAGAAATTTGGTGCTGAAAATATTTACTATAGTGCTGGCACATAAACCAAAAGCTATTAGACTTTAATGTTTTTTCCCTAAACTTTTTATAGCCTTTCGTTTTTAATCACTGCCAATCTGCTGATTTTATTTTAAGTAGATACTTCAAGACTGTGCTTTGTCAAAACAGACAGATGTATCATTAAATTCCCTCACAAATTACACATTAGGCAATGTCTTTGTGTCTTTGTTTCATGTGCTATTGAGGTATTTGAATTTGTTATAATCTGGAGTAAAAAGAAGGCCAGAGAGCTGATTTGCAGAGCCAAAAGCTCTATAATTTAGAACTGATTGTTCTGATTGCATATGACTTTGTGAAATGCATCCTAGCCAGAATGAGGGTGGTCACGGTTCTGTGTGCTCATGTTTACAGTTCACTGTGGCACAGTTTTGCTGCAAGAGGCTAGTGGAAGAGCCCACACTAGAAGCCTTTGGCATTGCTTTCTGTCTGTTAATCATCTCTTTATAGAAAGGTGTGAGGGATAATTTGGATAATTCTCAAATGTTCCTTTTTAATTGAGTTATGTAGTAACTTCCTATCAGTGCTGTAACCAGTGACCACACAAATTGACTGAAAACAACACAAAATTTAGTATCTTACAGTTTTGGAGGTCAGAGTCTGAAACGGATCCTAGTGGGCTAAGATTGAGGTGTCACCAGAGCCGCATTCACTCTGGAGGCTGTAGGGAAGAACCCAGTCATTGCCTTTTCTGCTGTCTAACAGCTGTCTGCATTCCTTGGAACGTGGCCCTTCCTCCTCCCTCTTCAAAGCCAGCAGTGCAGCGTCTTCAAACTTTCTCTTACTCTGATCTTCCTGCCTTGTGATCATATAAAACCCACAAGAAAACACAGAATAATCTCCCCCAAGCAAGACTCTTTTTTTTTTTTTTTTTTTTTTTTTGATTTTTAGGGCTGTACCCGTGGCTTATGGAATTTCCCGGGCTAGGAGTCCAATTGGAGCTACAGCTGCCAGCCACAGCCACAGCCGCAGCAAGGTGGGATCTGAGTTGAGTCTTCGACTTACACCATAGCTCACAGCAACGCTGGATCCTTAACCCACTGAATGAGGCCAGGGATTGAACCCGTATGCTCATGGATACTAGTGAAATTTGTTTCCACTGAGTCACATGGGAACTCCCAAGATTTTTTTTTTTTTTTCACTTTTTAGGGCCACACCCGTGACATATGTAAGTTCCATTCCCAAGCTAGGGGTTGAATTGGAGCTACAGCTGCCAACCTACACCACAGCCACAGCCACAGCCACAGCAATGTGGGATCTGAGCCATGTCTGTGATCTATAACACAGCTCAGGGCAACATTGGATCCTTAACCCACTGAGTGAGGCCAGGGATCACCCCCGTATTCTCATGGATACTAGTCAGATTCGGTCCGCAGAGACACAATGGGAGCTCCCAAGATTCTTAATTATACCTACAGAGTCCTTTTTGCTGTATAAGGTGACACTTTCACAAGTCGCAGGGATTAGAACAGGGACATCTCTAGGGAGACTATTATTCTGCCTTCCATAGATTATTTAAATCTAATGAATGCATATTAAGGGGCTTCTGTATGTAAGCCCATTTTCTAAAACTGAGAGCCCATGATCAGTTTCCTCTCAGGCAGGACTACTCTGTCTGGAAGGCTATCTTTTAACCAAATAAATCTAGTTAATCATTTTAGTAAATGAAAAGAAATAGTGATAATTTTGAGAAGAGCCTATCTTCCCAAAAAAAGGAGGCATCTGCATAAGTTGAAGCTCCATGAGAACTGCATGCATGTCTATGCCCATTGAACCCACCCCATGACACAGGACACATCAGTGTCTTCAGTGACCTTTTGTTTTCTCATCCTATGAAGAAAATTCCAATCCCTAACCTCAGAATTGGGAGGGAAGATGTTCCAAGAGAGGATGCCTGGTGTACCGCAGTTATCACATTTGCATTATGGTCACCTCGGTCAAAGACTGAGGTTAAAAAGACAATTTGGAAACTTCAGAACAAGCATCTCTACATGGGTAAAATATGAGAACCAATACTGGAAGCCCTCCTAATGGGGATGTTGGAGAAATTTCCATCAACTCTGGCAGCTGCCATGTTCTGAAAGTTTCATGGTTTACTGAGTTGTATGAAATGACTGTGCCTCTCAAAGTAAGCCAGGCTGCTGAGGAGAATCTAGCTGGTTGGAATGACAGGAGAATGACAGAAAAAAAGCACGCCCTGCGTTTTATGTGCAGCCTGTCGTTGGAGAAGCCCGTGTATCGTTATTAGTAAGCCATACTACATCCTGAAAATGTTCTCTTTGCTTCTAAAACTGTCCTTACTTTGGGGACTGAATGTTCTTTCTGTTCTTTTTCCTGCCTCCGGGGTGCACTTAAACCTCCCTTAATACCTGAAGTTTGTCATGTGTTGGCCACTTTGGTTTTTGCTGAGCTGAGCTATCTCCCATTGGGTTTTGGAGGCTCCTCTATCAGTGGCTTGTGGCCACTGACTGAGGTTTTCTCTTTACCTACCAGGAAGAGATAGACATTTTTACAAATTTCTTTCCAGTTCTTGGAACTTCTTAAGCCCAAAGAAGGATCTGTGCTGGCCTCCCTGCGTGTTTCCATTGTCAGAGTCATGTTGACGTCCTCTCTGGGGACAGGTCCAGATACTTGATGCCAACATGGGCTGCAGACAAAGGTAGATGTTCTACTTTTAAGGTAGTTTCATCTCTGCTTTTTCTTTCCTCCTATCAAGTTAAGGATAAGGAATTTGGTATTTATTTTCAGAGCCTCTTTTTCTCTGTGTATTGATCATTAATGTTTAAAACTTTTAAAGTTAATCTATTTCTCCAAACTTCATTTATTGAGGGTCTACTTTATATATATATTTTAGGCACTGTACTTAGAATTGGTGAGGATTCTCTGAGTCTAAAGAATAAGCATAGAACAGAGAGAACACAGGTTCTCTCTGAGAGTCTAGATCTGCGGTTGTTATTATGTCATCAGCACATTGTGACCTTGAGCAAATCCTTTTCTCTCTCAGGAACTCTGTTTCCTCTTCTGTGAAGGAGGGTGGTTCTGGCTGATCTTCAAGGACACTCAGTTCTTCATTCAAGTGGGTGTAAGGCCAGGAGCACAGCTCTCCTTGCTTGCACAGCTCTCCTTGCTTGCCCTGTTTCCATGGTGTGGGACAGTCTTAGGGAAAGATGGGATAGCAAGATTCCTTCTAAGAGGCGATACACTTTAAGGGGAACACTCCCTTTACCTCTCCAAGATGAAAACTTTCCTACTCTTTGTATATATAATGCCAGGAATCAGAGATGAAACTCTTTAAAATAAACCCAAGACAAACAAAAATAAAACTCCTAGTTATTGTAAAAAACAAATTGGCAGCAACTTTTAGAAAATTAACCAACTTTTTTCTAAAATTGAAAGGTAGAATGTTGTCAAACAGTTAGAAAATAATAAAAAAGCAGAGAGGGGAGGAGTAAAAATTCAGCAGTAATCTCACTGTTCAGAGATAGCCACAGTTGACATTTTCATGTGCTTCCTTAGAGCCTTATGGTTCTTTATAGTCCTGCCACAGACTGGATGTCTGTGTCCCCACAAAGTTTATATGTGGAAGCCTAACCCCAATGTGATGGTATTAGGAGGTAAGGCCTTCGGGAGGTGATGAGGTCATGAGGGCAGAGTCCTTAATGAATGGGATTGGTATCCCTATAAAAGAAAACTTAAAGGGCTCCCCTGCCTCATTTTGTGAGGACACAATGAGAGAACAACCATTTATGAATGGGAAGCTGGCTCTCACCAGATGCCAAATCTGCTAGGGTCTTGATCATAAACCTATCAGCCTCCAGAACTGTGAGAAATAAATTCCTGTTGGTTTTAAGCTCCCCAGCTCTGGTTATCTGTTTTAGCAGCCCAAGAAGACTAAAACAAGTCCCAACTAAAAATGGGAATACTTTCTATATAATATGTCTTTCGTAAAAAAAAAAAAAAAAAATATGACGACAATGTAGTTTTTTGTCAATAGCTGTAATCTAACCTATGGTTAGATTTTTGGAAATTTCTTAATAATATAAGGCAGAAAGAAGAATCACCTTAATTCTCATTGGTGATTTTTTTTTTTTGTCTCTTTCCTGTTTTGTGCTTCATGCCTTGCTTTTCTCTAAGATCTCATTTGAGACTTGGTACTATTTTCAGAAGGCATTGTTTCTTCAGAGAGGCGTGACATTTTCATCTTTAAGCACAGGTGAATCAGCATGTGGTTCCTGCCCCGTGGACACTTCCCTTGGCAGGCACAGCAATTCACCTGGCATCAATTACACTAAGTGCTATTTAAAGAGGGAGGGCGTGCAACCTGGAAATTAAACCATTAACACTAAATTAAGGCCATGGTGCAGCAGTTGAGACATGTTTTAGACACAAATACACTTTGTTCTCTGTCTTTCTGCTTGACACAAGGATCTGGTGAATTCATCCAAATTAAGTGGAGTTGGTCAGGTGGCTATCTGAATAAACATGCTCACCAGGCCCACCTTTTCTTGCAGGAGACGTTTCTCCTACTTTATGCTAAGGCAGTAGGTGCCATGAAGCTCAGGGTTCATGGCGAATTCACTCCCCTTCCCCACAGAGACACATTTATGTTGCATATTATTTGTACTCCTTGTAAAGCTTGTGTGTGTGCACGTGTGTATGTGTCTGTGTATGAATGTGTGCTCATAAACACGGGTGACAGTTTATAGATACCTACGCATTTTTAAGTATATAAAGTCAAGTTATAAGTAATATAGAGGGAATTTATAAAGAGATTTGAAGTCACAATACTTTTTTTGGATAGCTTATATGTGCACTAATTTTGGTTTTCTTATATCAAAGGTTTTATGTCACACGATTTACAATAGTCATCCATTTATTAATATTTGTTGAGAGCCTACCATGTGTCAGGCATCTACTTAGCATTGGGGCTGTAGAAGTGAAACACATAGACACACTCCCTGTTCTCCCAGAATTTATGGTCCAGTGGAGGGATGCAAAGAAAAAAGCAAACAAATAAATAGATGTTAATAGCTGCTTTGGAGAGAAAAAAAAAAGCAGGGAGAGATAATGAAGCGGGGCATAGGGAGTGGGTAGGTATATTGGTGAGGAATGGTTGGAGGTTGGCTATTGTAAATAGTGTCAGGATTCCCGACCATCTATGTGACAAATCCTGTACACCATAAGTATGAGTGCTAAGGAAGAGTGTGGGTGGAGACCTACAGGACACAAAGATGGGAGTCACACAACTATCTGGAGGACGAATAATGGAAGTAGAGGGATCAGCATGTGCAAAGGTCCCGAGGCAGATCCAGGCTTGATGTGTTTGAGGAAAATCAAAGAGGCCAGTGGGGCTAGAACAAGGGAGATGAGGAAAGTAATGGTAAGAGAGGAGATCAGAGAAGAATCAAGGTGTGTCCTCAGCCGTGGTTCTCAGTAAGCATTTCTTTTAGTTGCTGTGGGCACATCATTTCACTCATACTTTGACCCAGTGTGCTTTAATTCCTGGAGGAAATCATACAAGAGAAAGCCAGATGGACTGGTGGTTGTTTATTCTCCTATTTTGATAATCTGGGTACTTTAGTGTATTAGTTTTCTGTTGCTGCATAACAGATTACCCCACATTTGGTGGCTTGAAACAGTGCCCTATGATTAAAACAATTAAATGCCCTATGATTAAAACAATTACCTGTGGACCAGAAGTCTAGGCATAGATTAACTGGATCCGCTGCTTAGGATCTCGCAAACCAAAATCAAGGTGTTGACTGATCTAGGTTCTTATTTGGAGGCTCTGGGAAAAACGCTGACCCCAAGCTTCTTCAGACAGTTGGCCAAATTTTGTTCCTTGCAGTTGGAAGGCTGAGGTCTTTATGTCCCTGCTGTCACCCACTCTCAGTTTCTAGAGTCCCCTGCAGTTCCCTGACACATTGCACCCTCTGTCTTCAAAGACAGCAGTGAAGAATCTCCCTCATATCAGGTCCCTCTCACTGTTCTAATTTCCTACACCAAGAAAGGCCCAGTCTCTTTTCAGGGTTCATCTCGTTAGTTCAGGCCTGCTAAGGATAATCGCCCTATCGTAAAGTCAATCGATTAGGGAAATTAACTACATCTACAAAAATCCCTTTATAGCCGCACCTATATTAGTGTTTGAATTACTGGGAGAAGGTATACTGGTGTACGTACATCCGGGAGCACGAATCTGGGGGACCACCTTAGCCTTCTGTCAACGTGTGGAAGCCTACAACTGGAATGCACTGTATGTACGAGGGGGATGTTTGTGGCCAAATGTGCTTAGGCACACTCAGGCCCAAATCATCCACATTTATGTTGGACACGGGTAAAGTGGGTAGGGTTGAGGAGGTGGGGTTTTAATGGGGCTGACTTTGAATTAGCACTGATGAAGGTGTGAGGAGCAGGAAGAGGAAGCTGGCATTCGCTGAGCATGATTGTGTGCTCTCCTTCTGGAGGGAGGAGTAAGAGGCTGTAAAGTGTAGAGGCTGCATGGGGACGTTGAAGATTAAGGATCAGGAACACAGAATTATGAGTAGCCTGGATGATGAGTTTTATCTGCAGGGGCAGTAGGGATTGAGCACATGAGGAAAGTGAAGTTCGGAGAATAACATCTGGGATGAGGTTTGGCTAGGACGCCGAGCCAGTCCTTTCCCACCCCTTCTGTAATCCACTGATGCTGTTTAGAGCGTGGTCCATTAGTTAATGGCATCAGCATCACCTGGGAGCTTCTTAGAATGCTAAGGTGAAGAATGCTAGGTCCCGCCTGAGGCCTCCTGAATCAGAACCTGCGTTTTATCAAGATCATCAGGTAACTCCATGTGCATTAAAAAAATTTTTTTTTCCTGGTTAGAAATCAGCATTGGGTTTCTTTTTAAAAAAACTTTATCGGGGTATAGTTCATTTACAATGTTGTATTAGCGTCACGTTTACAGCAAAGTGGATCGATTATACATATACATATATCCAGTCTCCCCCGCCGTAGGTTATTACAGAGCATTGAGTAAACTCCCCTGCAATATACAGTAGGTCCTTGTTATCTATTTTATATGTGGTAGTGTGTGTATGTTAAGCCCAACTCCCTAATTTATCTCCCCCCAACCTTTCCCCTTTTGTTACCGTTAAGTTTGTTTTTGAAATCAGTGAGTCTCTGTTCTGTAAAAAAGTTCACTTGTATCATTTAAAAATTATATTCCACATATAAGTGATTTAGGATATTGGTCTTTCTGTGTCTAATTTCACATAGGTCTAACATCTCCAGGTCCATCCATGTTGCTGCAAATGGCAATGTTTTATTCTTTTTCATGGCTTAGTAGTATAGTCCATTGTGTTTATATACGACATCTTCTTTACCTGTGCTAATAGACGTTTAGGTTGTTTCCATGGCTTGGCTGTGGTCATTAGTGCTACAATGAACACTGGGTCATGAACATTACATTTTGAGAAGAGCTACCCTACTCTATTACCCCCAAGGATGAGACTTTTTGTCTAGACTTCTCAGTCATCTGACAAAAGTTCTGCATTTGAGGCAACCCCTGAGTCTCTGGCAACCCCTCAGCTTGCTGAATATCACCCCTCTGGCCTCGTGCCATTCCTTGCAGTGCTCCCACTGTCACCCAAGGATTATGTCATTCCCAGAAAAGCCTTCTTACAAGAGAAGATCTATAGAAAGTAATTTGAGATCCTTTGGGCCGATAAGACTTACAGATATCTGACCAGAATTGTGACCATTGCTGTTGTCAGTTCATAGAGTGCCTGTCAGGGATGAGAACTCTGCAGGCAGGGACCCGATCTGCCCAAGTCAATCAGGCAGAAAGGTTCTCTCGGGGAAGCCACACACTGTGAGGGAGGTCCACGGGAGCTGGCCAGGCTGGAAGGAGCCATCAGTCTTGTGAGCTGCTGCTCTGGCTCTTCAGAAATAATGAGTCTGTCCAGCGGGATGTGACTAAATGGCTTGAAGTTATCAAGCTGAGTGCCAGCGTTCCTACTAAACAAACCTGCCAGCAGCCTCCACACAAAGCCCTCAAACAAGATGAATGGCCGGGCCACTTTGGAATTTCACCAAAGCTCCTTCCTCTCTGGGGAAGACGAGTCAGGCATCTGCTGTGCTGAGATAATGATGGAAACAGTTAGGGATTAATGGAGGTAGACTGTGGGCCAGCTACAGTGCTAAGTGTCTTACTACACCTTCTCTGTAAACCTCACAACAATTCTAGGCAGTAGCGTATTTCACAGATGGAGGGAAGCTGGGGTTCAAAAGGAAAATAAGAGTGAGTCACAGGTCCAGTATTCTCACCTGGCTCTTTCTGACTGCAAATGCATGTTCTCAGCACTACTCTAATTTGAACTTGCCTTCGCCAGCCTTTGCCTACTGCAGAAACAATCCCCCAGGGGCACATTCCAGCAGAGGGGCATTTGTAAGCCTCACATCTGATAGTCAGCCCACTAAACCTTGAAAATTGTTCTGTCCTGGCAGAGGCAATGAATAGGAAATGTGTTGAAAAACTTGAAAGAACCATAATTATCTATGTCCCTGGTACCCAATCAACAACTATATGAGAGCATACTGTGTTTAATAATTATAAGAATGACAATATCCAGCATTATAATATGGAATAGTTTACCCCCACATATTATATTCATTTGGCCTCACAATTATTTATGGTATGCACAGAAGAGAGATTATTTTTACAGTAAAGGAAACTGAGGCTGAAAAGTAAAACTGTACTCACCCCAAGTCAGACGACAAAGATGTAGGTGAAAACTCAACCCTCTGTGTCCTCTCCACATTCTCCCATGAGACGGCAAATAGAACTGCACGTGGCCGCAAGTACAACTGCACGCGTAGTGTGTCCTGATCACAGCTCAGTGTCATGGAGGAAAGTGCCCCAGGGAATAGAGCCCGAGAGAGTTGGCGTCTTACGCAACAGACTTCAGTGATCTCTGAATGTATGAATTCCATCTGGATGACAGTGTTCAGAGCTTGTGAGATGTGTTCACGGAAATGATCTCATCATATGCAGGCATCTTTCGAGGGACCCACTCGCCACAGGGAACTCTCAGGCGCTTGAAATGTGGCAGCCCAGAGAGGTGTGCTATGTGAAATACACACAAGTTTGAGGATATAGTGGGAAAGAAAGGGACTACATGTTAACATAATTCTGTTGTGTATAGGTTGGGTTAAATATAATGTTAAAGATTATTTTCATTTCGTTTCTTTTTACTTTTTAATGTGGCTACTAGGAAATGTAAAATCACCTGCGCAGCTTGCCTTTACATTTCTTGGACTTGCCTAGAGTCCACAGGGAGTTGATGTGAGACTGAAGAGTAAAAAATGGCCCCTAGCACTCGTTCCTATTAGAAGACTTAAGAGAGCAGTACCTTTATCCAATGATTGGCTCTGCATAGCTTAAAACATGGGGCCCTGTGGAGCAGTGCTTTTCAGATTTCGACTGCACACAGAACACTTGCAGGTCATAAATGCATATTCTGATTCAGTAGGTCTGAGGGTGGGACCTGAGGTTCTTTATTCCTAATGAGCTCCCAGGTGATGCTGAGGTTGTGGTCCATGCTCCTTACTTTGAAAAGCAAGAATCTTGAGAAGATCAGCAGAAACAATACTTCAGCACAGGGGGTTCTAGTACTTCTCAGATCACGCCATGAACACAAGAATCGAGACCAAGATTGCCCTGATGCTGAAGACACCAATTCAGCAGGGGTCAAGCTGAAGTGGATGAGGGTAGCGAGCTTATGTGTGTGGATGTTCAAATAAGTGTCTCCCAGAGCCAGTGGGAGGAGAGAATGGAGTGTGGTGTGCGTTGTGTGCATGTGTTGGGGCCGGGGGGGTGGGTGGTGGTGGTACAGGGATTGGCAAAGTAGCTGTTAGAGCCAGGAGTGCCTTTTCACAATTTGGGTTGTTTGTGTATTAACAGCCTTTTGAATTCCACTTTATAATATTCATGTTTACATAAGGCTGGAGGATTTTTCTTTTTCTGTCTTTTTAGGGCCACGCCCGCAGCATATGGAGGTTCCCAGGCTAGGGGTTGAATTGGAGCTGTAGCTACTGGCTTAGGCCACAGCCACAACAATGCCAGATCCAAGTAGCACCTGTGACCTACACCACAGTCCACGGCAATGCTGGATCCTTAACCCACTAAGCAAGGCCAGGGATCGAACCTGCATGCTCATGGATGCTAGTCAGGTTTGTTTCTGCTAAGCCACGAGGGGAACTCCTGGAAGATTTTTTTTTAACTGTATGTTTTTTTTTAACTGTATGTTTTTTTTTTAACTGAATGTTTTTTTTTTTAACTGTATGTTTTTTTTTAACTGTATGTTTTCCTATATGATTCCTATTATCTGTAACACTTCAGAGTGCTGTTGTTTGGGTGAGAAGCTTAGGGGAAAAGGGTTTGATTGAACCAAACAGCAAATAGAAGCTCTAATAACCTCTCTCGTCCTTTCAGTTAAAAATGTTTCTAAAGTCATGCTGGAATTCCTCTTTGTGTTAGTCCTGGCCAAAGTCACTTAATGAAATTCAGATATTTTTCTCTCCTTTGTTTCCCTGTGTTTTTTTTGGGATGGGGATTCTTTCTTACAGCCCCAGTCTTATCTTAGACAGTCTAGATTCTTCTTTCCTTGTCCTGTTCCTTTCCTTTCGCCTCTCCTTATCCCCCCACCCTTTTTGCTACACCCTCATCATGCAGAAGTTCTTGGGTCAGGGATTGAACTGCTACACAGCAGTGACCTAAGCTGCTGCAGTGACAATGCCAGGTCCTTAACCCACTGGGCCGCCAGGGAACTTGCCACCTTTGCTTTCTCATTTCCTTGCCATATCCTTTGTCTTTCAGCTGCTTGTTTTGGTGCTGGGGGTCTGGCTTGGACTAGGCTGACTTAGTGCAGGACTTGGGTACAGGCTTAGACCTGAAGAACACTCCCTGGAGCAGAGTGCTTCTGTCACTGTGTCTTCTCAGTCCCTGGATCTGGAGTGCAGCTATGTGAATTCTCATGTCCTTGTCATGACCCTCCAGTGAGACATTCTCCAGTATCAGGTGGGTCTTCTTCCCAGGGAAACCATCTTAACCAAAATACAGGCAGTTTCTCCCTTAGCGTGGTTATTATTTTTTAGTTTCTTTCCTGTCCTTAAATCCAACAGTATCCTGTAGCCATTTAGGGGAACTAAGCCTTTATTTTGCAGTTTGCAGAAAATCCTGGTAAGAGCTTGGTGTAGAGCTCATAACCACTTAATAAGCCAGGTTGTTAGGATGGCAAAAACTAGTATTTTTCAACAAAAACGAAGAAGTCAATGGATTATATTTGATGACTAGCTGGCCAGTGGGAAGTACAATGCAGTGTGGGTTGTGAGGATAGAATACTGTGTCTGTGTTTTCTCTTGCTCTATTTTGAAAATATACTTCATTTTTTAGGGCAGTTTTAGGTTCGCAGCTATATTGAGCAGAAGGTTCTTAGATTTTTTTTTAACTCCCTGACCCCCACACATGCATAATCCCCTCAGTCATCAAAGTAGTACATTTATTGCAATTGATGAATCTGTGTTGATACATCATTATTATCCAAAGTCTATAGTTTATTTTAGGTTCCACTCTTGATGCTGTGCATGCTACCGGTTTGAAAATATATATAATGACATGTATTCACCATTATAGTATCATACAGAGTATTTTCCCTTCTCTGAAAAAATCTTCTCTGCTTTGCCTGTTCATCCCTCCATCCCCACAACCCATTTTTACTGTCTCTATAGTTATGCTTTTTCCAGAACATCATATAATTGGAATCACAGATATTATGTTTAGGTTAGCTTCTTTCACTTTGTAATAGGCATTTAAGGTTCCTCCATGTTTTTTTGTACTTTAATAGCTCATTTCTTTTTAATGCTGAATAATATTTCATTGTCTGAATATCATAGTTTATTTAACCTTTTGTGTGCTGTAAAACATCTTGGTTGCTTCCAGGTTTTGGCAGTTGTGAATAAAACTGCTCTAAACATCTCCATGCAGATTTTGATGTGAACAAAATTTCAGCTCCTTTTAGAGTGTTATTGCTAGATCGTTTTTTTTGGTTTTGTGAGAAATAACCAAAGTGTCTTCCAAAATGACTGTACCGTTTTACATTCCCGTCAACAGTGAATGAGAGTTCCCATTGCCCCAAATCCTTGTCAGCATTTGATATTGCCAGGGTTCTGAATTTTGTACATTCTAATAGCTGCAGTGGTATCTTGTCTTTGTTTTAGTTTGGATTTCCCTGATGGCGGATGCTTATTTGTGTATCTTCTTTGGTGCTGTACGTGTTAAATTTCTATTGTTTTAAAAACAAGTTTTCTTCGTCGTATAAAAGCAGTGCATGCTTGGAATTATCCAGCGGTTTCCTGTCTCATTCTATGCTTTTACAGCTCAGATGAGGGTGTGGCTTACTGGGGCTTAGTTTAGGTCTAGAACCAGAGATGTCAATATTTGTAAACATTCCTTAATCAGAAGCACATAGATTATCAGTCGGGGTTTGGTCAGTAAAAGAGAAAGTAGGAGAAGGTTGACTAAAGGTAATTGGAGTCGGCATACTTGGAACATGAAGTTGGGAGCCTAGAGGAAGAAAAAGGCATGTGAGATTTCTGTCCAGAAACCAGGGAGATCAGAACCTATCACCATGGTGTCATCTGCATGGAGACGTGGATAGCTCTGAGGAGGATGCCTGAAAGCCTCAGGTAAAATCCTTGTCATGTCTGTCACCTGCTGATATCCACGTCCTGTTCTGCAGCTGCCACTTAGGGACAAATAGGTTCTTTTTCCTTTGTTCCTCAAAACCTCCAGCAAATGCTTCTCATTGGCTGAATCTGTCTGGGTCTACTGGTAAGGGAGTTTGGAAACTGTGGGTTTTGAGCTTCTCATTCCCGCAGTTCAGAAAAGAGCTTAGAAAGGTGGGGAGGGACTGATTTTCAACGAATAACATTCAGCAGACTGTTCATTCATTGATTGGGGAGTTTATGGTGGGAGTCGTCTATTCCTGCTGACTATAAGCTACCTGACACACTGCAATGGCAAATTTTAAAATCCAAATCTCGGGCAACTAGAGGGTATCTTGGCTAACGTGAATAGATCCACCCTGCGTGCTTCTCCCTTGCCCAGTAGCATTTCCAGGTGTGCCTCTGGACTGTGTGTCTAGGAGCATGCCAGATACCTGGATTCTCATCCCTCGAAGTGCAGTGTATTTGTTCTCCATCACTGGAAAAGCCAAAAAGATGCTTCCCCCCACGCTCTTGCACTATCCCTTTTGGTGTGTTTCTCCCACCTGACAGGTGCTTTGGGCATAACTTTAGCCTCACTTGTTTGCAGGTGTGCCTGTAGCTGATGGGCCAGTGGCCCCAAGCATCCAGGTCTCAGCTTTGCCCTGATAATCCAGACACAAACTGAGATGGAGGGCAGCAAAGAGTGCTGTGCCAGAGGGGAGCCTTGATAGTACTCCAGTGGGATCAGAGCAGGCAAAGTAAACATTGTCCTGACTCTCCATTAGAGCAGAAGTGAGGCGGAATGGCTCGCCGATGATGGCGTGGTTATTGTGGTGCCCCTGCCTCTCCTGATGAGTCAGCAGCAGCACGGCCAGGAATAGGTCTTTGGATGACGGCTTCTCTTCCACATTTTGCTCAGATGGCTCTGACATGTGGGTCTCAGCTAGTTTGGGGCACATCACTGCAAATCAGTGTTCAAAAATAGAAATTCATCTGTGAATTTCTCACAGGCCTTTTTCAGTCCTGTTATGTCATTTTGAAAGGCCTTCAGACAGTTGCATTCGTATAGTTGTCTGGAGACTGTGAAGTCAGCCCAAAGGAAGAAAATCTCATGAGTTCCTGGGTCATAGGGGCACGAAGGTAGTGGCACTGTCATTAGCCTACAGTGGTCCAGTAACAGCTCAGAGCGTCGGTGCATCATACTTCTCCAGCACAACATACTTGCCTCCTCTCCTAGTGACCCCATGTACTTCCACTTCTTTGTTTGACATCACGATTGGTCACTTAGAGTACCCTAAGATACTCAAAGCCATGGACTTTAATTTTATGTAGGTTGTCAAATTCTTTCACCACAGAAACAGTAGAACTCTGTGGATACATCTGTCAGTGAGGTATTTGACTCTCAGAGTCCTACTCAATGTAAGGGGAACAGAAATTTCACAGACAATTATGTACTACTCTTTTACACTCCCATCATTGCTACCAACACACTCTTAGGATTTCGCTGAAAAAATGCTTCTTCCATGTGTGGCCTGTTGATTTAGGCACTGAAGTCAGTTCCTTTATTATGTCCCCTTGGTGACTGCAGAATCACGTATTTCATGCTCTGTGCTGTACGCCATTCCTCTTTGATTTCAGGGGACTCTTCCCTCCACACTGAGGCTCTCATGTTCCACAGTCAGCAGCCTCCTTATCTTCTCCACCCCAGACCCCAGAGACTTCCTCTCTGTGCTTCCAATTACACACAGGCCACTTTAACTGGGATGCAATCTTTGAATATCTTGCTAACAGTTATCTTTTTTATTTTAACCTTTTTGTTTTAATCTCAAGGCTTCTCAATTAAGTGATCTCTACTTATGAGTGCATTTCCCAGCCATTTTTTCTATAGGGTTTTCCTTGAAATCTAGTTTTGTAATTGATACTTTCCTGAAACATCATCATTCATTCCTTTTTTTTTTTCTTTGCTTTTTTTAGGGTCGCACCTGCCGGCATGTAGAGGTTCCCAGGCTAGGGATCAAATCGAGCTGTAGCTGCCAGCCTACACCACAGCCCCAGCAACGCCAGTTCCTTATCTGACACAGCAAGGCCAGGGATAGAACCTGTGTCCTCATGGATGCTAGTCAGATTCGTTTCCACTGAGCCACGACAGGAACTCCTCATCGTTCATTCTTAAAGATCTCTACTGACTACCCTGTTTCCAAGCTCAAGTCTTCTCTCCATATCATCTCTGATGTATTTACCGAAGTAAGCTATCCTGATGCTTAGCTGTATCTGCATAACAAACCAACCCCAAACTCAGTGATGTAAAACAACCATCAGATATTATTACTCACTCATTTTGCAGGTTGTTAGAGGTTTGGGTGATATAGGTTGGATGTGGCTGGTGGCTCTTACTTTGGGCTGTGGCTGCTTGGGGTGGCTCTGCTATATACTAAGGTCAGCCAAGGAGGCTCTTCTCCATATTTCTCCTATCCTCTTCCTATGGTCAGTGAGCAGCTGGGGCGTATTCTTCTCATGGTAATGGCAGAGACCAAAGAAGATTAGCTTAGAACCTAACCTAGGCTGGGAGCTGACACCTTGGCACTTTTTCCCACGTTATTGGTCAGAACAAGTCATATGGTTAAACCCAAAGTCTAGGGGCAGGGAAGTAAATTTATCTCTGATGAGGTCATGGCAAAGGTTGGATTCAGGAAATTGAAGGCCATCATTCAGGGTACCACAGCTCAGTACCCTACTTTGGCTTTTGTGACTCTGTACTATTCTGAGTCTCTTACAGGGTTTTGTGACCTTTCAGTGGATCCTCTATGTTACTGTGAATTTTCAGCAGTACTTTTGTTTCTTGTTTCTTGTCCTATGTGCTTCTCTTCTCTAATAATATCTTTAAATTCAGTTATTACCTCAAGGATGAAGTACCTCTCAGATACGTATGCTAAACCCTGTTTTCGCACTGGTTTTAGTTGGTTTCCTTTACTGAGATTTTAGTTTGTATAATTCACTATCATCTTAGATTCTACAGTTCTAAAGAGAACTTATATTTCACCTAAAAGCATCTTTTCCTCTTACTTTTTTTTCATCTGTGTCAGTGGTACTACACTCTGGAGTTGTCATTTTCTCTTCTATATTCTTCACTCTCCAAATCATGCACTGCATTAGGTCTTAACACTTTTTCTTAAGAAATGACTCTCCTTATCTTCCTAGGCTTCTATTTTCCTTACCCTTCCTATAAGGGTCAGCACGTGGTCACCTTCTCTGTGGAGTCACCCTCTGACATCTCCAGATTTCTTTGGTTTTCTTTGCTTTTGAAGTCCAAAACAATTTCTGATCAATGCTACAAAAGCTATGTAAGTATTATCAGTGATTAGTTTATCAATTCAGTGGTCTCTGGCATAATTTGTTTCCTTCAATTTGTATATATCCACTCTTTCCAGATTGATTGCAGCCTCAGGAAGCAATGTGTTGAGCATTGAGGGAGTGTAGGATTTAGTCAGGCAGACCTGGTTTGAGTCATATTTGGCTTGTTATTACCTGTAAGCCTTGAGATAATTACTTCTCTCATCTCCAAAAAAAAAAAAATGGGTTATTTATACTAAAAAATCTTGGGAGTTCCCGTTGTGGCTCAGTGGTTAACGAATCCGACTAGGAACCACGAGGTTGCAGGTTCGATCCCTGGCCTTGCTCAGTGGGTTAAGGATCCGGCGTTGCTGTGAGCTGTGGTGTAGGTTGCAGACACGGCTCGGATCCCGCGTTGCTGTGGCTGTGGTGAAGGCCGGCAGCTACAGCTCCTGTTAGACCCCTAGCCTGGGAACCTCCATATGCCATGAGTGCAGCCCTAGAAAAGGCAAAAAAGACAAAAAAAAAAAAATCTTGAAGAGGAATGAAAGGGATCATGTATAGAAAGCACTTAGCACACAATAGGCTCTTGATAATGTTTTGGTTTCCTTCCCATTTTCCTTTTATTTTCTCCCATGGCTTCTTGTTGCTGTTTAATTTTACTGTTCTCTTTACATGTTTTCATTCACTCTCCTTAATTCTAATGCAGATTCCTCAAGTTAAGGAATCTGTGTCTTTTATATCTCATAGTTATTTCCATTTGTGAAAGGTGTGAATCATGTGGTCTGGAAGTCTTAATCTATGAGATTAAAAAAAAAGCTTTTTCCTCCAAAGTTTCTGGGAAAGAGAGTCTGCTTGTATTAGTAGAGCTCAGTGAATTGTAAACCAATATGGACTGTTTCCAGTTATCCTGTTTTGGATAACCTTCTACCCTGTTCAGGAATCCAGTCACAATTCTCCAACAAAACATTTTCTCAGAGAGTGTCTAATATTGGTCATTTCTGGTTTAGCATGAATTTTAGTCTGGGTGTTTTTTCTTCTGGGCTTCTTCTGATTGATTTTGCTGTTATCAGTGACTTCTGTCCCCTTGCAGAGATTGCACTCCTCAGGCCACATCATCCATGGGTAGGTTGGGTCCAAAAGATGCCTATAACCCTTGTCCTGTTCTACACACTGAGATGGAGTAGTATGCTTCATTTGTAAGAAGTAATTTAAGAAAATGCCCTTTTCCACATGACTTGGTGAAAGAAAGATACTTGTGTGTCTGTGGCATTGTAGCTGACACAAAAGTAGTTCAAAGTGCTATTAGTTAGGGGAGAATAGCTAGAACACTGCAATTAAATGAATTAGGTAAAATCTAAGAGATAAAGACCTATATTTAGTACCAAATAAGCTTGATCTTATAATATTACAACAAAAACTAAAACAAGCAGACCAAAAACCCTAAGCAATGGGATTCTGTAGTTGGTAAAGGTACAGTTATTCTTTGTTAGCGGAAATCTTAGTCCCGTTTTACTAGCCACATCTAGAGCTTTGCGTGGCATGCTGCAGAAAAATTGATGACAAACTGGGAGCAGTTAGAGGCGGTCACCCAGGAGGGTCTAGAAACCTTCTTCACAGTGGGAAACAGTGCAGAACGAAGCTCTAGCTGCCCCTGAGGGTTGGGAGGTCTGTCTCTCTGGGTAAAGAGTAATCTTGTTTTATTCTGCCCCAGAAGGCAGAACAATGCTATCAGACAATGGGAGGTCTGCCTCATAAGGAGCAGAGTTTCCTGAGTTTTCCTGATGTTTCAAGCTAGAGCTCAGTGGCCACTTGAAAATGGCAGTGACCATTGACGTATAGTCATTTCCAGCCATTAATATAAATAGATACTGTTGATATGCATATATATTTTAGCATTAGATTAATTCTCACAACAAAACTTTGAAAGTCAGGTATTATTATTCCCCTTTTAGAGATGAGGAGATTGAGGCTCAGAGGGTTTGTTTTCCAAGGTTACACAGCTAATTAAGAGCAGAGCTGGGATTTGAATCCAGGTATTCTAATACCATTATCTCTAGAAGTGATCTAGATGGTATTTCCATGTGGAGTGAGCGATTAGCCTGCATATGTGCTAAGTTCCCTTCATCTCTAAATCTTTTTCACAAAACTAGTCCTTGGTCTGTAACAGTTAAAAATTCATATATGCTTCATCTGTGCTTTGAAAAATTTTGTGTATGTATTTGAATCCTCTGTGTTTTCAGTATAATCTAGAGGTAGAACAAAAATAATGTAAAATTAAAAGCATACAAATGATTTCCACTTTCTTATTTAACCCCAGAGGGTTATTATATACCTCTCCTTTTACGTGAATCATGCATTAAATCCTGGAGTTCTTTCTAGGTCTCTGGAGGTTATTAGAGTTGCTCTGAATGACTCAGGTAGAAGAATAGAAAGAAGGGACATCAGTATTTGGTGAGCATTTTCTAGATTCCAGAAACTGTGTTTGGAGAGTCATGTATATTATCTCTGTTACAATAAGCTAGACATAATTCACATTCTGTAGAAGAATAATCCAAGGCTCAGAAGAATTACCCACCCAACACCACTGGTAAGCATAGAGAATACATTAGAAGCTAGTAGCATCTGGTGCCAAAACCTGCTTTTCCAACTCTACTATCTTGCTTTTCAGTCACAAACACATGGAAGCTACCACGTGTTTGGCCAAATTCAAGAATACCATGGAGCGTACATATCTGTCACCTTGTTTTCCCCTTTCTACACTGAACTGCTGCCCCAAAAAGATAAGACCTGTACCAGTACCAGTCGCAAAATACCACTGGCGGGCAAGCAGCTTTTCTTTATCTAAGGTTCAGTCCAAAGACATCTTCCATTAATCAGAGTAACCTACTGCCAGTCAACTATCATACTTGAAAGTTATGGAAATACAACTGTTTTTTGAATATTAATTTTATATCCTAAAACTTTACTGAATTCATTTGTTAGTTTTTTTTTAATAACAGTGGATTTTATTTCAGTTATAGGTGTACAAAGATCATCACAAGTCAATGTGATAGATTTTGTGTCCCAAACCCACAGTGCATCCCCCCACACCCCAGATTGTCCCACTTGAAAAACCAAGGTTTTCCAAAATCTGTGAGTCATTATCTGTTCTTCAAAGAAGTTCATTGTGTCTCTTTAGCTTCCACGTGTAAGCGGTCGCATTGGGTGTTGCTGTCTCATTGTCTGACTGGTTTCACTTCGCATGATAATTTCTAGGTCCATGCATGTTGCTGCAAATGCCGTTATTTCGTTCCTTTTAATGGCTGAGTAATACTCCATTGTGTGTATGTACCATATCTTCCCTATCCACTCCTCTGTCGATGGGCGTTTAGGTTGCTTCCATGACCTGGCTTCTTCCCTCTCTAGCTGCTTTAAATGTAAAGTTAGGTTGTTTATGTGAGCTTTTTCTTGTTTCCCGAGGTAGGTTTGTATTGCTATATACTTTCCTCCTAGAACTGCTTTTGCTGCATCCCAGAGGTTTTGGAGTGTCCTATCTTTGTTGTCATTTGCTTCTAGGTATTTTTTAATTTCCTCTTTGATTTCTTCAATGATCCATTGGTTGTTAAGTAGCGTGTTGTTTAGTCTCCATGTGTTTGTATTTTTTGCCATTTTTTTTCTTGTGGTTGATTTCCAGTCGCATACCATGGTAGTCAGAGAAGATGCTTGAAATGATTTCAATTTTCTTAAAGTTACTGAGGCTTGATTTGTAGCCCAGGATGTGATCAATCTTAGAGAATGTTC
This sequence comes from Catagonus wagneri, assembly GCA_004024745.2. Lineage (NCBI taxonomy): Eukaryota > Metazoa > Chordata > Mammalia > Artiodactyla > Tayassuidae > Catagonus > Catagonus wagneri. The sequence goes on along the minus strand of PVHT021183694.1, from coordinate 3,644,695 downwards.
CGTGCACACTTGAGAAGAATGTGTATTCTGTTGCTTTTGGATGGAATGTCCTATAAATATCTATTAAGTATATGCCTTTCCTGGTGACCCTTGTCATTTGTTGTGTTTTTGTTTCTGGTTGTGGCCTTTTCTTTTCTGACTAGAGAAGTTCCTTTAAGATTTGTTGTAAAGCTGGTTTAGTGTTGCAGAAATCTCTTAGCTTTTGCTTATCTGTAAAGGTTTTGAGCACTCCTTCAAATCTGAATGAGAGCCTTGCAGGGTAAAGCGATTTTGGTTGGAAGTTTTTCCCTTTCATCACATAAAGTATATCATGCCACTCCCTTCTGGCCTGCAGAGTTTCAGATGAAAAATCTGCTGATAACCTTATTGGGGTTCCCTTGTATGTCTTTTGTTTCTTTTCCCTAGCTGCTTTCAAAATTTTCTCTTTGTCTTTAATTTTGGTCATTTTGATTAATATGTGTCTTGGGGTGTTCCTGCTTTGGTTTATTTTATATGGTACTTGTTGCGCTTCCTGAATTTGACTGAGTGGTTCCTTTCCCATATTAGGGAAGTTTTCGGCTATAATCTCCTCGAATATTTTTTCTGTCCCCTTCTCTCTCTCTTCTCCCTCTGGCACCCCTATAATACGGATGTTGGTGCGTTTAACGTTATCCCAGAGTTCTCTGAGACTCAGCTCATTTCCTTTCAATCTTTTATCTCTTTCCTCTTCTGCGTTAGTGCTTTCCACTAATCTGTCCTCCACCTTGCTGATTCGTTCTTCTGCCTCCTGTATTCTACTGTTGTCTGAATTTTTTATTTCAGTGATTGTATTTTGCATCTCTTCTTGTTTAATTTTTACAGCTTGTATTTCTTTGCTCGGTGTTTCCTGTAAATTATCAGTCTTTGCCTCCAGTTTATTTCCAATGCCTTGTATCATCTTCAGCATCAACAGTCTAAAGTCTCTTTCTGGGAGGCTGATCATCTTGTCATCACTGAGCTGTTTTTCTGGGCTTTTTTCTTTCTCCCTTATCTGAGTTAGAGTTTTCTGTCTTTTCTTTTTTATACGTTTTTGGTGTGGTGACCTTTTTGCCGACAATAGAGTTGTAGCCTCTCTTAGTTCTGGCATTTGCCTCCCCTGTGGCTAAAGTTGGTATGGAGGGGGCTTGCTGTAGGCTTCCCAATGGGAGGGACTGATGCCTGCCCACTGGTAGGCGAGGTTGGTTCTTATCCCTCTGGTGGGTGGGGCTTTGTCTCTGGATGAGATTAGAGGCTGGCTGTGTGCCTGAGGGGTCTTTAGGCAGCCTGTTTACTGATGGGTGGGGCTGATATCCCACCTGGATTGTTGTTTGGCCTGGGGCTTCTCAGCGCTGATGGGAGGGACCAGATTTTCCCAGAAATGGCCACCTCCAGAGAAATGCAGGCTGATGAATGTTCCCGAGAGGTTTGCCTTCAATGCCCTTCCCCCACCACAAGCCACAGTCACCCCTGATTTCCCAGGAGATCCTCCAGGAATTGCAGTCAGGTTCCACCCGGATTCCTCTGGAGACTGCTTTGCCCTGGGACCCAGTGCATGTGAAAGTCTGTGTGTGCCTTTCAAGAATGGGGTCTCTGTTTCCCCCAGTCCTGTGGAGCTCCTGCACACAAGCCCCACTGGCCTTCAATGCCAGATGCTCCGGGGGCTCTTTCTCCCTGTGCCCGATCCCCAGGTGTGGGGCTTTAACTTGGGGCTCAGAGCTCTCAGTTCTGTAGCTGAGTCTCTGTGATGCAGTTACTTTCCAGTCTGTGGGGCTTCCCACCCAGGAGGTATGGGGTTGCTTCTATCGCATAATCGCCCCTCCTACCTCTTGATGTGGTCTCCTCTTTGTCTTCTGTAGTAGAATATTTTTTTTGGAAGTTTACAGTCCATTTGGTTGAAAGCTGCTCGGCATTTGGTTGTATTTTTGCTGTTTTTTGGGAGATAAGTTGAGCTCTAGTCCTTCTATTCCGCCATCTTAATCCAATTTCCCATTTGTTAGTTCTAATACATTTGTGTGTGGTGTATAGTCTAGAGTCATATACATAGAAGACCATGTCATCTGTAAACAGAGATAACTTTACTTCTTTTCCAATTTGAACCCCTTTTATTTCTTTTTCTTGACTGATTAATGTGGCTGTGATTTCTTGTACTATGTAGAAGTAATGAGAGTGGGCATCACTCTCCTGTTCCTGACCTTAGTGGGAAAGCTTTCAGTTTTAACATGATGTTAGCTGTGGGCTTTTCATATGTGTCCTTTATTGTATTGAGAGAAGTTCCTCTGTACCTAGTTTGTTGAGAGTTTTTATCACGAAATGGTGTGAAATTTTTTCAAATGCTTTTTCTGTATCTATTGAGATGATCATGTGGCTTTTATCCTTCTTTGTGTTAGTGTGGCATGTCACATGAATTAATTTGTGTATGGTAAACAATCCTTGCATCCAAGAGATAAATCCTGTTTGGTCACAGTGAATGGTCCTAACCTTTTAGAAATAATAAAAATTCAGCAAAATTTCAGAATAAAAAAATCAGGTGCCTTTCTAGACACTAGTGAAGAATTCATTACTTCTAAAAAAGAAATTAAGACAGTGATCCCATTTATGACTATTAAAAATGATAAAAACTTAACCAAAGAAGTAAAAGACTGGTGGAAGCAGGAGAAGGAGAGAGGTGAAACAAGGGTAGATGGGACAGTTCAAGTGGTATTCTAAGACCTAGGTGGGTTCAGAGGCATTCATTTTATCATTATATTCTTTAGTAAATATCTAATATTACATAGTAGAAAAGAGTGAGTCTTTAAAAAAGCAAGTCAACAATGTTGGGTCTAAGGTTTGATTAGGTCAGGGGTTGATGATCTTGCCTATACCTTGGAGACACAGGTCTTCTACATGGAAATCTCTGATACAGTCTTCATCATGTAGGAATATTTGATTCATCTTCCTGTGTATCCTTGTACCTACACCAATGCCTGAAACCTTTGGTAGTTATATGTTAAATGAGTGAATGCCTGAATAGGACTGAGCAATATCCACATTCTAGTTTAGCTGCCTGTGTGATTCTGCTAGTTAGGCTATGGAATAGTACCACCACCTTCCCCTGTCACACGTCTCTGATCTTTCCTTCTAACAATTGGGCAGTCATCACTCAAAAGCTCATTTCATGTATAAGGAACAAAGATGTGAGTTATCACCTCAAAGGAAACCTTAAAGAATGGAAATACACACCTCGGCAGAGATAACGTGAGACAGGCAGGCTACCAGAGAGCAGCATGTGGCCAGTGTATAGCCTCTTGGTGGCTTAGGACTGAGGAAGAGAGAAACAGTGGGACAGTGGAGGCTTCAAAGCCTAATTGACAAGGAGGAGCTCTGGACTCCTGAGCAGTCACCTGCTTTCTGATTCTGCCCAGCAACACCCTCCTCTCTGTCCCTACCCAGCATGGGACACTTTTGTGGAAGTGTCTGCCCTCCTCTTTTCTTCCGGAAAGGGGTGCTCAGCAAGTCATCTCTGTGTGCTGCTAAGTGGCTGCATCACATGGGAAAAACCCAAACTTTCTGTGTTAGCTATATATTGCTACATAAGAAATCACCCCAAAATTAAAGCAACAAAATACTTATCTCACATTTTCTGTAGGTTAAGAGTCTGGGAGGGACTTAGATGATCGTTCTAGATCCGTTTCTCTCATGAAGTCACAGCCAAGCTGTCAGTCAATTCTGAGCTCTTTGAGATTTTACTGGGACTGAAGGAATGGCTTCCACACTCATTCACGTGACTTACTTCCTCATGATGAAGGTCTCTCCATAGGGCTCCTAGTCTGAGAAAGAGAAAACTTCAGATGGAAGTTTTTTTTTTTTTTTTTTAATAACCTAATCTTTGAAGTGACACAGAATTGCTTCTGTTACATGCTGCTGATCACCTAGACCAACTCAAGTGAAATATGGGAGGGAATTATACAGTGGTGTGCAAACCAGAAGGCAGGGATCATTGGGGCTACCTTTGAGGCTGGCTACCCCTCTACCCCTTTCCATTGATGGGCCTTCTAGTCCTCTGGGCCCAGTCAGTTAAAATGAAGGTGTTTACAGAGAGGGTTAGGACATCAGCTAATTAACTGGGTAGCTGCCACTCTGAAAAGCAGAAAATAGATGGGCAAGTTGTGTGTGGAGGGGGAATAAGGTGACAAAAATTGCTCTGTGGGGCTTTGGAGGAGTGTCGATGGTTAAGGATCTACTGCTTGTGGGAGGAAGTCTTAGCACAGTATGATAGTAAAGACACCAGAAGCAGGATCCTTGTTTAATAGAAGGGGACAGGGAGGGAGTGGGGAATGGAGAAACATCCCATACGCTGTCCTTGCAAGCATCACCTACTGAGACCTTGGCGCTCTGCAGCCATGGTGTCTGGGCAGAGATGGGGGGAAAAGCAGGTGCTGCGCCTCACTGCTGGTTAATTAAATGTTGCTTCCAAGGCAGCTGGTGGAGTATGTGCCTATATACTATCCTCAGTTTGGTTTTTCTCTTTTTTCCTAAATCACACATTTTAATTAACCTTCAAACCCTTGCTGGGGCTTTGAAAGAACTTAATTGGCCTGCAGGGATTGGAACACACACCAGCCAGAAAAAGGCTACATCTCAGTTGTTTTCACTCTGAGGACTTATAAAATTGAAATTATTGTTTTATTTCATTCTTTGAAGCCCAGAGCTACATGTGGATTCCTATTTGGAACTGGCAGAAGCATCTTTTAATGTTTAAGTGAGGATCGCAAAAGGGTATTTAAGCCACCAGCGACATGTGAGTATTTAATACTTGAATTTTTCATTCATCTTGTGTCTTTGGGTTTACAATAAGAGTTGAACTCCTGTTGGCTTTTTTTTTCCTTTGGCTTCATCATTGAGGATGGGAAATATTTTGACCTGAATTTAACATGCATACTTTCACAGTCAGGTGGGAAATATCTTGAAATCAGAACTCCTCAAGAGATTTTGATATTACCAGTTTTATCAAACATATTTCTGATGTTCCCAGCCAATGTGTGTATTTTATTTTCCATATGAAAGCATATGAAAAGCCAATCACAGGTACTTATTGAAAACCAGTGATATGCAGAGAACAAGGCAATAGGTAAAGACACCTGTATGTCTTCAGAATGAAGAAGCTAGTTGTCAAGGTAAAGCCACACAACTGAGTGAGTTCACTAAAGGAGCTAGACAGGGAGAGCTGAGCAGAGAGTTAAGAATTAGGCTGCTGAGAATCTAGAAGAAAAGAAGCTGGCAAAGCTTATGGAGGAGGGGACTGTGAGGTAGGGGGATGCCCAAGAAAACAGTGAAGTATCAAGGAGGTATCTCAAAAGAAGGATGGTTAGTCATCTTAAAAGTTGCAGAACTGCTAAGGAAAAAAAGAGAATGCAAAAAAGGCAACTGGATATAACAAAAATGGGAGGTGGGGGTGACCGGTTTTCTGTGCCTCATTCTTATTTTGTATCAAAAATCTGCCAAAGTTCTTTTACCTGGTGTTGTCAGTTATGTATTACTGGGAAAGAAACCAGACCGGAACCTAGTAGCTTAAAATTGTTTTTGTGTATTTGGTTACAGTTCCGTACATTGGCATTTGGGACTTATGATTCTGTACCCATTTCCAATGTAGTTTTCTTCGCATCACCTGATAGCCAATTCTCTGACACAAGTGGGATGTCCTGCAATCTGACTCAATTCTGACACTACTCACCTGGAAATGGCATCATGTGCTATAGATTAAGGGCTTAGTTCTGTAAGGCTGCAGCACCTCTTCAGATGCCAGTCACAAGTCCAGGTTGTCACCTGTGCTTCTGATGAACCAGGTATAGGTTGGAGGTTTCAAAGATCCCCTTCTTAGGTTCAGTTAATTTACTAGGAGCTCACACATCTCAGAGGTATTTTATTTACTAGATCACTGGTTTGTTATAAAAGGATATAGCTCAGGAACAGCCAGCTGAAAGAGATGCTAAGTGCAAGGTATAGGGAAGGGGCTCAGAGCTTCTCTGGCCTCTCTGAAAGGGGGCCAGTTTCCAGCACCTCCACATGTTTACCAACCCAGAAGCTCTCTAAACCCCATCTTTTTGAATTTTTATGGCAGTTTCATTATATGGGCATAATTGATTAATTCATTGGCCATTGGCAGTGGCGTGGACTCAGCTTCCAGCTTTTCCCCCCTCCTGGAAGGTCGGGGGATGGGACTAAAAGTTCCAGTCCTCTAACCAACATGGTTGGTTCTCTTTTCTCCTGGCAACCAGCCCCCATGTATATGTGCAGATCCAAAGTAACAAAACACCTTATCAACATAACAAAACAGGAGTTCCCTTTGTGGCTCAGTGGTTAACGAATCCGACTAAGAACCATGAGGTTGTGGGTTCGATCCCTGGCCTTGCTCAGTGGGTTAAGAATCCGGCGTTGCCGTGAGCTGTGGTGAAGGTTGCAGACGAGGCTCAGATCCCGCCTTTCTGTGGCTGTGGCGAAGGCCGGCAGCTACAGCTCCTGTTAGACCCTAGCCTGGGAACCTCCATATGCCGCGGTGCGGCTCCACATAAAGGCAAAAAGACAACAACAGCAACAACAAAATAACAAAACACCTTTATTACTGTCATCACTTAAGGAAATTTCAGCAATTTTTAGGAGCTGTGTACTAGAAACCTGGGGTAAGAGCAAATATGTATTTCTATTATAAACCACAATAGCATAGGACTAGACTCAGCTGGGAAATCCTTTTGCTCCTCTCTTGTTGGCTGGACTCACATATGTGTTCTCAGGGAGCTGGTTGATGAGTTTGTGCTGGGCTGTTCCTAGAGGACCTCATTAGCCTATCCGATGGTTAATTTTGGCTTTCAGGGAGGCCTCCTCACAAGCTGCAAGCTTTCTTCAAGGCTTTGCCTTGGTTCATATGCTGTCATTTCACCACAACCTGTTGATCTCAGAAAGTCACAAGCCCAGCTCACATTCAGCTGATGGGGAAGTAGATTCTTCCTCTTGATAAGAGGAGTGGCAAATCACATGCAAAGAGAAGTGGACACAGGAAAACGCCATTCATTGGGGGCCTAGTGCAACAATTGATCATACACACCATAGTGGATAAATGGAAATTTATAAAAGGATAAGAATTTTCTGATCCTGTATGACTTCATGCATGTTATTTGTTCATGCAGGATACGTTGTACAGTGTTACACTGATTCTGTTAAATTAGGAAAAAGTTAAGACATAAGTGAGATGAAGGCATAATGGATAAGTAATCAAGGGAGCATCCAACCTTGCCTTCAACCCACATTCCTGTGTCTTGGCCTGTGAGAGACCCACCTAACTTTTATCTTTCGAGGAGACAACCAACCACTTTATCAATTTTTTGAATTTTTGATGGCTGAAACTGGGTTATAAGCAGACTTTCAAGCTTCTCTGCATGAGCTAGGGTCTGCACTTAAGGCGATGGGCGAGACTACTCACATTGCAAGATTATGGGAATAAACCCATGGACCTATGAATCTCCTCCTGTCAGTGAATTTGAGATCTTCTTCAGCCTCTATTCCCTTTATCTTTTTCTCTTTCCTTTTTTAATATTCAAAGAATGAGTGTTATGTGAGCTTTACATGTGTGGATTGTGGTTGGTTCAGAAGGATTTACTTGTCAATAATAACCTAGAAATGGAATATCCAGACTTGATAGTCATCACATCTTCCTTCAGTGTTGCCATGAAAAGTCAGGGTTTGGTCCTTAAGTAACAGTTTCATAATAAAAAGAGGGGAGTAACTTGAACCCAACAATAAGCCACCGTAACAAGAGAACTAAAAGAAGATCAAAGAAAGAAGGGATCTAACACTATCCTCAGCTCCTGTTGAGCGAGCTAGGCATGAGGTAGGCAGGTAACCCATGGTTCAAGAGCCACCAGCAGGACAGCTACTTTAACCTCAGTTTTAGAGATGAAGTGAACCTGCCACTCAAAGAGGTTAACAATTTGTCTAAATTCACACAGCAAGTAATTGGAGGAGCTTGGGTTTTGGCTAAAGTTGATTTCATTGTGTGTGTTCTGTCTGTCTTACCAGGGTAATAAATTCGTCTTCACAAATATTAAAACCTTATTAAGAAAATCGTATTTTCCATGTTATGCAGGGTTCTTTTGTTCTCTATTTCATAGTTTAGTTTTTGTGTTCTATGAATTCTTGAACCCATGATGATTTAAAATACAAAGGATGAATGGTATCCTCAACTCTATAGAGTGTCTAAGTTTTATTCTGACTTGGAGTGTTTCTCTCCCTTCCTTTTTGGCAGAATAGATATACAAGTGCTAATCAGTCCATTTGGTTGATGGTTAGCTGCTTGTTAGGGAATAAAACAAGAATAGATGCTAAAACAAATTTACATGTTTTTCAGTGGACATGAGTTGCATGTGTTATCCTCATCCACCACTATTCTGGGAAAGAGAGGATCCACATGCCTTTATCACCTTATAGCCTCTCCTGATTTTGCAAAGAATATTCCTTAAAGGAAGACAGCACAAAAACTTGGGTAATTCAGTTTATGTCAGTGTGAATATCTCAGAAATTTTTGTCCAAGAAAAAGTTCATCGTATGAAAACTTTAACTGATTTTACTTATTATTGCTAGCAATTTGGGAAACCAGCAAGGAATTATCTTTATCACTTTTGTACCTCTGTTTAATGCTAACTCAAGCTTCCACTCAGGCTCTTTAATTGGTTCTTGTTTTCATAAAAAACAAAAAGAGGCTGCATAAACCTGGGCAGAGACTTTGTTTCTAGTTCGTAAAATTAGTTTAATTATAGATGCATTTGTGTCTCATTATAATTTATGCATCTGAGATATTCAAGCTAAGTCTTTGCCCCACTTCGATGTAAAAAAAAAAAAAATGTCTTTCTATCTGGTTATTTCTCCCATGTCCCTAAAATGATGCTCACCCAAATGGACTGTATCGAGGGAGAGGGAGTGTGCAGTAATAATTAGGAGAGGCCTTCTATGGAGTACTTGCTGTGTGCCTGACTCTGGGATAAGACTTTCTATACCTTAAAGTTAGCAGGAGGGAAATAATAAAGATTAGAGTGTAAATAGATAAAATAGTAGAAAAACAATGGAAAAAATGAACAAACTAAAAATTGATTTTTTGGGGCAGTTCCCGTCGTGGCTCAGCAGAAACAAATCCGACTAGGAACCATGAGGTTGCAGGTTCGATCCCTGGCCTTACTCAGTGGGTTAAGGATCTGGCGTTGCCGTGAGCTGTGGTGTAGGTTGCAGACGCGGCTCGGATCCCGCGTTGCTGTGGCTGTGGTGAAGGCCGGCAGCTATAGCTCCTTTCAGACCCCTAGCCTGGGAACCTCCATTATGCCACGGGTGTGGCCCTAGATAAGGCAAAAAGACAAAAAAAAATTGATTTTTTGGGAAAAGATCAGTGACATTGACAAATCTGTAGCTAGATTAAGAAAAAAAAAGACAACTAAAATCAGAAATGAAAGAGTGGGCATTATAATTGATGTTCAGAGGGAAATTAAGAACAATTATATGCCAACAAGTTAGATGACTTAGAAGAAATGGATAAATTCCCAGAAAGTTATAACTTTCCAGAATGAGTCATGAAGAAATAAAAAATTTGAACAGACCTATAACCAGTAAGGATTATGAATAAGTAATCGAAAACCTCCCAGCAAAGAAAAGCCTATCCTTAGATGGCTTCACTGGAGAATTCTGCCAAACATTTAAAAAGGAATTGACATTAATCCTCCTCAAATTCTCCAAAAAATTAGAAGAGAAGGACCACTTCCAAACTCATCTTACAAGGCCAGCATTACGCTTACCCTGATACCAAAGCTAAACAAAGATCTATAAGAAAGCTACAGACTAATATCTTTGATGAATGTAAGTACAGAAATCCTCAACAAAGTAATAGCAAACCAAATTCAACACCACATTAAAAAGATTATACACCATGACAAAGTGAGATTTATTCCTGGAATGCAAGAATGCTTCAACGTACAAAAATCTGTCAGTGTGATATACCACATTAGCAGATGAAAGATAAAACCTACATGATCATGTCAATTGATGCAAAAAAAGCATTTGACAAAATTGAACACCATTTCATGATAAAAACACTCAACCAGAAATAGAAGGAAACTACCTCAATATAATAAAGACCATATATGACAAGCCTATAGTTAATATCATATCCAGTGGAGAAAAACTGAAAGCCTTTCCTCTAAGATCAGGAACAAGGCAAGAATGCTCACTCTTACTACTTTGTTTAACATAGTACAGGCAGTCCTAACCAGAGCAATCAGAATAGGAAAATAAAATAAAAAGCATTCTTGTAAAGGAAGAAGTTAAATTCTCTGCAGATGACATAATCTTTTACATATAAAACCCTAAACATTCTATAAAGAATTAGAATTAATAAATTCAGCACAGTTTCAGTATACAAAATCAACATACAAAAATCAGATGCATTTCTGTATACTGACAATGAACAGTAGAAAAGAAATTGAGAAAACCCATTTGCAAGAGCATTTTTAGTTTGTTTTTATTTTTTACACTTAATTTCATTGGAATGCAGTTGACTTAGAAAGTTGGGTTAATTTCAGGCATACAGCAAAGTAAATCAGTTATACATATACATATATACATTCCTTTTCAGATTCTTTTCCCATATAAATTACCACACTGTGTTGAGTAAATTTCCCTGTGCTATGCAGTAGGTCCCCACTACCTGTCTATTCTGTATATAGTACTGTATATACCAGTCCCAACCCCATAATTTATCCCTCCCCTCAACATTTCCCCTTAGGTAGTCATAAGTTTGGTTTTGAAATCTTTGAGTCTGTTTCTGTTTTGTAAGTCTATTGTATCGTTTCTATTAGACATCACATATTAGTGATCTCATGACATTTGTCATTCTCTAATTTCACTTAGTATGATAATTTCTAGGTCCATCTGTGTTGCTGTAAATGGCATTATTCCATGCTTTTTATGGCTGAATAATATTCCGCCATTTATATGTACCACATCTTCTTTATCCAGTCCTCTGTTGATGGACATTTTGGTTGCTTCCATGTCTTGGCTGTAATAAATAGTACTGCAGTGAACTATAATAGCATTTTTAAAATGTTTATCAATAAATGTAACTAAGGTAAAAGGCTAGTACATTGAAAAATGTAATATATTTCTGAAAGGAACTAAAGAAGATACAAATAAATGGAGAAGCATTCCATGCCCATGGATAAGAAGACTTAATATTTTTAAAATGTTTATGCTACCCAAAGCAGTCTTTAGGTTCAGTGCAATCCTTCTCAACATCTCAATGGTATTTTTTGCAGAAATTCATACGGCTTCTCTAGGGGTGACCCCCCCACAAATTGCCAAAATAATCTTGAAAAAGAAGAAAGGAGTTGGATGTCTCTCATTTACTAATTTTAAAACAATATATTCAAAGAATTATAGACCTACAGTAATCAAAACAGTATGGTACTGGAATAGAGACATCCATATAGACAAATGGAACAGAACAGAGAGCCCAGAAATACCCCTCCCCATGCATACTGTCAAATGGTCTTTGACAAGAGTTCTTAGACTGCGTAATGGAGAAAGGAACAAATGGTGTTGGGAAAAAGTGGATAGCACATGTAAAAGAAGGAAGTGGGACACTTTATACTATATAAGGAAATTAACACAAAATGAGTTAAAGATCTACATGTAAGACTAAAGCTGTGAAGTACCTAGAAGAAAATGTAGAGAGGTTCATGACATTGACTTTGGCAATACTTTCTTTTCTCCCCCCAGCTTTATTGAGATATAATTGAAAAAATTGTCAGCTTTAATGTTCTGGTTGAATAATTAATTTGAGCTTTAAAGCTCAGAGAGGCTTTCTTAAAGTTAATTTTCTTCATCTCATCTTGTAAACTTTGTAATAGGAATATTGCAGTATTTTAGATGCTGGTTTTTGGAGGTTGTCGGCTTTATTGAGGTATAATTGACAATAAAATTGTAAGATATTTAAAGTATACTGCACAATGATTTGATATGTATTATGAAAGGATTCCTACCAAAGAATTAATTCACATATCCATCACCTGATATATTTACCTTTTGTTCTTTTCGGGTGGGAATACTTAAGTTCTACTCTGTTAGCAAATTTCAATTACACAGTCCAGTACTATAGTTACCATGTTATATATTAGGTCCTCGGACCTTATTCCTCCTATAACTTTGTACACTTTTACTAGCCTCTCTACTCCCCTCACTCCCTAGCCCCTGGAAACCATTTTCTACTCTGTTTCTATGAGTTGGATTTTTTTTTCAAGATTCCACTGGTAAGTGATAGCACATAGCATCTGTCTTTCTGCATTGGTTGATATCCTGAGAAAATTTTACATAATTTGTGCAAGATCAAAATATATGGAAGTCCATATGGAAATGGAAATTTGGTTTTGACAGTTTTCTTCTGTTGGCCATTTTTAAAATCATCCACCCAAGACTCCCTCCCTCCAACTCAAATCACATTTCCCTAAGCTTCACTGCCTCTTAGCTTTGTTGTCTCCTGTTATTTCCCCAGTAATTTTCTAGCACTGCTCCAGACCAGGTTGAAGGACATATCCCTATAATTGGGAAAAACATAAGTAGTTTTAACAGTGACTTGCTAAAAATTACATATCCACCATCAGCATCTTCCTCACAGTATCTCAATAATGGGAGTCTGATTGGATGGTGGGCCTGCCATGCCTCCTCTCAGCAGAATCTTTCCTTCCCTTCAGAAATGCTAAGAAAGCCTCACATTGATCTTCATGAACTGGGTGCAATTCTATTTGAAGAAATAAGCTAGGTTAAATAACCTCTTAGCATTTATTCTAGGTCTTTAAATCCATGACATTTTAACTGACCAAATAGTAACCTACTATGGTTCAAAAAATGTTTTCCTACAATGACACTTAGTAAACTTTAGCAGGTTAGCAGTTTCAGTAATTACCAGGCGGTGGTTATTAACTTCCCTCTTCACAAAGAGAGGTCCTGCTCTCAGTGTCATGTGCTTTAAGAAGTAAAATGAATATCAACATCCATCCCTCTCTACTTTTCTTTCTTGTTTTCTACCTTCAGCTAAAGGTGAATAAACAGTAGACATTGGAGTGATAGAGATGTATGCTTGGGCAATAAAAGGGGGTTAATACTTATTTGTATCTTCAAAGATTCACATTCTTTGATGAGAGATGTTGTTAAAATAAGAGGATAAAGAGCAAAACAGGTACTTGAAGTAATATGAACATAATCACAAACTAATAATTCGAAGATCTGGGGTTTGACACTAGATATGTCTGACTCCAAAGCTTCTGTCATTTCCACGCGTGCCACCTTGATAATGAGTTTGGAAGAGAGAAATACCCACTTGTTAGGACAGTAATGGAGGTGTTCATGGAAGGGACAGCATAGGACCTGAACCTTGAAGGATGGCCAGTACTCTTCGTAGCTGGAAGGAGCTAGGTAGAGAGAGTAGAGACCATAAGAGTATATTTCAGCAGTAGAAAAAGACAGAATTCTGGATATTGACATGCAGATTTGTCTTCAAGTTGAAGCATATGGTGGTTTTTGCTACCGTAGCATTTTTGTGGGACAAAAAAAGGAAAGGTGATTTGAGATAAGACTATGTAGAGCTGCAAATGCCAGGCTCAGTAATTTATGCTTTATGCTCAGCCTCAAATGACAGTTTTAGTATATTGTTACATTAATAGCCCTGTGACTAATGACTTCTGGAATTTCACAGCTTTGTGTGATTTCTCTCCCATATTGATTCTGGGTTTGGCTTTGTGACTTACATGTGTTTTTGGCTAGTGGAACATCAATAAGAATGATACAGATGGATGCTTAATATGTACTTGAATATTGGGGTTTGCTGTCGAGAGGCTGTTGCCTCCATTTAAGAAACATGGAAAGGTCAGGTGGAAGAGAACCAAGGAACCACAGATCTAGTTACATAAGGCCATTTTAGACCATCCACCTCTAATCAGGCCTCTGTGAGTGACCTCAGGGAAAATGAGCAAAAGAACTGCCCAACTGAGTCCAGCCCAAATTTCAGAATCATAAGCCAATAAGTTAAGTCTTCAGGTTTTGGAAAAGTTTGTAAAATAGCAATAAATAACTTATTCACAAATACACAAACTCATTGAAGGCAGGGCTTATACCCTGGTGTCCAAATAATAACATCATGGCCAACACAGTCACCCTGCAGCAGTGAGGGCAGAGCTGCATTTAGCAGGAAAAGGTAAGGATAGTGGTTGTCAGTGAGGGAGGGATAGACAGAGACCTCCTAACAAGCCCTTGAGTTATAATCATGGGTCGGTCACTTTGACAGAAACTCACTTTGCCCCAAACAATAGATTGTTGGCTAATTCAGAATTCCTCTCTGAGATATTGTAGAATTAAAATGAGCAACTTTATGATCCATTTCATTTTGCTCCTTACAGTCTGGGTAACAATCCATTTTAATAAGCAAGTGTCTGTGGAGCTACTGTCTGTGCCTGTTAGAAATCACTTTAACTATGAAGTCCTTGTCCTTTCTCTCTCCCTTCTTGCTTCCCACTGTAATTCCCAATAGAAAGCCTCTCTTGGGCCTAGAGAAAATGGGAATTTTGTGAGGTAAAATTTTGCTTTTAATGTTTTTATTTTCATGCATGATTACCTTGGGGCTTCAGTGAAGGATATATTTTATGAACCGAGAAAAGAAATACTACAAACCAAATGAAATTAGTGATAGTTTCTAGGAATATGAAGTAATGAGAGAGCAATTTATTCCATATTGTTTTTCAAAATAACTGGTGTCCAGAACAATAAAACGTTTCAAGAAGGACTCACTGAAAGTTTGTAATAGGATGGAGAAGGAAGGGAAAATGAATACGTACTGCATGGAGTAAAATTGTGCACTATGAGGTATGAACTCCCATTTGGAAAATACTGTGAATCATGTTTCAAACCAGCAGTTCGCAGATGGCATCTCTCTCTTCCCCTCCCAGCAATCGTAATCCATGCTGCCCCTCATTTGCCCCTCTGTTCCTCAGTCAGACACAGTCTATCCTCCTAGAATTCCAGCACATCCACAGATGAGTGTGTGAGGAGGATCCCCTAGTATGTTTCCATAAGCCCCATCATCTGCTCTGTGCATGTAAAGTGGGGCTTTCCAACATCAGTCTGAACTCCTCCTTATCAGGAATGTGGAACTGGGACAAGTTGAATGTTGGACCAGCATCTTACTGGGAAGCAGACCCAAGTTCCTGGGGATGATCTGTGGAGTAAAGTGCACTTAATTCTTTATATGCATAAACATGCACTCTGAGCCACAGAGGCTGACTGGAGTCATGGCTAATCTGTTTTAATCTGATCTCTGCCTTTTTTATGCATAAAATTGTATAAAACAACCTCTTGAAATTAGCCCACAAAAATGGAATTTAGGTGATAGGATTTTCATTGCCAATGCTACATCTAGCTCTTTGTGTTCTTAACTCGAATCTCATTCTGTAACTTGGATTCTCCATCTGTACACTGGGGTGTTTGAATTTCATTCCTCATCAGTCAGGGCCCTCTCACTTTTAAGGAACAGAAACCCAGTCAGGTCAGATCAGGTAAAGGCGGGAGGACATTGCAAGAGTACAGAGCTCCGACTGGATCTGAGGATCAGAACCACTCTAACCAGGCCTTTGGAAACAAAAGGTATCAAAATTGCTCCCTCTATTAATTGAGCCCTGATGAACTCCCAGCAAGTCCTTCTCTGCATATAGTCTGTATTCTCCTTTCTTTAAATACTTGTTTTATGTTATTAATCATCTGCTCAGTGACTGCTTAAATGAAGACATCCTCCAATCTTCATGATCATTCTAGTCTAACAGTCACCGCTGGCTAACAATGTATTTTGTACTTTAGAGGAAATCCTTTAAAAATTAATTGATTAATATTTTCAGTTTTTATCAAGAAATAATTGACATATATAACTGTATACATTTAAGGCATAGAGCACATGCTGTCAAATGATTACCGCAATAGGTTCAGCTAACATCCATCTTCAGAAAGAGAATCTTATAGGACCACTTCCGCTCAGTAATCCAAAGTACTCAGGTCATGAATGGGTAGCCTGTGGTTGGAATATTTATCTGTTTTCCAACCAGTCCTAGTCTCGGATGAGGTGGAAGCGTATAGTGAGTAGCAGTGAGGTTTTAGGAACTGTAGGAAGGGCAAGTCCATAAAACATTTGGATTAGTTCTCACCACAGGAGAGGAAAAGAAGTGTTAAGTCAATAGAGAAAAAAATGGCATATACTATTAACACCACGCACACAAACAAAACAGTTGTGCTGTCAGCTTTCTGTGTTGTGCTACACATTACTATGGGCAAATATGAACATTTGACCTGTGGCATAATTAAAATTTCTGTATACCAGTGGTTTGAAATGGATGTATTCTGTTTAGCATGCATATCCTGTATGCACAGAGGGCAGAAGAGATGACTGTAGAAAGGTAGGCAGAAGTAAATTTTATAAAAGAACATTTTGTAAAAGTACATTCCCACATTTAGAGTGTTTTAAAAGCTAGACAAGCTGTCTCATTTAGTAGTAAGTTACCTGTCACTGGATGTGTTCACATTCCAATGTCGAAGGAATATCTTACAATTTAAAGATTCCGGTTCTCTGACTGTAACTTTGAGCTAATTGGTCTTTCAGAAAATGAACAATTGATGAAGATGTGATGCTTAATACATACTGTGTTAAAACTAAAATTGTACATTTTTTTCTTGATGGTGTTCAGTGTAGTGGGTGAGCTAAATCACTCTCTTGAACATGGATAGCTCATTCTGTTATGGTACCAGAGGGGTGGGGGTGGTGCTGTCAAAGTTAGTATCTTGTAATAAACATTAGGGAACCTCACCTATATTTTATTTAGCAAAAATCTATCTCATGTCAGCAGCACTGTTATCAGTCAATAGCATAAAAAAATCAGCATTTTTAGACATGTTTAAAAGATCTGAATCTTGAAATGGTCTCTATAAAGCATCCACTCAAAGTATAGCTGACAAATTGTGGTTAAAAGAGACAGGCTAAGAGGTACCTGTTCACTTATCTAGGCTCTTCAGCCTCTATCCATGTAAAAAATAAGATCATCAGGATATTATATATCAGTACTACTATCTTAACTTCCCACAAAGGTATATTCATATCAAACTTTCCTTTATCTTTGGGGTTTTTATTAAATTTTGAAACAGGTAAGAACCATTTGAAAAATATTTAATGATCAGCCTCAAATTATTGTTTTTTTCATTGTGCTTACTCAGTTGCTTACTGTTCCATATACAATATGGAATGGAAAACTGTGGTCGAGGATTTCAGTGCCATGAAAATGTCTCTCCAGGTAAAATTCTGGGTTTCCTTTTACTACAACCATATAGTATTACATGTAATGTTAACCTTTACTGCTAGGAAACTGAAAGATAAATAATCATTTAATTGCCGTGATGATCTCATCCTAGGTATGGATAAAATTATTCTTTCTTAAATTACTCCTTTAATCTTCATTTTAAGTATATGTGTTTAAATCATATAACATTCTTTTTAGAAACAGATAAAATTTAAATGAGTAAAAGTGGTGGAATAAGGGAGACAGATACTGAACCACATAGGAGTCAGTTAATATAACGCAGAATTCCAGAGCATCCTTGATGTTTGAAATATGGGTGTTTTGTGAGTCTGACCTAACTACACTTTCTTTGTTCTGCTAAACGTACTGCAGTAAATTACTAACAGTAAACTTCAAAGGGACTATAACTTGGAAGAAAATTTTCTAATAATCCAGAGGATTATTATTGATAACAGATCAATGTATTTATTTACCATTCAGGAAAAAAAATCTGTTGACAGAATGACAATTTTAATGTGCTATTTGTGGTGCACTGCCAAGAAGGCTGAAGTTGTCAACAGATATAAATATCTATTGAGATATTATTCCATATCATCTATCCTGTTTGTGAACTTAGAGTTCCTGTATGTTAAGTCTTGCCAGATTTTGCACTTTAAACATCACTGCCTCTTCTTGGGAGGTGAAGGGTAGAGAAGTGTTTATAGTGGCATTTTTGACAGAGTCACCATATCCTCTTTTATTGACCCTGGAGTATAGCCACTTGCAGATGGGTTTTTAAAAAAAAGGGAGGAAGGGAAGGAGATCAATATGGGTGGAATAGGAAGACCCCCTACCCAAGCTCACTTCCTTACAAGAGGTACACTGAAATTACAACTACTTAGAGAGCAACTATCTATAAGAATGACCTAAAGACTAGCAAAAAAGATTGTCTACAACTAAAGATATAAAGGAGCCACATGAGATGGGTAGGGGGACAGAGATACAATCTGGCCAACAACCACATCCCTGGGTCAGCAGCTTCCAAATGGGAGGGATATCACAACTTCAGAGATCCTCCCCAGCTCCACATCTCTCTTCCCAGCCTAGGGATCCAGTACCAGGAAGATAGGTCCCCAGAGAGCTGGGCTTTGAAAACAAGTGGGGCTTGTGTTCAGGAGAGCTGAAGGGCTGTGGGAAACAGAGAGCACCACTCTTAAAGAGCACTCACAAAACCTCATTGCTCCTAGTCCCTGCACAGAGATTGTAGTTTGAAAGGCACCTGGGTCAAACCCACTTGCTGATCTTGAAGAGCTTCTCAACAAGGCATGCAGCAAGTAGAATCCTGTGGGAATGGAGACACTGGCAGCAGTCACTTTTGGAATCTTGTTCTACCACACTGATACCTGCACGGGCAAGGGGCATTTTGGAATCCTTCCTCTAGGGTACTAACACAAGGTGCCTGTCCCACCCACCAGTGGGCCAGCAGCAGTCAGGTTCCATCAGGCTACACAGCCACCTGCTTGGGGGAGCAATCCTTGCCTGCCAGCAGAGCCTCACAGCCAGCCAGGCCAGTGTCCAGCTCTGCCTCCTAGTTCAGTCACAGTTAGCAGCAGCACTACAACAGCATGGAGCCTAGAGGAGACACTTGGAGGATCTAGTACTGGTGGTCAGAGAGGAGTGTGCTGCTGGCCCACATTAGTTTTCCATATAAGGCCACTTCTCTAATATTAGGACATATAACAAACCTACCATATATAGACAAATAAGCACAGAATTAGGCAAATTGAAGAGGCAGAGGAATATCTTCCAAATAACAGAATGAGACAAAACCTCAGAGAAAGAACTAAACAAAGTGAAGATAAGCAGTCTACCCATAAAGAGTTCAAGATAATGATTATAAAGATGCTCACTGATCCCAGGAGAAGAATGCATGAACACTTGAAAACTTCAAGAAAGAATTAGAAGAATATAAAAAAGAAATAACCAGAACTGAAGAATATAGTACCTGGAATGAAAAATACATTAGAACAAATCCACATTAGATTAGCTGATACAGAAGAACAGATCGACAATCTGGAAGACAGAGTAGAATAACCCAAGCTGAACAGAAAAAAGAAAAAGTTTTTTAAAATGTGGATAGCTTAAGGGACTTCTGGGACAACATTAAGCATACTAACATTTGCATTATAGGGTCCAAGAAAAAGAGAGAGGGAAAGGGGCAGACATGTATTTGAAGAAATAATAGCTGAAAACCTTCCTAACTTGGGAAAAGAAACAGACATCCAGGTGCAAGAACCACAGAGAGTACCAACAAGATGAACCCAAAGAAGTCTACATTAAGACATGTTATAAATGAAATGACAGAAATTAAAGATACAGATCTTAAAGGCAGCAAGAAAAAAGCAACTAGTTATATATAAGGGTGGTCCCATAAGAGTATCAGCTGACTTCAGTATATACTTTGCAGACCAGGAAAGAATGGTATAAATATATTCAAAGTAATAAAAGGAAAAAAAAGCCTACAATTAAGAATGCTCCATCTAGCAAAATTATCAGTCGGAACTAGAGAGAGAGAGAGTGTTTAAGACAAGGAAAAGCTAAGAGAGTTCATCACTACTGCATCAGCATTACAAGAAAAGTTAAGAGACTTTTCTAAATGGAAATGAAAAGGCCACAACTACAAATATTAAAATTATGAGAGGAAAAATCTTACTGGTAAATTCAAACATATAGTGAAGATAGTAGATTGGTCACTGATAAAACTAGTAGAAATGTGAATAAACAAAATTAGTAAAATCATCCATATTCACAATAAGTAGTTAAGGAATATACACAGTAAAAAATCTGTAAAATATGACATCAAAAATATAAAACAGGGCAGAGGGAGTAAAAATGTAGGGTTGTTAGAGTGTGTTTGAGCATGAGAGATCATAAACTTAAGATATATACTGGTAGATACTGTTCTTTATATATGAACCTCCTGATAACCACAAACCAAAAATCTGTAATAGATCCACAAAAAAAGAGAAAGGAATCCAAACATAACACTAAAGACAGTCATCAAATAACAAGGAAAGAAGTCAAGAGCAAAAAAGGGATAGAGAATAACTATAAAACCAGAAAACAATGAATAAAGTGGCAATAAATATATACCTAGCAATAATCACTTTAAATGTAAATGGATTGATTCTCCAATCAAAATACATAGAGTGGCTGAATGGATAAAAAGATACCCATATATGTGCTTCCTAGAGGGAACTCCCATCATATCTAAAGACACACAGACTGAAAGTGAGGGGAATGAAAACAATATTCCATATAAATGGATATGAAAAGAAGCTGAGGTAGCAATATTTATATCAGACAAAATAGGCTTTACAACAAAGACTGTAACAGAAGACGAAGGGCATTACATGATAAAGGTATCAATCCAAGACGATATAACAATTGTAAATATATATGCACCCAACATAAAGAGTATCTAAATACATAAAGCAAACATTAACAGACATAAAGGGAGATATTGACAGTAGGACAATAATAATAGGGGATGTTACATTCTACTTATGTCAGTGGACAGACCATCCAGACAAAAAATCAGTAAGGAAACATTAGCCTTGAACAGCACTTTGGATGGACTTTCTAGCTTCATGCATAACATTCCATCCCCAAACAGCAAAATACTCCTTCCTTTCAAGTGGATGTGGAACATTCCCCAGAAGAGATCACATGCTGGGCCACAAAACAAATCTTAGTAAATTTAAGAAGACTCAAATCATATCAAGCATCTTTTCCAACCATAATACGAGAACAGAAATCAACTACAAAGTCTTGAAAGAAATTGTGGATTCTAAACAGCATTTTCCTGATAATATGGATCATTGAAGAAATAAAATAGAAAATTAAAACTACCTGGAAACAAATGACAATGTGAACACAATCTACCAAAATTTAAGGGATGCAGCAAAAGCAGTTCTAAAGGGCAAGTTTAAGGCAATAATATAGGCCTACCTCAGGAGACAAGAAAAATCTCAAAGAAACTAACTTTACATTAAAAGGAACTAGAGAAGAACAAACAAAATCCAAAGTTAGTAGAAGGAAAGAAATAATAAAGATGAAAGTGAAATAAATGAAGTAGAGAGTTAAAAATAGAAAAGATCAACGAAAGCAAGAAATAGTTATTTGAAGAGATAAAACTGATAAACCTTTAGTCACACTCAGCAAGAAAAAAGACAAGCTCAAATAAATCAGAAATGACAGACATCTCAACAACTGACATCTCAGAAATATGAAGGAGCATAAGAGAATACTGTGAGCAATTATATACCAGTAAAATAGACAGAAGAAACGGACAAACTCCTAGAAATATACTATTTCCCAAGACTGAACCAGGAAAATATAGAAAATATGGATAGATCAACTACCTGTAATGAATTAGTAATTCAAAACTCCCAACAAAAGTTTAGGTCCATAGAAATTACAAGTGAACTCTACAAAACATTCAAAGAGTTAACACCTATTCTTCTCAGACTGTTCCAAAAAACTGAATAGAATGGTTCCAAATTTATCCTACGAGGTCAGTACCACCTTAATACCAAAGCCAAAGACACCCCCACCCCCACCCCGTATACATATTACAGGCCAATATCACTGATAAACACAGATTCCAGAATCCTCAACAAAATATTAGCAAACTGAATTAATTAATTAATTAACTAATTTTGCTTTTTAGGGCCACACCCATGGCATATGGAGGTTACCAGGTTAGGGGTCTAGCTGGAGCTACAGCTGCTAACCTATGCCACAGACACAGCAATGCCAGATCCTTAATCCACTGAGCTAGGCCAGGGATCAAACCTGCAATCTCATGGTTCCTAGTCTGATTCATTTCCACTGTGCCAGGATGGGAACTCCCAAACTGAATTTAACAATTCATTAAAAGAGTCACACAACACAATCAAGTGGGATTTATTCCAAAGATGCAAGTATGGTCCAGTATCTGCAAATCAATCAATATGACACCACATTAACAAGTTGAGGAGTAAAAAAAATCATAGGTTATGCAGGAAAAAACTTTTGACCAAATTCAACATACATTTGTGATAAAAATCCTCAACAAATTGGTTATAAAAGAAGCATACCTTAACATAACAAAAATTGTATATGATAGAACCACAGTGAACATCATACTCAACTGTGGAAATATGAAAGCATATTCTCTAAGATCAGGAACATGAAAAGATGCCCACTCTCACCATTTTTATTCAGCGTAGTATTAGAAGTAGTAATCACAGCAGTCAAACAAGAAAAAGAATAAAGGGGAAATTGGAAAGGAAGAAGTAAAATTGTCACTATTAGCAGATGACATGATACTATTTACAGAAAATTCTTGAAGACACTACCAATAAAAAAACCCTATGAAACTGAATTATGAATTCAGTAAAGTTGCAGGGTAGAAAATTAATATATAAATCTATTTCACTTATATATACTAATAATGAACTGAGTAAGAAAAAAATCCCATTTACAATTGCATAAAAAGTATAAGATATCTAGGAATAAATCTAACCAAAGGTATAACAGACTTATACTCTGAAAACTATACAATATTGAAAGAAATTGAAGATGACAGAAATAAATGGAGAGATACACCATGTTCATAAATTGGAAGAATTAATATTGTTAAAATGTCCATACTACCTAAGGCAATCTTCAGATTCAGAGTAATTCCTAACAAAATTCCAGTGGCATATTACACAGAACTAGAACAAATAATTCTAAAATTTGTATGAAACTACAGAAAACCCCATATAGCTAAAACAATGTGAGAAACTAGAGCAAAGCTGAAGACAAGACATGCCCTGATTTCAAACTGTATTACAAAGCTACAGTAATTAAAATCATATGGTACTAGCACAAAAACATACATATATATAGATTAATGGGAGAGAATAGAGAGCTCAGAAATAAAACCAAGCTTATATGGTCCATTAATCTATGACAAAAGAGGTAAGGATATACAATGGGGAAAAGTCAGCCTCTTCAATAAATAGTATTGAGAGAACTAGACAGCTACATGCAAATGAATGAAACAACTACTCTCTCATACCATATATACAAATAAACTCAAAATGAATTGAAGACTTTTAAGACCTAAAAATGTAGAATTCCTAGATGAAAATATGGGCATTACACTCTTGGACATGGATCTTAGCAATAATTCTTTGGATATATGTCCTATGACAAGGAAAACAAAAGCTAAAATGGATGAGATTATATCAAACTAAAAGGCTTGGCACAGCAAAGGAAACTATGAACAAAATGAGAGGCCACCTACTGAATGGGATAATATATTTCAAATGATACATTTGATGCAGATTTGATATAAATATATGCAAAGAACTCATACAGCTCAACATCAAAAAATACAACCCAGTTAATGATGAGCAAAGGACTTGAACAGATATTTTTCCAAAGAAGACATACAGATAGCCAACAGATACATGAAAAACTTTTCAACATAGCTACCTATCAGGGAAATGCAAATTAAAACCACAAAGAGATACCACCTCATACTTGTCAAAATGGCTGTTTTCAAAAAGAAAACAAATAACAAGGGTTGGTGAGGTTGTGGAGAAATGGGAATCTTGGTGTACTGTTAGTAGGAATATAAATTGCTATGGCCATTGTGGAAAACATTATGAAGGTTCCTGAAAAAAATTGGATTGCCACATGGTCTAGCTATTTCACTTCTATATGTTTACCTGAAGAAAACAAAAACACTAATTTGAGAAGGTATATGCACACCAGTGTTCATTGCAGCATTATTTACAATAGTCAATGTGTAGAAGCAACATTAGTGCCCACTGATAGATAGATAGATGAAGCCAATGTGGCTTACTTAGAAAATGGAATATGACTCAGCCATAAAGAAAAAGAAGTCTTGCCATTTGGGACAACATAGATGAATCCAGAGTATATCTTGCTGAATGAAATAAGTCAGGCAGAGGAAGACAAATAATATGATCTTACCTGCATGTGGAATCTAAAAAAAAAAGGACAAATAAAACAAATTGAAATAGAGGCTCATAGATACAGAGAAAAACATGTGGTTGCCAGAGGGGAAGATAAATAGGGGGTGAAATAGGTGAAGGAGATTAAGAAATATAAACTTCTAGCTATAAAATAAGTCACTGGAATGTAATATACAGCATAAGGAATATAGTCAGTAATATTATAATAATTTTGTATGGAGACTGATCGTTACTAGATTAACAGTGGTGATCATTTCATAATGTATACAAATGTCAAATCACTGTGTAGTACACCTGAAATGAACTATTACACATCAACTAAGAAAAAGAATGTATGTTTACGTGTATGATCGAGTCACTTTGCTGTACGGCAGAAAATGACACAACATTTTGAATCAGCTATAATAGAAAAAATAAAAATCTTAAAAAAAGAGAAGAAAATAAAAAAATGAAATGGTTGGATTTGAGTCAGCCATTTTGCTATTTTAAAAGAGAACATATATTTTCCTCCATATTCTAAGTAGGAATGATTACTTTGGATGCCTTCATCACTATTGTACACTTGGTACTTAGCATGGTATATTCTCAATAAATATTGTAGTAGGTGTGCTGACTAAAGTATCAATGAAAAGGCATATTTTACTTTGCAATAGCGGAAGCAGAATAACATGAAACTGTGGTTTCAGATGGATGGGGAGAAACGTAAGTAATGGTGAGGGGTTTGCTTAGGTGAGTAGGAAGTGCCAACCAGGGGTAGGCTCTTTCTTGCAGAGAGCTATTAATTATCTAATTTTCAGAGATCAGAGGGATGAGGATATAAAAAACTATAATTGCTTTCGTCCCCATTTATCAAGCATAACCACACAATCATCTTTAATTATGACAGGCATAACTTAGAAAATACTAATATATTGTCCATAGCGTTAAGGTAATTTCAGCCACTAAAATGTGCACTGATTAACCTCATTTGTGCAACCAGGAGATCTGTCATAACACCTTCTGTCATTCCCTCCATCAATTTAAAAACAAGGATGCCAAGAGTTTTTTTTTTTTTTTTTTTGCATAAGTAGAGATTCTGCTTCTAATAATTCTCAGTTCCCAATTCTTGGTTTGGGCTTATTACCTAGGGCCAGGAGATTTACCTTCAGCTATATTTCCTACATATCTTTTGTTGATTAAAACTTTATTTAGGTCCACTGTCCAGCCCCAAATGGGGTTTTCAGGGCAGCCAGGTGGGTCTAGTTCTTCTATAATGTGAGAAACCTAGATTCCTGGCCCAGAATCCTTTCTTGGGATCTCATGCAATCTTGAGTAAACCACTTACTGAGACTTTCTTCACCTAGAGAAAGCAGAATGGTTTGAAGACCAAGTAAGCTAATATATATGAATGCACTTGGCGAACTGAGAGGAGCTGTTACAGAGAAAATTGTAGCTATTGAGGGGTGCAAGACACTACCTGGTTCTCTTGGAGATTCAGAGGACAACCTGGAGGGGAAAGCTTGTCCCCTCAAGGGCTTTTGAGGATGCAGAGTTGCTTTTCCCCTTGAGGAAAGAGGCCGATTGGAGTTTGGTGCACCATTCCTGGAGTTGCCAGTGAGAAGGAAGGGCAGTTGTGTTACTGCTTCTTCCTCAGTTCTGTGAGTGTGAAACATTCCCTATTACTGCAGACTAACCAGTATTGATCACCTGATTATTCACACTATTCATCGTGGACCAACTAACAGCCTGGGACAGGAGGAAATTAAGGGGAAGATGGATCAATGTTTCTCAAAGGAAAAGGATGGCAGAAGCCTATGAGAAGATTTGAGTTTCTGGGAATGATGGGCCATTTTTTTCCTATTAGAGATATTTATGGTTTATAAATACTTCTCAGAAGAAATGAGTTCCACAGAATGACTCAGTGGAGTTGTTATCGCATCCTGCCGCTTCGTTCATGTCCTCTGCCTCCACATTTGAATTGTACCTTCCGACACGGCAGTGTTTTCTGTGTATTACTTTTTAATTTAAATAATGAATGATGCATGATGCATATCCTCTTAAACATTTGTTCTTTGAGTGCAAATCTTAAGAATAAGGATATAATTATCCAGATGAACAGGTACAGCAGAGATACCGAGAGAACAGTATTCTTTCATGCCATTTTCTCTCTTAGAAAGAAATCTACTATTCCTCCTTATGCTGCCTTTTCCCAAATAGACAAAAACAGATAATGCTGTTTTTTTTAAAAAAAAAAAACAATTTTACCCCCTTGCAGACTACCTTCTTATCCAACTTCCTTTCCCACTTTTTACTTTCTTTCCCTATCCTTTTCTGTCCCCTTCTTTCCCTCTTCCCCCTTTCCTTTCTCTTTCTCTCTCTGCCACTGCTCCCTCTTTCCCCATGTTTATGCACCATAATATATTACCCTTTATCAATATGGAGTATCCTGAAAACTAAGGTGAAACCAAAATCTGGCTGGGAGCCCAGACATCACTTTCTGAAGTGACAGGCTCTGATAATAGGGGAGGGTTTGCAATTATACAGATCATTGCTTCGACCTGGTGCAAAGTCAAGCAGGCCACAATATGAGAACACAAAGACTTAATTTCTGCAGCTTCCAGAAGGGCTGTGAGCAGTACCTCAGCGTGCACTGACCCTCCTGCTGTGCTAACCAGCCACCTTTGCTCTTCTTCCACTGAAGCCCCTTGATAAACAGCTCAGCTCATTTGCTGCTCCCCTTGTGAGCTTCTGCCTTATAAAGTAAAAATTAATGTCCTTATTGCATATGTTCTCCATCCTCACAGTCTACCCCAAAATGTTTTGCATGAATTAGAAAAAAAAATGCACTCTTAATGATTCAAGGCTTTGTATTCTAAATATCTGATTAGCTGTATCTTTCACGTCTTAGCATCAGCTTTGGTGGCATTTGAAAAAGCACTTTCTAATCTTTCTTTGAAATAAAATTTCTTCTTGTAAGCTAGCTTAGCATGTGGTCTGTGAAGAATATAAGGCAGAGGGAGATACTTTCTTTCAAAATATATTAAGGCCTTCTAATCACTTTCAAAGTAAAATGAGGGTAGGAACTCAAATTACATGAGAGTGTTTGTCACCCAGATAAGGGGAGTGCGTGGTCTGTAATTGAACCCCTTATTACTATTCACTTTGACTTTCTGAGTTCAGCTTGTCTGGAGGCATCCATTTTTTCTAGGCTGTGGGGAATTAGAAATTTAAATGAGATGTGGGAGCGGGAAGGGGAGCTCTCCTGTGAGAATACGGCATATCCTGGACTCAGCAGTTCTGGGGGTGGGAAGAGAGCTGCATTAGAGTCAAGAGGAAAGAATGAAAGCATCTTTCAAGCTGTGAAGGACAGGACAGCCTTTGGCAGCTTGTAAAGTCTTCAGAAGTCAAAACGTGAACAATTGAATCATTTGCCATTTTAGGATTTACTTGGAGATTATTTATGCCCTCATTAAATTTATTTCTTTTTATGTCTTTTTTTTTCCAGCTTCTAAGACAATTTTTGTTTTCAAGAAAAGCACCAAAGTTGATTTGGCTTCATCATTCTATGTACCTCTCCACCCCCCCCTTTTCTTCATGCCGTGTCTTGAGAACATAGGTAATCGTGCTTTAGCCTTGCAGTTGTGCTGTGCTGGGTTTCTCTCTTCAAGGAGTAGCATCTACAGTGGACACAACTGACACACTTCCTGTCCTCCCTGCTTCCCTCCCTGGATCTTGTGTTAGGGCATGTCTGTGTCTTCCACACACTAGGTCTTCTGCTCTTCAACCTAAGCCTCACTTTTTCCTCAGGCTCAAGGTCAGCAATAATGACGAAGCAATCCTGAGATGTGTTGGGCGAACTAAGACTTTGGGAAATGAGCATGCTCCCCACCCCAGTGTCTCTGTTCTTTGAACTCAGGTCTTGCTGCTGTGCTCATGGAGCCACTTGCTGTTGTGAAAGAAGTCAGGAGTGGGGAGTAAGGGGGAAGCCTTGTGTCTGAGGTATCCAGGGTTTGATTTGGGAAGGGAAGAAATGGAAGAAGGCAGTTGTGTTTGTTTCCTAGAGCTGTCATAATAACTTACCACAAACGTGGTGGTTTTAAACAACACAGATTTATTCTCAGTTCTGGAGGCTAGAAGTCTAAAGTTGAAGTCTCGGCAGGGCCTTCCTCTTCTCAAGACTCTTAGAAGACACCTTCTTTGCCTCCTTCAGTATCTTGTTCTCAGGGGTTTCCTGGCTTGTGGGAGCTTAACTCCAGTCTCTGCTTTTGTCTTCACCTGGACTTCTTCTCTGGGTCCTTCTGTGTCCTCTCTTCTTAAAAGGACAGCTGTCACAGCATTTAGGGCCAATCCTAAATTTAAGATGATTTAATCATGAGGTTTTTACCTCGCTGCATCTGCAAAACACATTTGTCTATATTTCCAAAATACATCTACATTTCCAAAAAAGGTCACATTCTGAGGTTCCAGGTGGATATGAATTTTTGGACTACACTATTCAACACATTATAGCCATAGAGGCATGTAACATAAAAGCTGGAAGGAAGAAAATTAAAGGACCTCAAGTCCAACCCCTTTATTAGACAGGTGAGGTAACAAAAGGTGAGTTACCCAAACTTAATGCAGATAAATTAGCAAAAGATGTGTTACCCAAATTACATGAGTTGGAAGCAATAGAATTTTTTTTTTTAGCCTTAGCAGATGTGCCACAAAGAGAGAGGAGTAAATTTAAGAGGAAAGGAGAGTGTAGCAGTTTTTAAAATTGGCTGCCATTCTTTGACACTCCTTCCACTGAGAGCTGAGGTCTGTCTCCTCCCCTGAGTGTGGAGGGCCTGCCTTGACCATAGAGTGTGGTGATAATCATGTCTGACTACAGAGCTGGCCTCATAAAAAGTGAAGTAGCTTTGCCTTCTTCACTAAAATGCTCTCCTTTGGAAACTTCCACTACCGAGGAAGAAGTCTGACTACCCTGAGGCCACCACACTTTGGCAAAATCGAGTCACATGGACAGCCCGCATGTCAGTGCAGTCCAGGCACCAGATAACATGAGTGCAGGAGCCGCCAGATGATTTCAGGCCCTGCCATCAAGTGATCCCTGATCTTTGAGTCTTCTTAGATGAGGTGCCAGACTTCATGAAGCAGAGAGAAGCCATCCTTTTTGTGCTTCCTGCTGCTGTAATATTAATCCATGCATATAATTATATGGTGGTTGTTTTTAAGCCATACATTTTGAGGTAGATAATGCACAGCAATAGTAATAGTAATAGGCAAAGTCACCTGTGTGGTAGTTGGAACACACACACACACACACACACACACACACACACACAATCTTTATTCTACAAGGGAGAGAAATAAGTACCATGATTCAGACCAGTTTAATTCCAATAAGGATAGAATCTCCAGGGGTGACTCTGGTGACTGCTGACCCCATATGAAAGATGTTTTTTACACAATTTAGAAATAAAAATAACATGCATTATTTTTTATTGTAAATTCTACATAGCCAGTTGATTCTCAGAGAGTGCATTTAGTGATTTTTGCCATACTTTATTGTAGCCATAGCCAACCTATTGTTGCAATTGAATGAGTATAGTCCAGACTCATTGATGTCACTGAATAACTAGGAAGAGATGTACAGTAGTGTGCCATTGTGTAATATTTCTATCCTACAGGTATAATAAGTGCAACCATTAGAGCATGTATAACAGCAAAATCCAGTAAAATGGAAATGCCATGAGTTTTGAATATGTATCACTTTTGTTTCTAATATGATCAATTTGATTTTTAAGTTGATGTAATTTTTCAAGATGGCAGAGGAGAAAGACCCTGAGTTCACCTTCTCTCATGGGCATACCAAAATTACAACTATTTATAGAACTGTCAATGAAAAAGACATAACAGAAACTGGAGTTCCTGTCGTGTCTCAGCAGAAAGGAATCTGACTAATATCCATGAGGATGCTGATTCGATCCCTGGACTCGCTCAGTGGGTTAAAGATCCGGCATTGCTGTGAGCTGTGGTGTAGGTCACAGATGCGGCTCAGATCCCACATTGCTATGGCTGTGGTATAGGCTGGCAGCTACAGCTCCAGTTTGATCCCTAGCCTGGGAACCTTCATATGCTTCAGGTGTGGCCCTAAAAAGACAAACAAACAAACCAAAAACCCTAACAGAAACCTAACAGAAAAGAGCTTTCACACCTGAAGATATAAAGAGGAAACTACAGGCAGATGAGTACGAGGGGCAAAATTGTGCTGTCAAGACCCACGCCCCCAAGTGGGCAGCCAATAAATGGAAGAATACGTAATTGCAGTGGAGTCTCCACTTCCCAGAACCCTCTATGTCTCTCCAAAATAAGATTTATTGGCCCTCAAAAGTAAAAATTCTGGGGCCCATCTTCCCAGTGTAGGACTCCAGGCTGAGAAGTCAGATGTAGTGCTGCTCAAACTCCTTGCCCTGTTAAGCAGAGGGCCCAGGATTTGCCAGCAGTCCAGTACTAGCCCTGGAACTAGCTGGGACCTGGCCCCACCCATTAGCAGGCCAACACAAGCTTCAGGACACTGTAGACACCACAGCCCGCTGTGTCAGGAACCAACCCCATCTACCAGCAGCCTGCCATCACCTTTGGGACCTCTAGGTTCAACAACCAGATCCAAGGACCTGGCACTGCCTTACAGTAGGTCAGCACTAGCTTCATGACCTGGCTTCACTCACTAGCGGATCTCCTGGACTCTAACTCCACCCACCAGCGACAACACTGTGAGACTAGATATCAACTACAAGTAAAAACTGCAAAGAACACAAATGTGGAGGCTAAAACGTATGCTACTAAATAATCAATGGATCACTGAATAAATCAAAGAAGAAATTTAAGAATACCTGGAGATAAATGAAAACAAAAACACGATGACCCCAAAAATCTTTGGGATGCAGCAAAAGCAGTTCTAAGAGAGGAGTTTGTAGCTGTGCATACTTACCTTGGGAAACAAAAGTATCAAATAACCTAACCTTAGATCCAAAGGAACTAGAGAAAGAAAAAACCAAATTCAAAACTAGTAGAAGGAAAGAAATCATAAAGATCAAAGCACATAAATGAAATAGAAACGAAAATAAGAAAAATTGAAAAGATCGATGAAAAGAAAAAGTGGTTCTTTGAAAAGATAAAATTGATAAACTATTAGCCAGACTCATCAAGAAAATAGTTCCATGATGGCTTAGAAGGTTAAAGAGCTGGCATTATCACTGCTGTGGCGTGGGTTGCTGCTATGGCTTGGGTTTGATAGCTGGCCTGGGAACTTCTACATGTGATGGGCATGACCCAAGGGAAAAAAAAAGATAAAAGGGAACCTAAGTCAATAAAATTAGACATGAAAGAAGAGAACTTACAACAAACACTGCAGAAATACAAAGGATAATAAGAGACTACTATAAACATATATATGCCAATAAAATGGACAACCTAGAAGAAATAGACAAACTCCTAGAAATGTAAAATCTCCCAAGACTGAACCAGGAAAAAATAGGAAATGTGAACAGACCAATTATCAGTGAGGAAATTGAATCAGTATTAAAGTACAAAACCAAGTACTTTCCAACAAGCAAAAGTCCAGAACCACATGGCTTCACAGGTAAATTCTACAAAATATTTAAAAGAGTTATACCTAACCTTATCAAACTAATCCAAAAATTTATAGAGGAAGGAATGCTCCAAACTTGTCTTATGAGGCCAGCATCACCCTGTTTCCCAAACCGGACAAAAATATCACCAAGAAAGAAATCTACAAGTCAATATCACTGATCAAAATAGATGCAGAAATCTTCAACAAAATATTAACAAACCAAATTCGAAAATACAGGATTGGATTAAGATGGCAGAATAGAAGGGCTGGAGCTCAACTTCTTTCTCCAAAACAACAAAATTGCAACCAAATGCCAAGCAACTTTAAACCAAATGGACTGTAAACTTCCAAAAAAGATGTTCTACTCCAGAAGACAAAGAGGAGACCACATCAAGGGGTAGGAGGGGTGATTACGTGATAGAAGCAACCCTATGCCTCCCAGGTGGGAAGCCCCACAGACTGGAAAGTAACTGTATCACAGAGACTCAGCTACGGGACTGAGAGTTCTGAGCCCCACGTCAAATCCCCACGCCTAGGAATTTGGCACAGGGAGAAAGAGCACTGGAGCATCTGGCACTGAAGGTCAGTGGGACTTGTGTGCAGGAGCTCCACAGGACTGGGGGAAAGAGGAGACCTCATTCTTGAAAGGCGCACACAGACTTTCACGTTCACTGGGTCCGAAGGCACAGCAAAATCTCCATAGGAATCCTGGTGGAACCTGACTGCAGTTCTTGGAAGATCTGCTGGGAAAGCAGGGGTGACTGTGGTTTGTTGTGGGGGAAGGGCATTGGAGGTGAAGCTGTTGGGAAAATTCCATCAGTTTCCATTTCTCTGGAGGTGGCCATTTCTGGGAAAATCTGGTTCCTCCCATCAGCGCTGAGAAGCCCCAGGCCAAACAACAATCCAGGTGGGATCACAGCCCCACCCATCAGTAAACAGGCTGCCTAAAGACCCCTCAGGCACACAACCAGCCTCTAATCTCACCCAGAGACAAAGCCCCACCCATCAGAGGGACAGGAATCAACCCCACCTACCAGTGGGCAGGCACCAGTCCCTCCCATCGGGAAGCCTACAGCAAGCCCCCCCCCCCAGCCCAATACCAACTTTAGCCACAGGGGAGGCAAACGCCAGAACTAAGAGAGGCTACAACTCTATTGTCGGCAAAAAGGTCCCCACACCAAAAACCTATAAAAATGAAAAGATAGAAAACTATAACTCATATAAGGGAGAAAGAAAAAAGCCCAGAAAAACAGCTCAGTGATGAGGAGGTTATCAGCCTCCCAGAAAGAGACTTTAGATTGTTGATGCTGAAGATGATGCAAGGCATTGAAATAAACTGGAGGCAAAGATTGATAATTTACAGGAAACACTGAGCAAAGAAATACAAGATGTAAAAATTAAACAAGAAGAGATGCAAAATACAATAACAAATAAAAAGTTCATTAGGAGCAGCCAGCAGTAGAATACAGGAGGCAGAAGAATGAATCAGCGAGGTGGAGGACAGATTAGTGGAAATCACTAACGCAGAAGAGAAAAGAGAGAAAAGATTGAAAGGAAGAGAGGAGAGTCTTAGAGAACTCTGGGATAATGTTAAATGCACCAACATCCATATTATAGGGGTGCCAGAGGGAGAAGAGAGAGAGGGGACAGAAAAAATATTCGAAGAGATAATAGCCAAAAACTTCCCTAATATGGGAAAGGAACCACTCACTCAAATCCAGGAAGCACAACGAGTACCATATAAAGTAAACCCAAGAAGGAACACCCCGCGACACATATTAATCAAAATGACCAAAATTAAAGACAAAGATAAAATATTGAAAGCAGCTAGGGAAAAGAAAAGACATACAAGGGAACCCCAATAAGGTTATCAGCAGATTTTTCATCTGAAACTCTGCAGGCCAGAAGGGAGTGGCATGATATACTTAATGTGATGAAAGGAAAAAACTTCCAACCAAGATTGCTTTACCCTGCAAGGCTCTCAATCAGATTTGAAGGAGAGGTCAAAACCTTTACAGATAAGCAAAAGCTAAGAGATTTTTGCAACACTAAAACAGCTTTACAGCAAATCCTAAAGGAACTTCTCTAGTCAGAAAAGAAAAGGCCACAACCAGAAACAAAAACGCCACAAATGACAAATCTCACCGGGAAAGTCATATATACAGTAAAGATACTAAATCATCCACGCACAATTTGCTACCAAAATCAGAAATCGTGAGAGGAGAACACAAATGCACGTCACTGGATGCGCACTTGCAATTAAGAAACCAACAACTTAAAATAATCTCATTTATACATAGACTCCTATATCAAAACTTCAGGGTAACTGCAAACCAAAAATCTACAATTGATACACAAACAAATAAGAAAACTCAACTCAAATATAACATTAAAGATAGTCATCTTGTGAGAGAGACAACAAGAGAATAAGGGAAGAAAAAAAGAGCAACAAAAACCCCAAACAGTTAATACAATGGCAATAAGAACATATATATCAGTAACTACCTTAAATGTTAATGGACTGAATGCCCCAACCAAAAGACATAGACTAGCTGAATGGATACAAAAACAAGACCCATATATATGCTCTCTTCAAGAGACCCACTTCAGTTCTAGGGACACATACAAATTGAAAGTGAGAGGGTGGAAGAAAATATTCCATGCAAATGGGCATCAAAAAAAAGCCGGAGTAGCAATACACCTATCAGACAAAATAGACTTTAAAATGAAGAACATTTTAAGAGACAAGGAAGGGCACTACAAAATGATCAAAGGATCAGTCCAAGAAGAAGATATAACCATTTTAAATATCTATGCACCAAACATAGGATCACCACAATATATAAGGCAACTGCTAACAACCTTAAACAGAGAAATCAACAATAACACCATCATAGTGGGGGACTATAACACCCTACTTACAGCAATGGATAGATCATCCAGATAGAAAATCAATGAGGAAACACAGGCACTGAATGAATCATTAAATCAGATGGACTTAATAGATATTTATAGAACATTCTGTCCAAAAGCAACAGAATACACATTCCTCTCAAATCTGCGCCGAACATTCTCTAAGATTGATCACATCCTGGGCTACAAATCAAGCCTCAGTAACTTTAAGAAAATTGAAATCATATCAAGCATCTTTTCTGACCACAATGCTATACGACTGGAAATCATCAAGAAGAAAAATGGCAAAAAACACAAACACGTGGAGACTAAACAACATGCTACTAAACAACCAATGGATCACTGAAGAAATCAAGGAGGAAATTAAAAAATACCTGGAAGCAAGTGACAACAAAGATACGACACTCCAAAACCTCTGGGATGCAGCAAAAGCAGTTCTAAGAGAAAAGTCTAGAGCAATACAAGCCTACCTCAGGAAACAAGAAAAAGCTCAAATCAATAACCTAACTTTACATCTAAATCAGCTAGCAGGGGAAGAACAGAAAAGACCTAAAGTTAATAGAACAAAAGAAATCATAAAGATCAGAGCAGAAATCAGTGAAATAGAAATGAAGAAAACCATAGAAAAGATCAATGAAACTAAAAGCTGGTTCTTTGAAAAGATCAACGAAATTAATAAACCCTTAGCCAGAGTTATCAAGAAGAAAAGAGAGAGGACACAAATCAATAAAATTAGAAATGAAAAAGGAGAACTAACAACAGACATCACAGAAATACAAAGGATCATGAGACTACTGTATGCAACTATATGGCAATACAATGGAAAACCTAGAAGAAATGGACAAATTCTTAGAAATGTACAATCTTCCAAGACTAAACCAAGATGACATAGAAAATATGAATAGACCAATCACAAGTTCTGAAATTGAAACTGTGATTAAAAAACTTCCAACAAACAAAAGTCCAGGACCAGATGGCTTCACAGGTGAATTCTATCAAACATTTAGACAAGAGCTAATGCCCATCCTTCTGAAACTTCCAAAAAATTGCAGAGGAAGGGACACTCCCAAACTCATTCTATGAGGCAACCATCACCCTGATACCAAAAGCAGACAAAGATACCACAAAAAAAGAAAATTACAGACTAATATCACTGATGAACATAGATGCAAAAATTCTCAACAAATACTAGCCAACCGAATCCAGCAATACATTAAAAGGATTGTACATCATGGTCAGGTGGGATTTATCCCAGGGATGCAAGGATTCTTCAATATCCACAAATCAATCAGTCTGATACACCACGTTAACAAACTGAAGAATGAAAACCATATGATCCTCTCAGTAGATGCAGACAAAGCCTTTGAGAAAATCCAGCACCCATTTCTGGTAAAAACTTCCTAACACCATGCACATAAATAAACTCAGAATGGATTAAAGATCTAGATATAAGACCAGATACTATAAAACTCTTAGAGGAAAACATAGGCCAAACACTCTCTGACATAAATAATAGCAACATTTTCTCAGATCCACCTCTTAGAGTAAGGACAATAAAAAGGAAAATAAACAAATGGGACTTCATTAAACTTCAAAGTGCCTGCACAGCAAAGGAAACCCTAAACAAAACAGAAAGACAACCCACAGAGTCAGAGAATATATTGGCAAATGAATTGACTGCCAAGGGATTAATCTTCAAAATTTACAAACACCTCCTACCGCTCAATACCAAAAAAACAACTTCATCAAAAAATGGGCAGAAGGTCTAAACAGACAATTCTCCAAAGAAGACACAAATGGCCAAAAAACACATCAAAAGATATTCAACATCACTTGTTATTAGAGAAATGCAGATCAAAACCACTATGAGGTACCACCTTACACCAGCCAGAATGGCCATCATCAAAAAGTCTACAAACAATAAATGCTGAAGAGAGTGTGGAGAAAAAGGATCCCTGTTACACTGTTGGTGGGAATGCAAATTGGTGCAACCACTATGGAAAACAGTATGGAGGTTCCTCAGAAAACTAAAAATAGAATTACCATTTGATCCAGTAATCCCATTCCTGGGCATCTATCCAGGGGAAACCATGACTCAAAAAGACACATGTACTGCAGTGCTCATTGCTGCACTCTATGCAATAGCCAAGTCATGGAAACAACCTAAATGCCCATCGACAGAGGAGTGGATAGGGAAGATACGGTACGTACACACAATGGAATATTACTCAGCCATTAAAAGGAATGAAATAACATTTATAGCAACATGGATGGACCTTGAAATTATCATGTGAAATGAAACCAGTCAGACAATTAGACAGCAATATCCAGTGCTACTGCTCACATGTGGAAACTAAAAAGACACAATGAACTTATTTGCAGAACAGATAATGACCCACAGACTTTGGAAAACCTATGGTTTCCAAATAAGACAGTCTGGGTGGTGGGGGGATGCACTGAGGCTTTGGGATGGAAATGCTATCAAATTGACTTGTGATGATTTTTGTACACCTATAATTGTAATAAAATTATTTAAGTAATGAAAAAAATTAATTAAAAAATATCCCACAAATTCAAAAATACATGAAAAGGATTATAAATTATCATCAAATGGGATTTATCCCAGGGATGTAAGTTTGGATCAATATTCAAAAAAATCAACCACTGTGATATACCACATTAAGCAAAGGAAACCATTGTGGAAACAAAAAGATAACCAATTGAATGGGAGAAAATATTTGCAAATGATAACGGCTACTAAGGGGCTAATATCCAACATATATAAACAGCTCATATAACTCAACATCAAAAAACCAAGCAACCCAAATGAAAAATAATTTCCAGCGAGGTAATGTAAATGGCCAACAGGCACATGAAAAGATGCTCAACGTTGTTAATCATCAGAGAAATGCAAATTGAAACTATGATGAGGTACCACCTCACACCTATCAGAATGCCTGTCATCAAAGAGAGCACAACAGATGTTGGAGAGGATGCTAAGAAATGAGAACCTTGGTACACTGTTGTTGGGAATGTAAACTGGTGCTTCCACTGTGGAAAACAGTAAGGGTGTTACTTGAAAAACTAAACTACTGTATCACCCAGCAGTTCCACTCCTGGGTAAATATCTGAAGAAAACAAAAACACTAATTTGAAAAGATAAATGCACCCTAATTTTCATAATAGCATTATTTACAAGTAATGTAATCATTATTATTTTGAAGATATGGAAGCAACCTAAGTGACTATCAACAAATGAATGGATAAAGATGTGTGTGTATGTGTGTGTGTAAAATGCAATACTATTCAGCCATAAAAAACAAAAATTTTGCAATTTTCAGCATTGTGGATGGACCCCAAGGGTGTTATGCTTAGTGAAATATGTTAGAAAAAGATAAATACTGCATGATATCATTTGTATGTAGAATCTAGAAAATAAAACAGTGACTATAACAATGACTCACAGTTGTAGAGAAATAATGGTTACCAATGTGTAGAGGGAATGAAGGAAGGGCACCGTAGGGTTAGGAGATTAAGAAGTACAAACTGCTGTGTATAAAATAAATAAGCTACAAGGAAATAGTGTACAACACAGGGGACATAGTATTTTATAATAACTATAAATGGACTATAAAAAATTTAGAATCATTATGTTATATACCTAAAACTAATATAATGTTTAAATCAATCACATCTCATTAAAAATGAAAAAATAGTTATAACTCTGTTTAACAGTGGTTTGCAGGATTCCTGTGAATGGGTTCTTAGGACCATCAAGTAGCAGCTCCAGCTACCTCACCTCACCCCAATCATTCTCTGTTCTCTTACCCTACTTTATTTCTCTAAGTGGTTTTCATCATCACCCAGCATTAGATGTTTTCTTCTTGCTTGTCTCTCCCACCAGAATATAAGCTCAATGAGGGCAGGAATTTTGTCTGTCTTGGTCATTACTGCCAGTGTATCTGGTACATGGCAGACTGGGGTGTGAGGAGCCCAGGCTCTGTCTGAGAAGCCATGGATAGCTGAGGTCAAGTTACTCATTCCGTCATCACTCTGTGTTAGTAAATAGACTCTGATACAGAGTTTAACATGAAGGAGTTCTTGGAGAAGTGTTCTTACCAACACCTGTGGAGGAAGGGCAGGAAGAAGGGTTGGCAGAGGAAAAAGTCCAGCTGTGATACAGTGCCAACTAAGGTTTCAGCTTATCCCACAGGACCTCTAATGCTGAGATGGACCATAAAGTGTGAGTCTTCATACCCTCACATCAGTCATTAGACATTGGCTGCCCTCAGAAGGGGCTGTGACCTTGGAGAAGGTGATTCTCTTGATAGGTGGTGATAACTAAAGAGTGTCTATTGGTAGTACTCCTGGCAGCTGGGGAACATGTCCTGTGCCAGGTTAGATTCAGAACAAGGTACCAGGCCAGTAGAAAATTGGAATGCAATGTAAAAATGAAAAAGGGGGCCTGTCATGGGAGTCAAAGGAAGGGAGCACATTTGGTGGGTATTGAGAGAAAGACTGAAGTTTGGAAGGCATTCAGGTTCCCAGGGTTTGCTCCAGGATTGTTTTCTGGTGTTAGGGAGCAACAGTAGAAACAGGGTGGGGATACATTGCCTGCCTCTCTCATTTACCTGGTACATCTAGAAACGCTCACAGAAGCCTTAGCCATTGTGGCTCTACCCAGGATTTGTGCACAACACATGTCATTCAAAACTATGGATTTTTGTCATATGTCTGGTCCTGTGCTACTTTCTGCACATGCAAAGGGGAATGAAATCGACATAGTCCTTGCCCTAATGGAACTTATATCTGGTGCAGTGATTCTTAATCATAACTGCACACAAGTATCACCTGCAGGGCTACCTTAACATGCCAGTGCCTGGGCCTCATCGCCAGAGGTTCTAATACAAATGGCATCAAAGGCAGCCCTAGCATCAGTATTTTCTAACTGATACTAATATGTAGTCAGGGTGAGAACCATTGCTTTAAACCATTGAATAGAAAGAAAGTAAACACTTCCAAATTCAAACTGAAAAATGTACACCTTGAATACAAAGAAACACAACCAAAGGAAAAAAAAACCACCAACCCCCCCCAAAAAAAAACCTAAATAAAGGCTGGATCTAAAAAAGGGATTTCACCTGGTCCTCTTTACCCCAATGAATTCATGACTGTATTAAGTCATTGATACCACATCCCTAGAATGGATGGTAAATCTTTTTGCTGATTGGCTGGGATTACAAACTGTATGTATCCCGTGTTGTGTTTGATGGCACACCTAGAAATGCCTTTCACACATCAGTAGACATCAGGGCAACACAATCAGGGTCTAAACTGCTCCTGCTGTAAACTGGCAGCACCGTGGGCTTTTGGCCCTTGACATTGTCAACAGTAAGTCAGTGTTTCCCTCTGAATGCCTGACTCTAGTGCCCAGGCACAGTATTTAATTAGTTTTTCAATTATCATTTAAATGTTTGCACTTCACGTTCAGTAAAGATCAGGCAGATGAATTTTGAAACAGTGATTGTAGCATCAGTGCTTTCCCCAGAGATAGTTTATTTGAAGGTTAACAATTTAAGCACAGGGGTTTTAAAAGCTGATAATTGGTATAAATACTTTTCCAGCTGCAGAAATCAGTACTGTGAACAAGTGACTAGCTCCTTTGATCTTAATGAAATTAGGTGTTTTTCATGCATCACAGAAGCTGGGTGGGTCCTATACTTGCAGTTACCAAGAGCACAGAGGTCATCTCCTTCTAAGCAATATTTCATATTGGCTAAATTATAGTTACCTTGTACACAATTAGCCATGGGGTTACCAGAATAACTTGATTGCCTGGAATTTTTTTAAACAAATTATGCAAATAATAAAATTTGAATGGGAAGAATTTGGAATGGAAAAGTCAGCTTTGTATCAGTATCAGAAGATGAAAGAGAAATGGAGGACACCTGTAATCATATTGGCTGCTAATATCACCTTGACTATTTTTGTGCTTAAAGGGTGATAACATTGCTTATAATGAAAAGATATGTGGGGGAGGATGAGGGGAGGGATGATAAAG
This sequence comes from Catagonus wagneri, assembly GCA_004024745.2. Lineage (NCBI taxonomy): Eukaryota > Metazoa > Chordata > Mammalia > Artiodactyla > Tayassuidae > Catagonus > Catagonus wagneri. Next base: position 3,603,721 of record PVHT021183694.1, on the reverse strand, counting down.
GAAACTTAAATGGCATACCTGTCCACAGAACTTTATTAGAACTAAAATGACTTTCAATACTATCCAGATCAGGTGAGGACATGTGGAGACCTCTCTCCATATTGTGGGGAGGTACAGCTGGATTTTCTTCCACTGCTGAGTTTTCCTGCTTACAAGCCTTAATGGTTTTTTGCTTATTTTCAACTCAGGTTCAGTATGGAGAAGGGAATGTTTAGTAATCCACATAAAAATGAAACGATAGGATTTCAGAAAGCAGAAGATGTCAGAGTGAAGGAAGATTTGCTTAGAAATCCTTCAAAATGGAATCTCTTGTCTTTGTGTACACCTTCAGGTTCTGTGTTCTGAGTATCCAGTTATTAAGGTGGGGAAAGAAACCATATAATTTCTTTCAATCCCCCATGAGTAATTTCTCCAAAATTAGAATTCACCCTTCTTTTTCCAAGACACATCAACATAGAATATTTTAGAAATCTTGTCAAGATTCTTCTAGGACTACACTACTCAGTTGGTGCTTGTGGTGGTGGTGGCATCTTTTTATTTCCCCAAAGATAGTTGCCCTCTCTCTAACACTGGTTTTTCCCAAGACCAGGGGCCCTGTGTTTTTAGTTTCTTTATGTTGTTCTCTTTTAACACTCCAACTGTCAAAAGACAGAGTTGGACAGGATTGTGAAACTGGAAACAACTTCATCTGCCATCAAGGCCAGTTTCCTTATTTTATACTGTACTGATGCTGCAAGTGGTTGGTTGAATCTTCAGAGACCCAGTAGTCTTTGGGGAAGCAAAGATTGAGAGCTCCAACTCCAGAGTCCTACACACTGGATTAGATTCCAGCACCAATACCTATGAGTTATGGAACCTAGATAGTTAACCTTCCTGACCCACAACTTTCACTAAACTTTTGTTTAAACTGAAATAGGAAGAGTACCGTCCTCTTGGAAATGTGATCAAATTAAATAATGCATGAAAAGCACTTAGCCCCATGTCCGACATAGAAGTGGTGACTGTTAAAATTACTGGCAGAACCCACACTAGAACCAAAGACCCTGACTTCCAGTCGAAGGTTTTTATCCCTTTTGATCACATTGGACAACTTTTTCAGTTGTTAGAGCTCTACCATCAAAATTCTGAGCCTTCTTGCTCTAGAAAGAAATGTATTTTTTCCCTATGTGTTATTATTTCCTTCACTCCCATGAAAAAGTGAGTTAAGAAATGATTGCTCCTTCAAGGTGGCTCTTCTAGAATGTCTGACAGAAGCAAAATGAAGTGTGGGGCCATGTCCATGGAAAAGAAAAACCACTCATCTTATTTCTCACTGTACGTCAGTGATGCCTCATTGGTGTAACTTACCCCTCTAACTTACCTATTTTCTTCCAAACCACAGAGTTAAGCACAGTGAAGCACAGTTTGTACCTCTGCTTCCAAGAGCATCTATTTCATAAATTAATTATGCTCTCTGAAAAGGCAGCCAACACCTAGGATGCAAAAATCTGCTACAACATGAAGTGGGAAGGCCATTCTGCTTCCTTTTGAAAAATGACATTGCCATTCTAAAAGGTTATTCTTGGGGTCATTCATTTAGAAACTGCAGCAACATCTTCATAATAAGGAAGGCAAAACAAAACACTAAGCTTACTAACCTTGATTATGTTGTCAGAAAGAATAGCTTCTGAAGTGTGTCAAGCATGAAAAGCAGTTAAGGTGGAACATTTTCAATTTTCGACCCTGCTTCATACAAAATGAGTTTTCCTCTTCTGATCTATTTCGTGGTGAGTAACTGCCACCTCTGATTCACCTATCAGTGTGCTGGGGGAAGGCAGTGCATGGACCAGCAGTTGGCTCAGCTGCCACAAAGGCTTTCAGGGAAGCTCAGCAGTTGTGTTACTATGGAAAACACCGAGGGAGCTGGCTCACACTATTGTGGATGCTCAGATATAAAGACGGAAAGGATCTGAGAAAACCATACTCCCAGCTCTGTCAATTTGGAGGAAGGAATAACAAAAATTCTCAGACTGAAAATTCGAGACTTTTTGTAGTTTGGAATAGGTTCCCCACTGAATGAGCTGAAAAATTATACCTTTGGAAGTTGAATCAAAACTAAAACTATTGAAGCCACATTAGAATCTGTGTGTTCTCTCCCACCTTAGATTTCTCTCACATCTGCTCCCTTTTCCATTTGGTCATTGCATTCTGCTGCCCTCCCTTTTCTACGTATCTCAGATCTGTCTCTTTCTTTCACTTCCATGACCATCAAAGGCAAAATTCTTCAACATTCACATCTCAATTATTTCAAGTCTTTTTGTTGCAACCAATGTCTTTGCAACCAATATCTTTATGACCCAGACCATCTTGTATTGTGCTGGAGGATTAATCTTCTCTGCGTCATAGTTTTCATCACATCTTGCTTCTTTGCAAACACACAATGGTTCTTTTTTCCTGCAGGTGTTCATACCTCTCCATTTTTGAATGCACAAAGCTCCATTTCCACAGCGCGCCCATTTTACCATATTTTGAATTTACCTCCTTCCTTCTTACCTTTAGGGCATTTGTTGCTCTCTTTTCTGATGCAAAATTACCTCTCCTCTTCTTGCATCCAAATATTGTACTTTACTCCTCAAGCCTCCTTTAGTGGGAAGGTACCTTCAGCCACTTCAGTATTCACCACTTCATCTTTGACTTCAGCTACTTCTAAGGAACTTTTGCTTCTCTAAAGGTTTCTCCCTTCTTTCCTACTCCATCTCTTGGTGGTTCTACCTCTGCTTTCTCTCTAGAATGCACAAGTTCTCCAAAAGTTTCCTTTTCTCCCACACTTTTGTTCCTAAGCATAGCCAGCTTCATGGAGTAGCATGAAACATACACCAGGGTGCAATCCCGGAAGACTCACAGGAGAGAAATCACAAAGAGGCTTCTGTTTTCAGCGATATTGTTAGGTACATAGAACACCTAAAAATTCTGGGTGATAGGTAAAAGCCTTCTTTTTGAAATACATGGCTAAACTGCCTGGCAAGTAACAGCTGCCCTTAGAGGTCAGAATAAAAGTAAATTTCAAAACCAGAAATGGGCTATCAGAATTTGTCATCCAGAAATGAAACATTAGCATTTTGTCCTCTTCCAATCGTGATGGACGCTAACTTGGCTTTGGCAGACCACAAGGAGACCACTTTAGGTATAGGCATTGGTGTGAATAGAGACCAGGGATGTCTACATCAAACAAGGCTCTAGAAGGTTCTTTGGGTAAACTAGGAGAAAGACTGCCTCACAGAGAGAGGCGGTAGGATGTTCATCTCTCCCCCTAGGCCCTGGGAAAAGGGGAAGAAATAAAATGGTTCCTCTGAAATCTTAATCACAACTCTACCCTCACAAAATTTAGGTCTGAAATTCCCAGTGATTGTAAGACTCAGAAGCCACATGCTAAAAATTTAGTTTAAAACAGGCATTGGTATTGCCTTTGGAATGGATAAGCAATGGGATCCTGCTGTAAAGTACTGGGAACTATGTCTGGTCATATGATGGAGCATGGTAATGTGAGAAAAAAGAATGTATACATGTATGTGTGGCTAGGTCACCTCACTGTGCAGTAGAAAACTGACAGAACAGCTATAATGGAAAAAATAAAAATCAGCTATAATGGAAAAAATAAATATCGTTATATAAAAATATAAATAAATAAATAGGTAAATAAGTAAATAAGTAAATAAAACAGGCATTGGTATGGTCCATGGTCAAATCCAGTCTACCATCTGCTTTTGTACAGTCTATGAGCTAAAGTGGTTTTTACATGATTGAATGAAAATCCAAAGAAGAAAATATTTCATGACACAGGAATATAAGAAATTCAAATTTCAGTCTCCAGTAAAGTTTCACCAAGCCATGCTCACTTATTTCCACAATCTCCATAGATCCTTGCACTCTATAGTGGCATAGCTGAGTCGCTATGGCAGAGACTGTGTAGCCCACAAAGCCTAAAATGTTTCCTATCTGGCCCTTTATAGCAAAAGCTTGCTGACCCTGAGTTTAAAATGAGCTCGGGCTGGCAGAAGCAAACACTAATGATCTCCCTCTCAAATACCAAGCAAATTTTAAATGCCAAACTCAAGGAATTTTATAAATAAAGTTCTAAAGAAAGGAAGTTCACAATTAAAAAAGAAAGCAGTCACTAACATTCAAGGAATAGGATAGCGTGGGTGACAATAGAAATAACTAGTTAGAGAATTCGACCTACAAAGAACATAGATACCCAAATTATCAGACACAGAATATAAAATACGGGTTTTTTTTTTTTTTGCCTAAGTCCATCTGGGAGTCTCTTAGTCATATTTCTGTATGTGTTTGTTCACTCATCTATTTTTTTTTTACCTTCTGTCTTCTTTCTTTATAGAAGGTGATTTGTAGTTCTTTTTCTTCCTACATGCTTTATAAATGCCATCCCTTTTATAGCACATGATAGCGCTTAATTTTAAACTCTGTTTAAAATAGATCCTGGGGACACTTTAGTACCTAGGCACAGTCCCAACAGTGGCATTTCATCGACTCAGAATTTAGCTGCCCATGACTAGCCCACTGGAGTATGTAGCAATAAGAAGTATTAAGACTGGCAATGATTCCTAACTAGACAAGTTCATAACTTGTGCTCAACAGGTAGCCATTAAGTTGGAACGTCTTGTATGTACTTGACCGCAGTTAGGTCAGACACCTGCAGATGCTAGCTGATGCTTTGGCTCATGGTCTTGCCTGGTCACTCAGGACTCACTCACTTCACCTTATAGGAGAGGCCTTCCTGAGCAGTCTTTTTAAATAACCCCTGTGTACACACAAGTGTCTTTCACATTCCCGTATTCCCCTATTCGTATTACCCAAATGTCATTTATTTGTAAGTGAGCTGCCATTAGAGAGCAGCTATTACAGGTCCTGCTCAGCAACTGATCAGCATCGCAATGCCACCCCCCCCCATATAAAAGGAGCCAAAATTTGCACTTTGAATGGTTCTTTGAGACACTAGTCTGTCTTCATCTCAGCCTGCTAGCTTTCCAATTAAAGTTGTTATACCTCGTCCCTGCAATTCATCTCCAAATTTAGTGGCCTGTCTTGTGGTGAGCAGAGTGAGCTTGGGCTTGGTATCATATTCATATAATCATCATCCATCTTTCCCTTCCAGAATGTAGGCGACACAATAAGGGAATCTGTCGGTCATGTATCCACATTACTCTTGTATATGGGGTACTTGTATCTCCAGGGCCAGGAAGAGTACCTGGCCCATAGATACTCTTCACATTTGGTTCATTGATGGTTTCTTGCCTGAAAAGATGAATGTGGAAAGATCCATCTTTTGCTTGAGACAGGTTAGAAATGATAAATTTTTCTTTGGGTTTCTCTGTAAAAGCCAGTGACCTCTGGTTTACTTTCATCTCTACCTAAGAATTCAGGATGGTCATGTCATACCAGACTCCAGACTTCATTTGTTTTCAGCATTGAAAACCCAGAGAGAAGAGTTTATAAGTTTTCAGGTTCAATTGCTCTTAAATAGTGAACTCTGTCCTTTCAGTCTGCACTCTCTCTAGTCGAGTGATCACGGCAATAACAATTATGTGGCCAATCCCAGAATGATGAATCACTCTCAGCTAAATTTACAAATGGCAATGAACAAACCACCTTGCCTCTCCCACAGTCAGTGTGCTGAGCTCCTTTTCTCACATGGAATTTACAGTAAAAATAATGCATATTATTTTCATTCCTAAATTGTGTAAAATGTATCTTTTCTATCAGTAAAATTTGTAAGAAACACATATATACGTGCATACCTCCCCAACCCAACCACATCCACAACACTCCAAGACCCAGTTGTGAACATTTCCTAGAAAATCACTAGGTGGAGAGCCTATTTCAGCTATATTAGGGAAGGATTATATAAATTTTGAATGGATCGAATCCAGGGAGCCTGTGTTTATTATGCTTTGTGAGAAAATATACTGCCCCAATTCTTATGTGACCTCATTTCTAATTCCCAGGGGATGGTCTCTAAACAATTTTGTGAGCACTTCACCTATATGGATAATTTATCTCTCTCAGCCTCTCTCGATGTTTTAGGATTTTGAGAACCTCTTTTAGGACACAGCTCAGTGTCTTATCTTTTCCAGTGAGGGTAAACTCAAGTTGCTTGGTTCATTATTATTTACGTTCTGATAGCTCTTTTTGTCATTGCCTAGCTGTAAGTATGTTTAGTCATCCTTAGTTGTTTATATAGTAAGTACAAGTATTTTTGTGAAGAATCATTCTATCAATTATAAATTTTCTCTCTTCTGGGAATTAAGATACCTGAGTGTTGAACTGATTTTTTTGTTAGCCATATCTAAAACGTACTGTAGATATCAAAGTGCAGGTTTTATTATATAAAAGTTGTAAATCAGAAAGGAAGTTGGGTGTCCCAGACTACTTTTTGGCTTTATGGCCATGAACAAATCATACGAAATCCCCAGACATCAACTTCCTAATCTGCACAATTGGAATTTAATTTGGCAAACTTATTGACTATTAAGACAGGTAAGGCATGATTCCTGCCCTTAAGATGTTAGCATTTAGCCCTGAAATTGTTTCTAAGTCCATCTAATGAACACTAATAATAGCTGTATCATGAATATAGAGTTGTGTGAAAAATCAGAGGTAATGTAAATGTAAATCATTGTATTTTGTGAATAAGAAAAATATTGTACCATAAATATGTAAAATACAGTTGCTAGTAGAGCTTTTGTGTGCTGAGTACTGGATGCTTTATGGCACTTAATAAATGCCATAAATTCATGAAGGAATGAATCAAGTAGGATGCCAACAAGTTATTGAGTTAATGAATACCAGATCTTCAGATAAAGTCTAATTCTGCTGCTATACAGTTATGTTTAAGCTTCTTAATGATCATATGATCACATTGGTCTAAAATAAATATGCAGTTACAAAATTTAGTCTAATTATGGTACACAGTATTCAAGTAAGAAAAACATTTCTTTAATAGAAACAAATCATACTATTTTGTTATTCTGTGACTTTTCTAGATGCTGCATTTTGGTCTTTTCTTAAGCCCTCAGAGTGATAGCAACTACCTAGTTTCTCTGTGTTATAGATGGGGCACCATGCAAGGAAGTAATCATAATTTGAAGCCAAAATAAGCAATTCTTTCATTGGTTATGAAAAAATGCTGACATATAATTGAGGTTTTTTTTTTTTTTAAGAAAGAAACATTCGCATTACTATATAGGTTATGCCTATTCATTAAAAATTTTTTAGAAAAAATTGAACAGTAAAAATATAATTATTTGCTGTTCTACCATCCAAAGACTGTAACTTTTAACTTGTTGGTGTCTGTTCCTCCAGTCTTTAGCTATGAGCATTTTTATGTGGTTGTAATAATCTCTGTGTATAATTTTATACCCTGTGTTTTTCTTTTAACATTATAACAAAAGCATTTTCTAAGCTGTTAAATATCTTTTCAAATGATTATTTAAATGACTACATGTGTTTCATTGGAGGCATGTGTGGTACTTGTAGCTGGTCTTTGAACCACAGTGCTAAACTTTATCTGAAGGAGTGAATGATAACTCTGCTTTAATCACTAGGGAAGAACATATTCTTATTCCAGTGACATTGACATTTGAAAATACCTTCAAAAGTGCCAGAAAATTGATTATCATATTAATATATAATTTTTTAAACAAAGTATAATTTTCCCTGCCTTGTTCCTTTTAATTAACTAAAAGTATAATTTTTGGCTATTTCTAATATCCAAATCCACCTTGAGGGAAAAGCATCTATTAACACTGAAGGCACTCAAGAGGATGCTGAACAGGCCTTGACTGCAGTTTCCAAAGAAAATTTGAAAATATTTTGTGAAATGGCTGTATGTTAGGATAAATTATGCTTTCCTACAGAGTGACTGGGTTGGAAAAAGAAAACTAATTCACTTGAGCAAGTTTTACCATGTTTGCTAAAAGTCTGGTATTTTATGTTACAGTCATCCCCTCATCTCTGAATATCCTCAGGAATTTTAATTGATTATTGATGAAGTCCTAGGAGTGTAAAGTCGCTCAGGCGGCTTTGTCCCTCAGGTGTACCCTTGAGTTCCAAGGTTCTGAATTTGGACACTGCTGTCACACCACCACTCTTAGTGAGACCTCTGCTCTCACGTTAGAAGTAGAGACTCCTCCAAGGTCTTGAGGCAGAAGAGAATCGGTTCTTAGTCAGGAAAAAGGAAAGAAAATAAAACCAAAAAACCACTGCCTGAGGCCTCAGGAAACTTGTGCTGAGTTTGGACTGCCACTTATTAAATGCTGATTGAAAATCCTGTGTTGGGCATCAAATTCTGGCTTGATGAGAGAGCATTCTGGATTGGTCTTTAGTAACCTGACTATCATTTGCATGGAATGTTGAGAAGAGCAGCAGCTTTGTAGTCAGGGGCCTGAAATGCTAGTAAATGTTATCTCCCCTTCTAACTTAGACAAATCCCTTTCTCTTTGCCTCATTTTTTCCTTTTGTAAAATGCTGGGAATGGTGTAGAGGACTTTTTATGAGGTGATCTCTAGGTTACCATTAAGCTCTATGACTCCTTGGCTCTGCAAAGGTGGTCAGGAGTATGGGGGGAATTGGGATGATTTTAACCATAGTGATGTTTGTTTTTTCTGAGCTACAAAGACTCAGAAGTGCTTTCAAAGGCACGGACTTGAAAAATGAGCACCTGTTGTATCAAGGGGATACAGACTCTTAAAAATGAATTGTCGTGTTCTTTATGTAGCTCCTTGAAATATCAATTATAATTTTAGCTGTCTTTGAAATGTTCTGCTCTATCAATAGAGAGTTTAACACGTAGCGATTACCTCTATGGAGTTAATTCCCTCAAGTCAATAAGGGGAGGCTTAGTCTGCATTGGTGTGGGTGGTGATAAGAAGGGCTTGTGACTCTTTAGGGGATTTTCTAGGGCTTCCTACCAGCCAGCATAATGAGGGGTTCAAATTCTCAGAGAGGGTGAGGTTAGCATGGACTGGGACAAGAGAGGGAAGTTTTAGTAGATATCCAGGATAAACCAAAGAACAGAAGTCCTAGGGAGAGTTAAGAAGAACTTTTGACAGGAGTTTTGACAATCTCCAGCTGTCTGAGGATACAAGAATGTGAGGAGCAGAATGAGACCTGGCTTCCAGTGTGCACCACAGAGACCGTATGACATGGTGTTAGATCGTGTTGAGATGGGGCAGCATGAAACAGGGGACAGGATTCTAGAATTGAGGCCACAGAGATAATGCCGGAAAGCAGTTACTCACATCTTACTTCTGGGCACTGGGAAGAGTTCTTTCATGTGGCAGAGACCCTTGGTTTCCACTGGCTTTGGAAAGAAGGGACTGTACAGAGATTTCTCTTAAAATATCAGAATACCAGAGCGCCAGGTTGACAGTCCATTTCGGCCCCTGGAGCAGTGGTGGACTTTCATGGTATAACTCCATCAGTGGTGGGGTGGCCGGCACTGCCCAGCAGCCTGTAACATGGCAGGCAGGGGCGTGGCAGCCTGTGGAGTTTGGTGAAGCCAGCATTTGGGATAGGGAGTGAAACCACCTTTTTCAGCTTGGCTTTTGAGAAAGTAGTGATGGATGGAATGGATGAAGAGCCATTGAAGGAGTAGAAGCAAGAGCCTCCTTTCACCCTCTCCTATTGAACATCTCAAATGGGGCTGATGTCCTTTCCTGTCTGTGTATGTCTCAGAGATTCAGTTTCTGCATGCACAGGATGAAAGCCTCAGGGTTTCTGCATTAATAAGCCCCTTTAAAAATGTCAGATGAGAAGTGCTAAAGACCTTTTCACCAGCCACTTTTCAATCTTGTTATTTTAATATTTGCCTCTACCCTGGGCTTCATAGAAATGTAAAAGGTAATGAAGTGTCTCACATACTGTTCTCTGTCTTTTTATTCTAATTTAAATCTATCATTGAGCGCCTGTTTTAAAAACCATGTTTACTGGAGCTGGAGCGTTTTATTCCAGGCAGCCCAGAAATGCATATCTGGGCTGTATTTTAGACATACTCTGTATGTTATTATTGTACATAATCAGCAAAATGAGAGGTGAAATATATTTTAAAATCTTTAGGCCTCAGTTTGAACCTGGAAATCTTCGGGTTTACTGTAATGTCCTGCACTGGGTCAAGGTGGACCAGCTATCCTGGTGAGCCAGAGAGCGGGATGGTGTTCCCAGCATCCTCAGTCAGATACTCTTGCTTTGCCTTGAGGTTGTGACTCCCCCGTCCCATGGCTTTATTTTTTTTAGCTATAAATGTGGGAGAAAAGGAATACTAATTTCTACATTGTTGCAGAACAGTTAAGTGTTTTATTAGTACCAACATTTATAAGTGGTAATTCTGAGATACTGAGCATACACTACATATCTAATAGTGAGAGGTGCAAGAGAGAACAAGTTCCTGTCCTCCAGCAGCCCTCAGTCTAATGAGATAGGCTAACTGATAAAAAGCAGTAGCAGGTGATACAGGCCAAGAGTGAAACAGAGAAACCTGTACATACCATGAACTACCAGAAGAGGGAGCAGTGGATACCACCTAGACATTTCAGGAAAAGAGTAGCATCTGTTTTGAAAAAGGGATAAGGAAGATTGGGACTCTCCAGACAAAGGAAGGAGCATATGTAAAGAAACCATTAGAAAAATATCAGTGTGTCTCGGGACCAGTGAGAAGTTGAGCGTGATTACAGCATAAAAGGCAGCGCAGGGCAGCAGGAAGGAGGGATAAGCATGGAAATAAGGGTGAGATTGAAATGCCTTGAACTGTTGTGCAGTGCGTTTAGACTTATCCTTTAGCCATCCAAAAGCCTCATAGAACCTATATAAGTGTTTTAAGGGAGTCCAGTCTGGTGTCAGTGTGAATGAAGGGTGAGGGGGTTCTGAGGTGATTATAGCAATTTAGGTGAAAAAATTCACGATGACCTGACTTAAAGTGATGAGAGTGGAGATGGAGAAGAGGGGCAGAAAATATGGAGAACTAGAATTAATAGTATTTAGTGACATCCTTAGGCACATAGTGAGAATAAGAGCTGCCTTTAGGAAGAAAAATTGTGAATATGAGTAAAATGGGTTTCCAGTCTTCTGGAAACCACTTTGTGGGCTTTGGCATCTCTCCGTGAGACGTTCAATCAAGATTTTTCCTAAACACTTAATTCACACTACTGTGAAATTAGTGATTACTGATGACAGCTTGAAATACTCCTCTTGAATGGTGGGATGTAGATTTTGCTTGTAACTATTACTGTTATTTATAATTTATTCTGAACACAAAAATTTGCCCACAAAGATGTTGATGAGAGTGTGTTTTATGTAATGGAATCATGGAAAAACAACCTAACAGAAAATTGTTGAATCAACAGTATATATCCAAAGGTGATATCTAGATCTGTCATCTAAAACTGTGTGGAAACACATTTATAGACTCAAAGTTGTTTAAAATATATTAGGGGAAAAAAGAACAGTTTACAAGTAGTATGGACAGTTCGACCCCATCTTCTAAAAGTACATATTTTTAAGTGTGTTTCTAGACAGAAACAGTACAAATATTGCCCCAAATGCTGACAGTAATTATATTTGTATGGGGAGTGAAATGATTACTGACTTTATCTTGGTTTGTCATGTGATTCTGTAGGTTCCAAATTTTCGATAATATGTGTACTAAAATGTTAGCATAGTTATAGAAGGTCCCATGAAGCACCAAGATATAATGGGTATGCAGTTTCAAAGTGAGATTCTGGTCTAGGTTGCAAAATTTCAAGATATTTCAAAACCACAGCTTTACAACTTTTAGAACCTCTTCCACAGTGTGTAGAGTGCCAGGTTGTTGACCGTCAGTGGCGTGGGGCTACTCGAGGGTTTTTTTTTTAAAGGACTTGTAGTGTGAGTCCTGTCCCCACCAGGGAGGAGAGACGCAGGCATGCTTCTCTTTCCTCTCTAGCCAAGAAGAGAAGGTTTCACAAGGACCACTGGAAGAATTTGATATGTGTCCCCTCTAGTTGAAGGACAATGGCCTTGCATCTGACTCCCACCTGAAAAACTGAGAATGAGACAGACAGTGTAGATCCTGTCAGGAGAACTCAAGTTCCGGTGGCTGCTTGGGAATCAGCCTACACTCCCAGAGCTTGTAAGGACAAAGAGTAGATAATTATTTCCTGTGGGCCACACAAAAAAGAGGCCAGCATGAGGCCTTGTTCACAGAGCTTATGGGACAGATAGAAGTTCAGAATATTTCTGGATTCCTAGGAACTAAAGGAGTAAGTAATGTGATCAGGAAAAATGAATTGCCAGTGTATGGGAATTACATGATGGAAACCCCCAGCACTGGTGATGGGTGGTCCCTGGAGAAGCCAAGGAAATTTCTGGTAGAGAATGTGTCCCCTGTCAGGCTCAGAAATCATGACAGCATCTTATTACACTACCAGTCGAAAGAATACGTCTTCATGTCCCTCCTCTTCCCTCAAATTCAACCCTAGAGGGATCAGAAACCACAGTTAGTAAGGGGGGCAGGAGGGATGAAAGCTATAGCACAGGAAAAGAAAAGAAAGACCATGGTCCCATTTCTTCTCCCCAGCTGCAAGCGGGAAGCTTTAATTGAAGGAGAAAACTGACAGTTCATTAGCTCTCAAAGACATGGACTTCTGAAATAAATAGCAGCTTCCTGCTTGCAGCTGGGGAGAAGATTTAACTTTAAGTCACATTTAGAATTTTGATAATGTAGGATTAGACATTTTTAATGCAGCATAAAGATTAAGTTTGGGAATTTTGGAGTGCTTAGAATTGTTACCTAAGAGTAACTGAAAGAGTCATGACACTGTTTTCATGGATGGGCCTGGAAAAGAGCATCTTTCCATCTTATACATGAAAACATTTAAAGGAGGTAATTGGAGAAAAAGCGCTACTTTATAATTTTATCAACTAAGTTCTATTTAGTGTGGACTTTCAAATACATATCATTTTGCTGACTCTTAGATCAGGGGCCTCTTTTTAAAGCTTTCCCACCTGTTACCTCTCTAATATCTAATTGTCATCTTTGTTAGGGCAGAAATCAACCGTGGCCTATGTCCTGAGTGACTTTCCAGAAGCCACCAGTATTTTGCCAAGTATCTTTCTGTGCGAACAGTGATTGGGGCATCACTGATGCTGATTCCATACACAAACAGGGTGACTTCTCCTCTGCCGGTTCGGGTGTTTCTCCCACCTTTTGAAGAACACGGGATAAATTTTCCCTAAATACTCACTTGTAACTTTCCAGGGGCTGAGAGACCAGACTTCTGCTTTTCTATTCTCTTCTAGAAGGCACCAGTAAACCTTGCAAATTAAGCACCCATCTAGGAAATGCACAGACAAATCCAACAATCATCATGTGTTGTTACAACTGCTTAGAAACTTGAAAAAGAACTTTTGTTAAGGCAAAGGCAGAGGAACACTTTACATCATTTGGAAATTTAAAATCACTCTGGGGAGCAGGATAAATATGAAACATGAAAGGTGTGTGTGTGTGTGTGTGTGCATGCGTGCGTGCGTGCGTGCGCGCACGCGTGTGTGTAGAGGGGAGTTTTCCAAAATATATCCTGAAGTTTGAAATATCAGTTTAATGGATCTGTTACATTCATATAAGCTTTGCCTCTGAAATTACTGTTCAAAGCAATTCTCAAAAGGAGGCATGGGAACCGTTACTGTCCTTCTCCCAAGTATGTGTCTGTTGAGTGGGACCGAGAGGCTGTTTCAACAAATATCATAGAGAAAAAAACAGAGACCTCAGTGACCTGCTTCTGTTTGACTTTCCCTTCAGTACCCTCATCAGGCAAGACCAGACAAACAGCTGCACTTGCTTTTTCTATATTGTTCCAGCAGTGAGAAACTGGGTTCCTGATGGCGTTAAGGGGAGGGCATAGAGAAAAGAATAATGCAAGACCCAACAGATTCAGTGTAGGAGACATCTTACTGGGTTCCCAGATGGGAGTCCTTTGTGTGTTCACAGGAGCTGGGAGGGATGCTTGCACTGTGTAGTAGGCCAGATGGCTGTAGGCAGCAGCAACGTAGGGCTGGCGGTGGGAAGGAGGGCTCTGGAGTCAGACCTCTGTATTTCATTCATCCTGTTTCCTGATTGTGTGCCTTTGAGCAATGCCCAGTCTCCCTGTGCCTTGTATCCATTGTGTGTATAATTTGGATAAGTGTATTGCCTACATCCTAAGGGTATTGTGAGATTAAATGAAATCATCGATAGCTAGGCAGACAGATAGATTGAGAATTACTTAGAGTACCTTCCACATAGGAAGCTCAGTAGCCATTGCTCGTTATTATAGAAAGCAGAAAAGAAACTAATGTGTATTGAATACATACCATGTTCTAGGAATTATGCTAAAAACTTAAACGTTTCCTCATTTTCTCCCTTAACAACTCTATGATGTTATTTAACCTCTGTGACAGATCTTGGATTTAAAATCAGGTCCTTATTTCACAGTAGAACATGTCCTGTCCTGTGATTCTGTTTGATACTCAGAAAGAAAAGGAAGAATAAATGTTTATTTCAGAAGTCCATGTCTCTGAGAGCTAATGAACTGTTAGGTTTTTCCTTCAATTAAAGATGCTCTGAGTATGAGTGGTTGGCATGCTGCCCACCTGTATTAGTAAGGGAAGGATTATAGCTGGAAGAAATAGCCTGCAGGAGTTCCCTTCGTGGCTCAGTCAGTGGTTAACGAATCCGACTAAGAACCATGAGGTTGCGGGTTCGATCCCTGGCCTTGCTCAGTGGGTTAAGGATCCGGCGTTGCCGTGAGCTGTGGTGTAGGTTGCAGACGCGGCTCAGATCCCGCGTTGCTGTGGCTGTGGCGAAGGCCTGCGGCTACAGCTCCGATTAGACCCCTAGCCTGGGAACCTCCATATGCCGCGGGTGCGGCTCTGCACAAAAGGCAAAAAGATAAAAAAAAAAAAAAGAAAAGAAACAGCCTGCAGATTTCAGTGGCTTTTCATAGAACTCTACTGTTCTCACATCAAGGCCAGTCAGTTGATGGATGGGGTGGGGGTAGAGCTTCTGCATTAGGGACCTAGGATCCTTCTTTCTTGCCAGTCCTGTGGTCTTTGATTGGATCCTCTGCTGCAGCTAGCAAACGAGGGAAAGAGTGAGTTGGGCATATGTGGACTACTTATGGGCCAGTATTGGAAGTGAACACATAGCTTTTGCCCCATATTCCCAACCACCAGAATTTGACCACATGCTGAAGAGGCTGGTGTAGTAGTTTGAAAGAGAGCGCAAGGGGAAAATAGGTTTTGTGGTTAGATAGTCTATGCCATGGTCTACACTTCTAGTCACTAACTGTTAATTTCACTCTTTTTTTTTTTTTTTCTTTCACATACAGAATCCATTGTTCCCCTGCCCAAGGCCAATGGAAACAACTCAAGTTCCAGGCTGTTGCTATATCCAGCTCAAAATCCAGGATCTCTGGGCAATGCAAAGTCTTTATCAGCCTTGCATATGGAGCCTTCAATGAGCTGTAAAGTGAAAAAATAAGTTACCAGTTTCCCCTCTGCCCCCCCCCCCGCCTCCACACCACCCTTTATCCCCCTCAATAGACAGTGATCAAGCAACAACTTAAAACATTTGTTTGAACAAGCGCAGAATGGGGGACTCAGAGCAGTCACTGGTCCAGCATTCTTCTGAAATCCTCTGGGCCAGGCATTCTGAGGGCCCCTCCCTGGCAGCAGAGGAGGCAGCTTGGTCAGGCCCAGAGTCAGCTCTGGGAGGAACACCTCCACCCCTCATCCACCATGCCCCTCAATCAAGTCATTATTAAAATACACTGGGAATTTCTTCCCTCTTTGTTTTCCTCCAGGGTTACCTCTGAAGTGGGGAATAAATTCTCCCTGGGAGCATAGCAGCCTGCTTCCTCCTCATGCAAGGGGCTTGAGAATTAAAGCCTTAAACAACCAGAAGCCTCGTTAGGGCAGACTTGTGATTAGATTGCCAATGTAATTTCCTCAAACACTCTCTCGGCTTCTGACCTCTTTGCTTCTAATCATTAACCAAACTCAAGTTCTTTCCTAGACATAATTCTCAAACCCGATTTTTTTTTCCTCTTTCATCTTCATATGTCCCTTTCTCAGCTTCCTGGCAGCCAACTGGAGGCCCAGTGAAACAGTAAGCTTGGATGCCAGGATATCCCCTTATCCTGATCTTTGCTACAGAGTCACTGTGTCAGTCAGTAAGATGTCTTAGTGGGTCTTTGCAGCTCAGGACCTTTTCCAGTCTTATCTCTTTCTCCTTGGAGTCCAGCAGGAGTTAGCTCTTCTAAATCTGTAAGACTCTTGATCTTTGGACTTTTTTCCTTCAGTCCCTGCATGAAAATTCCTTTCTTGCCTGAGCTCATGTACTAAATGCATTTAAGAGGAATCAACGTGCTTTTCACTCTTCCCTTTCTAAACACTTTCTTCACAAGCTTCAGGCTCAGAAGTGTGCAGTCTTTTTGTTAAATTATTGCAGATGAATGACATTTCTATGAAATGGATGGCCAGAGATCATCAAGACTTTACCACTGTCCAGCTTGCTATATTTATTTCCTCACTGTCTGCTGCCTGACCACTGAAACAATACCACACGTTTTGGGCTTTCACTATGTCAGCATCCCAGTTTCAGTCTTGATTTCTGAGTAGGACAAGGGAAGTCTAGCTGCTAGAACCAGTAGCCCCCACATACCAGTGGCCAGCGCATTAGAAGTTTACTTCCTCCTTAGGTAAAGTCTAGTCAGCAGCAGGGGTAGGGAGGACTCCTGTTTGCATGTGGACTCAGGATCCAGGCTTTTTGACTCTTGTAACTCTGTCATTCCCTAGGCCCCAGGTTCAATAATGGATTTTCTGTACCAAGTCTCAGATTGCCTGGAGGGGACTCAACGTCTACCACGTTCCATTAGCCAGAACTCATCAAAGGCCATGTGTAATTGCAGGGCAAGGTAGAAAATGTAGTCTAGCTGTGTGGCAAGGATGCGTGTGTATGAGTGACATAAAGAATTCTTCTGTCTGTACCACACTGCCTCTGCCCTGTGGGGCTGAGATGCTCTCAGCTGTAGCGTCTGAGAATCTATGGAGTGAGCCTAGCCTGGGGCAGAGAGTGCCCCCTCTTGATGGATACAAGTCAGTGTGCCCATGAAGTAATGAAGAGATGACAAATTAATTTTCCCCTAGACTTGGTATTGAGTAAAATCTTTTAAATTGCACCGAGGGCTAATAAATGCAAGGTACACTGTCATTTTCAGCATTCAACAATTGTTCAAGTCTAAATTTGCAGAAATAAATATGATTGGTTTGGCCTTCATAGGGAAACTGCCTCTTTGACAGTGGTTCCTTCTAAAAACCACCTTCTGCACATGCAAATCCCTCCGTTTTCTCCATGTTAGAATGTTTTACATAAAAGTTATTATCTCTTTGTCATTACAGATATTTATATGGCAAAAGATAGAAAATTCTAAATAAGTTAAATTCAGTAAGATTATAACCAAACATCACTAGGGGATGATGTTAAGATGGCTACGCTAAGTAAGAATCAAATCGTTACTTTGTTAAAATACACATGCTACTCCTGGAGATTGAACTTGATTACAAAATACCCAGGATGACCTTGATGCTTGGTCTGGTTTGGGACCACTGTTCAAAGAAGACCATATTGTCCTTGTCTGTGTGTATTTTAAGTTAGTGTCCTTGGTTTGCCTATAGAACTAGAGCCTTTGAGGATCCACACTCTATGGGAGCTTGGGTTTGCACCTGGTGTTTCTTGCTGGAGTCAGGCAGGAGGACCCTCTCCCACTTTTCATTTGGATGAATTACTGAATAGTTCCTTGTTCTCTCCTTATCTATTACCTAATAAGCCTGTGTGTTTTCTGATAGCTAAATAATTAAAAGCAACTTTCCAAATTTCTGAAAAAGAATAAAATGCTCTTTGTGGTGCTGGCCTATTTTCAGAAAGCAAAACAGACTTCTGAGGTTTAGGGCTCTCTTTTGTTTTTGTGAGAGTACAAAATAAAGAAGTGTAAGTGACCTACACACTGGAAAGAAGCTACAGACTTGGGGAGTTTTGCCGGTGGCACACACTGGGCACAAAAGAGAAAGATGGCTGTTAGCCAGATATGTGTTTTTTTCTTTCCCAGTGCTACACAAGGCCCACCCTGAGTTGATAAAACATTGATGTTTAGTCATCGGTGATCCAGGAAAGTTGGAGCAGAGATGAATGTAGCCATTACCTTCCATTCTAGGAGAGGCGGAGGTTGAGCTCTGATGCTGCAGAGTGTGGGCATCAGGGGTGGGTGCGCTACCACACCCTTCATTCCTCAGGCATGGAGATGATGTATAGGCAGTTTTGGAAATTTCTTTTGTGGTCAGAAGACACCTCTGCCTCTTCCTTTCTCTTGTTCCAGTTCTCCTTGTTGTAAGGACACTGGACACTGAGTCAAAGGTCTGAATTCTTATTCTGACTCTGTGTTTAATAGCTTTGTGACCTCAGGCAACTCACCCAACATCTCTGGGAATTTTCTCTCACTTTCTTTTCTTTTTTCTTTTCTTTTCTTTCTTCCTTTCCTCCCTCTCTCTCCCTCCCTCTCTCTCTCCCTCCCTCTCTCTCTCCCTCCCTCTCTCTCTCCCTCTCCCTCTCCCTCTCCCTCTCCCTCTCGCTCTCGCTCTCGCTCTCGCTCTCGCTCTCCGCCATGGTGTACAGCTGTTTGATGTGCAATCTTAGTTCTAAGACCTGGTACTGAACCTGGGCCTCAGTGGTGAAAGTGCCAAATCCTAATCACTAGACCACAGGGGAACTCCCTGAGAATTTTCTCATTCATAAAAGAAGATGGAGGAATCTAGACTGTCTGGGATCCCTTGCAATACAACTATGATTGTAAAGCCTGGTGATGACCTCCCCTGCCTCCAAAGTAATAATTGGAAGTAATAACTGGATCTGAAACAATGGATTAGCCTGTGGAGAATTACTGCTTGAGTGATATTTTAGTGCCCATTTATAGGTGATAGTTTGGAAGAAAGAATTCTAGGCTCATCTTGGGCATTTTGTGGAGGCAAAGGCATGAGTCTTTCAACCATGAAATTCAAGATATATGTAAACAATTAGAGGTGATGGGCATTTTTATGGTGAATTGTGGGATAATATTCCTCTACTAGCGTTCCAGGGGACCTGGGGAAGGCAGTTGAGGGCAATTCCTGTGTTGTGAGGTGGGAAGATTGCTCTCTGAACAGCAGCCTCAGCTATTAAATCGTTCACTCTCCTATCAGTATTAACACCCCAGGCCATCTTTTCTCCAACTTCAAAGAGAACTGAGAAAATGTCTAAAAGCTCTCAGGTTTCCGATGCTGACTTGCAGGTGTTATGCACTCAGAGCCCAGGGTGGTACAGAGTGGGTTCTAATAGAAACCTAGGGTGGTACAGATGTGTGTGTTTACAAACAGGGACCATAGGCAAAGGCTTCCTGGATCTCATCCAAAAGGCCAAGTTATTGAGGGTCATTTTGGCATTTAAAGATTATGTATTTTATGTGGGTTTTAAGCTGTTAAACAGAGACTAAGTCAGTAAAGGTACTCATCCAACTGTCTGAGGATAGCCGTGAATGGGGTGTGTCTGGGTTTCAGCCAGGTGTTTGACAAGGTCTTCTGTGTTACCTCCGGGGCAAGATGTAGTGCTATGGGCCAGCAAGAGTATGGGAAGGTGACTTAGTAATGGGTTGAATGGGACCCAAGGTTAATTAATGGATCAGTGTTGATCTTGTCCCCTTGCCGCAGGGGTTTGTTCTTGATTCTGTCCTGTTTGTAATATTTACTAGTGACTTGAGTAAGAACATTGAATGGCAAACTGAAAATATGAATCAAATTCAGTGAGATGAAATTTAACAGAGGCAATACAAAGCCCTACACTTGGAATCAGGATATTAGTGCCTGAGAACAGCGTGAAGAAGGCATCGTTTAACAGCAGGATGTTAAACACTTCTACATTCTGTTACAGTTGGCTGTAAGCTCAGTCTGAATCGATAGTGTGATATGCCTGCCAAAAAGGCTAATGAGGTTCTGGACAGCACTAACGGAGCCTCCACTCTGTGTGGGGCTGAGCACATGAGGAAGAGCGGGCTGTTTAGCGTCCCAGATGAACATAGAAGCTGGCAAACTGGGAGTGCATGTGGACAGGCTGAAGGAATTGAGAGGGTTTGCATGGGATTAAGAGAAGGCTCGAATGTGGATAATTCTCACATCAGAGCTGCAGCACTCTTCTGTGCAAGAACATTTTCAGATTGACTTATTCTGGGTGCCTCCAGAGTACAGGACTAAAGATAATAAGGAAATAACATAGCATGGCAGATTTCAACCCAGCACATGGGACCGCCTAATGATCTACCTAAAAATTCAATGTACTAGTGTGGGAGACAGCGGATTCTGCATCCCTGTGATATCCAAACACTCCATGAGCGAACTGTAGAAAGGGGGGTTAAGCAGCATGAGGTAGATGACATCTGACCTCTAACCTTGGCCTGTTCAATGGGGAGAGCATAAAAGTTGCAGAGATGCTTATAGACAATATAATCTGAGACTAGTTTTGGACAAAATAACCCTTCACCTGGTTTCCACATAATGGATAATCTTTGAGTGGCATTGTATTGGTTCATGAACTGAGACTGATTAAACCTTTACAAGGTAGATGAAGTTTTTTTTTTTTTTGTCTTTTTGCCTTATCACGGCACATGGAGGTTCCCAGGCTAGGGGTCTAACAGGAGCTGTAGCTGCCGGCCTTCGCCACAGCCACATGCAACGCGGGATCCGAGCCACGTCTGCAACCTACACCACAGCTCACGGCAACGCCAGGTCCTTAACCCACTGAGCAAGGCCAGGGATCGAACCCGCAACCTCATGGTTCCTAGTCGGATTTGTTAACCACTGAGCCACTATAGGAACTCCAAGGTAGATGAAGTTTTTAAGGAAACCATTATTGAGACATAGGAAGCGTTCTGGAATGAAAATTAGGAAGCAGGAGTGTGATTTATGGTGTCAGAATTGATCTTTCGGTGTCACCACGCAGGTTGCTAAGACTCAGTGTCCTTAACTATAGAGCAGAATTCAACTTTTATTTATTCTTAGTAGCTTTGAATTGCATGTAGTGCTTTGGACAGCCCCAGGGCAGAGATATAGTAAATTATGAAAACACTTTGTGGGACTGTGGTGTGTATTACCAAAGAGGAGTTCCTTCTGAGCTTGAATTCCTTTGTTGAACAGATCTCTGTATAAATGCAAATAATCACTAGAGAGACAGCTGGCTTTTGCTGTGCATCATTGGTAAAACACTCTTCACACTACCTTGTCTTTTGTTCTCAGAATTTTGCCAGAAGGGCTGGAAACAAGGGTTTGAGTAAGCAAGTGGGGTCTGCTATCTGCTTCTGCAAGGCCCCATGGGATGTATTGATTCTCCTACATCTGTAACATCAGGGATGACCATGAGTCTAACAGACTGGGATAAATAGACTATGCAGGGCCAGCTCTCGGAGCTATCTTTATTAATAGGCCCATGAGATTAAAGAGGCAAGGTCACTTGCACTGTCAAGAATGGAAGGTTTCTGATACTCCCTATTAAGGCTGTTGGGAGGAGCAGACATCAGAGAGAGGAGGATCTGGGAGGCTGAAGTCTTTTATGTTCTGTGCTAGTATGCCTGCCCTGCAGTCTCAGCCATTTCCATGATTTCAGGTATCACCTCTGGGCAAATGACCTCCACATCCATATCCCCTGATATGCATTTCAGACCTGTGTAACCAGATTCCTATTTGGCATCTTCATCTGAATATCACACCGGAAACTCAAACTCAGCGTGTTCAAATATAAACTCACCATTTCTCTGAAATTACTTCTGCCTTTGCATTTTTCTTTACAAGTGAATGACAGCACAATCCACCTAGTCATCCCAGGACGAATGTTTTATTCATTTACTCATTGATCTGAAAAAATATTTATTTTACTGCATCTACTCTGTACCAGGCAATATTGGCATGTTGTCAACATAGTTGTTAAAAGACTGTCCTTAAGACAGTGCATTTTAGTGGGAAAAGACTGGCCATAAGTGTGGTCAGAATAACTATAAAAATAAAGCAGACACTTATGAGAGTGTCATGTAATAATAAGTTAAAAAAGAGCAATGAATAAATGGGAAGGCAAGGGACTTGGGGATGGTCAGAAACTACTCTAGCCAGGGGATCAGGGAAGAAAGTTGAGGAGCTGATATTGGAAGAAATGATGACAATCTGCTGCCATCAGAAGATCTGGAGGAACATTAAATTCAAAGACCTCATATCTATGTGTGTTTGTGTGCGTGGTGTGTATGTATGCACACGTATACCTTTTATACATGTATACATATACATATATCACATATGTATGTGTGTATATATGTAATCCAAAACAAGAGGTCAAAGCACCACATAAGGGATTAAATACAATTATAAAATTTTTACGAGGTTACATAAACAGGTATTAAAATGGGAAAAGATGAAGATAAACTATCAGTGATTTATAAAGTAAGAATAGCAACAATTTAAAACCATGGCCAACTCAATACCACATTAATGATATACTTCCTGATGAAAGAGTCCTTTCTGAAATGTTCTACATGTCTAACCACCTGCCTGTGCACCTGAAGAAAAAGAACTTTGTAGTTTTATTAAGCACTACCAGGTTTCTCAATGAGTCACTGAATTGAGGGACTTCAGGCAAGTCAAGGAACATACTCATTTTAAGTTTAGCATGTTCAAAAACGTAGTTATTGTTAACACAATTAATGAGTTACAAGTAAAGTAGATCTTCATATTATGAAACAATGAAAATCTATAAGCTGTGAACTATACTTTTTTTTTATTCAAGCAACATTTATTGTGAGCTTAATATACCAAGCATTAGACTAAGCCCTGTGAAGGCCATGAACACTAAGGAGATAGAGATCTTTCCCTTAAGGAACTCAGGATCCAGTGAAAGACAGAAAAGTTGTATAAATGCCTATAACTCAAGATAGAATGAGATAGGTCTCCTAAGTTAAGGTTTAAAGATGATTCAGAGGAGGGTGAAATCAATTCCATTTGTAGGAGATGAGAAAAGACCTCAGGGGAAACATGGTCTTCAAGATGGCCTTTGAAGGGTTGGTGGAATTGGACCATATGGAGAAAAGCAGGAGGTGAAACAGTGAGAAACGGCAAGAAGGTACAGGGGTGTAGTCATTTAGAGCTCTTCACATATATTCTGTTTTTCACCTCCTGCTACGCACATGGTAGGACTGTATGACCCTGCCCATTTGAAGTTTGTCATGGCATGTGCCTTGCTTTAGTCAATGAAATAAGGACGTTAGGGATGTACATTACTTCTAGGCAGAAATATCACAGAATCACCTAATTCCCTGACCTGCCGCATTGCTCACGGAGGCATGAGTTAAGATGGAACTTCCATTAAATTGGGTCACTGAGTATATAAAATTAGCAAAATCTTCTCACTTCTGACAAACCTAAACAGAAATATTCTTTTTAATGATGAGCAAATGAAATATTGAACTAGCCTATCCTGATTAATACAGGGAATGTGAGAAGCTCCATCTGGCAGAAGCTTGGAATATATGAAAAGCAGTAATAGAAGAGTAGAGGGAGATACATAATTACATCATTAGAGCAAAATGTGAAGGATGCTCTAATGAAGGTTAACATTCTCAAGAAACATCTTATGTAGACAGAGAATAAAACCTTTCGACTGCAGGAGATAAGTGGACAAAAAATAGGCACAGATGTTGATTTGTTTATATAAAAATGTTAAACATTCTTGGTGATTAAATAAATTCAAATGTAAATAGTGAAATGGTATGATCTGCCTTCACATTTGGCAGAAATATTAAATATAATAGTATCCTCTCATATGTTTACTGATAGGACCATAAACTCTAGAATTTTGGGGGGACAGTAGAGCCTTAGACATGAATGGCCTTAAATTTACTTTAAACCTCTTCAAGAAATATTGCTGTGTATTTTTTGCTATTAAGTTTCTTTTATTTGAAAGTTGCTGAAACCAACCAGAGATAGTATGTCAAGGAAAAATATTTTTTGGGGAGTTCCCGTCATGGCCCAGTGGTTAACGAACCTGACTAGTAACCATGAGGTCGTGGGTTCGATCCCTGGCCTTGCTCAGTGGGTTAAGGATCCAGCGTTGCCGTGAGCTGTGGTGTAGGTCACAGACGTAGCTCGGATCCCACGTTACTGTGGCTGTGGTGTAGATTGGCAGCTGCAGCTTCAATTCAACCCCTAGCCTGGGAACCTCCATATGCTGTGGTGTGACTCTGAAAAGGACAAAGGACAAAAAAAAAAAAGATGTTTATTGGGAGGGTATTGATGAATCTGGGAACACAAGAAATGGCTGAAAAGCCAGGCTTTGGAATGTCCAGGGACTGGGACAGCTTTGGGGATCGTGTCAGCAGGGGACCATGGTCCTTCCCTGAACAATGCACCAATCATGGGACCTGGCTAGGGATAACACTTGAGTTCCTATGTATCTCGGGTTAAAATTCCAAATTCCAAAAATAAATAGATTAATTTGGGTCTGGTATATAACATTGTACCAATTAGTTACGGTCTGAAAGGCGAGACCTTAAATATAAATATAAATATAGGAAACACCTGTAGGTGGAGCAGGTGGTTCTCAGAGAAGAATTGTATGGTGAATTCTTGTGTCCTAAGGGAATAATAAGAAATGGGAACAGAAATTTATAACATGCCCACCCTAGCATGATTTACAGCATCAGGGAAGGAGAAATGCCAGTATCTAGTAGGAAGGGAATGTTTCTATAAATTATTGTCAGCTATCGTTAAGCCAGTTAAAATTGTGCTCATGAAGAATTCAGTGATGTGGTAAAAGTGCAAATGATACAATAATCAAGTGAAACAATTTTTATAAAAGTTTAAAAAATATTATAAGCATCAAACTATTCATCGAGGTTTAACATGGGTGGTAGTGATGACTATAGAAAATTAACACTTAGATTTTAAGATTTTTTTAATTTGTGTAAATTTCCTACAGTGGTCATATATGACTTTCAAAATTAGCAATTAAGGCTATTTTAAAGACAATGTATAGAGGCAGCATTTTGTAGTGTTGAAACTCCAGAGTTAAGCATTCTGTGTTTGAATTTTAATTCTGCCACTTACCAGCTGAGCACTCATGGTCACATGTATTGACTTCTTTTAGCCTGAGTTTTTGTATCTGAAAAATGGAGAAATAATTTTTACTGCCTAGGGCTTCATAAGCATTAAGAACATATAAAACTATCTTGCTACTGTGTCTAACATGTGATGAAAGATAACTATTGTTATAATAACTGAGGAGCACAAATAAGGGACAACTAATCCTGACCAGAACAAGAGGATGTGACATTTAAACTGGGTCTCGCTCTATTCACATTTATATCCTGATTTAGGGTGCTACTGAGAATTGGATTTTTTAAAAAAGAAAACTGGAGACCAGACAACTCCATTAATATACAGATTCTCATAATGTATCTTCTTCACCTTAAAAATGTCCGAGGTGGCTTCTGAGCTATGCTCACACAGGAAGGTCCTTGGATCTAAGCAATGCGATTGAAAGGTCTAATTCTCCCTGTGTCCTCTGAGCTTTGGGCATCTGCAGTGGGGGTAAGCTAGGTCAGCTTTGATGAAGAGTCAGAATAGCGTGACCTGTAGCCTCTGGTGTAGGCAAACCATTAGTCTTTCTTTCACTTAGCACAGGGATAGCCTAGAGACCGCAAGACCAGGACATATTTGTTACTGCCATCTGTACATAAGCAGTGGAGTAATGGGTGGGGTGGGCATGTCCAGTTAAGCCATGTTGTGCCTTCATGCTTCCCTTCTTATCTCTCCATATCAGTTCCTAGAAATGCAGATGTGATTCAGAGGTAAAGCTCATTCACAATACTTTTTAATTCATTATTAATCAATTTATTTATTTATTGTCATTTTAGGGCCTCACCTGCAGCATGTGGAGGTTCCCGGGCTATGGGTTGAATTGGAGCTGTAGCCAGCTGCTGGCCTATGCCATAGCCACAGCAATGGCAGATCCAAGCCATGTCTGTGACCTGTCTCACAGCTCACGGCAATGCTGGATCCTTAACCCAGTGAGTGAGGCCAGGGATCGAACCTACATCCTCATGGATGCTAGTCAGATTTGTTTCTGCTGAGCCATGATGGAAACTCCTCACTAAACTTTTTTTTAATAGCCAAATAGTTCTAACACATTTTCCACATAAGCCTTACTATCTCATTCTGCTAAATTTTTCCAAGCCTCAAGATACTTGATTACCTGTGGATATTGGGAAAAGCAGAGACATATTAATAATTTAGAGACTATAAACAAGAAAAAATAGTCCCCACTTTCTAATATTTATTTTTTAAAAATCCAAATCTGTGAAAAATTATATTTCAAAGTAATACAAAACTTCTGTGGAAGCTGAAAGTAAAAGAGCTTTTTCTTTCATACTCTTCTGACTTTTTAAAAACCAATTTATTGAGATATGACTGACATCCAAAAAGCTGTACATATTGTATGCAACTTAATGAATTTGTAGATAAATATACACCCATGAAACCATCACTACAATATATGCTATAAACATATCCATCACCTAAAAAGATCCCTCCACCTTTTGAATTTGTTATTACAGGCGTACCTCGTGTTATGGAACTTCACTTTATTGTACTTTGCAGATACTATAGTTTTTACAAATAGAAAGTGTGTGATAACCCTTCATCCAGCAAGTCTGTTGATGCCATTTTTCCAACAGCATCTGCTCACTTTGTGTCTCCATGTCATATTTTGGTAATTCTCACAATTTTTCAACCTTTTAAATTATTATTATATTTTTTATGGTGATCTGTGATCAGTAACCTTTGATGTTGTTTTTATAATAGGGGGCACCACAAACTGCCCCCATATAGGATGGAGACTTTGATCAATAAATGCTGTGTGTGTTCTGATTGAGCTGCTGACCAGATATTTCCCTATCTCTCTCCCTCTTCTTGGGCCTCCCTATTCTCTGAGACACAACACTGTAAAATTAGGCTAATTAATAAGCCCACCATGGCCTTTAAGTGTTAGTCAAAAGAAGAGTTCTGAGTCTTTCACTTTAAATCAGAAGCTAGAAATGAGTAAGCTTAGTGAGGAAGGCATGTCGAAAGCTGAGACAGGCTGAAAGCTAGGCCTCTTGTGCCAGTTATCCACGCTGTGAGTGCAAAGGAAAAATTCTTGAAGGAAATTAAAAGTGCTACTCCATTGAACACACAAATGTTAAGAAAATAAAACAGACTTTTTGCTGATAAGAAAAAGCCTTAGTGGTGTAGGCATGAAATCAAATCAGCCATGACATTCCTTTAAGCCAAAACTGAATCCAGAGAAAGACCCTAACTCATTTCAACTCTGCTGCCTGAGAGGTCAAGAAGTGGTGGAAGAAAAGTTTAAAGCTAGTAAATGTTGGTTCATGGGGTTTAAAAAAAGACTATGTCTCTATAACATCAAAGTTCAAGGTGAAGCACCAAGTGCTGTTGTAGAAGTTGCAGCAAGTTATCTAGGAGATCTAAGGTAACTGATGAAGGTAGTTTCATAAACAGTAAACTTTCAGTGAGAACAAAACAGCCTTATATCAGAAGAAGATGCCATCTAAGACTTTCATATCTAGAGAAAACAAGTCAGTGCCTGCCTCCAAAGATGCAAAGGACAACCTGGCCCTTTTGTTAAGGGATAATACAGACAGTAGACTTTAAGTTGAAGCCAGTGCTCGTTTACCATTCTGAAAATCCTAGAGCCCTTAAGAGTTATGGTAAGTCAACTCATCTCTGCTTGTGCCCTATAAAAGGAATAACAAAACCTACAGTACAGCACATCTGTTTACAACATGGTTTACTGAATATTTTAAGCTCACTGTTGAGACCTACTTCTCAGGAAAAAAGATTCCTTTTAAATATTACTGCTCAGTGACAATGTACCTGGTCTCTCAAGAGCTCTGATGGAGCTGTACAAGGAAGTACATAATTGTTTTTATGCTTGCTAACACAACATCCATTCTGTAGCCCATGGATCAAGGAGTCATTTTGATTTTCAAGTCTTACTATTTAAGAAACATATTTGATAAAGCTATAGCCTCCATAAATAGTGATTCCTCTGATGAATCTGGGAAAAATAAATTGAAAACCTTCTGGAAAGGATTCACCACCCTAGATGCCTTTAATACCATTAGTACCTCGTGGGAAGAGGTCAAAATATCAATAGGAATTTGGAAGAAGTTGATTCCAACTCTCATGGATGAGTTTGAGGGGTTCAAGATTTCCATGGAGGAAGTAACTGCAGACGTGGTAGAAATAGCAAGTGAACTAGGATTAGAATTGGAGCCTGGGAAGTTCCTGTTGTGGCTCAGTGGTAATGAGCCTGACTAGTATCCATGAGGATCCAGGTTTGATCCCTGGCCTTACTCAGTAAGTTAAGGATCCAGCATTGCCATGAGCTGTGGTGTAGGCCACAGACATGACTTGGATCCAGCATTGCTGTGGCTGTGTAGGCTGGCAGCTACAACTCTAATTCACCCCTAGCCTGAGAACTTCCATATTCTGTGGGTGCAGCCCTAAAAAGAAAAAAAAAAAGTGAGCCTGAAGATATGACAGAATTACTGCAATCTCATAATGAAACTT
Source organism: Catagonus wagneri (assembly GCA_004024745.2). NCBI lineage: Eukaryota > Metazoa > Chordata > Mammalia > Artiodactyla > Tayassuidae > Catagonus > Catagonus wagneri. The sequence goes on along the minus strand of PVHT021183694.1, from coordinate 3,574,966 downwards.
GAATGGATGAAGAGTTCCTTGTTATGGATGAACAAAGAAAGTGGTTTATTGAGATGGAATCTGCTCCTGGTAAAGATGTAAAGATTGTTGAAATGACAACAAAGTGTTTAGAATATGACATAAACTTAGTTGACAAAGCATCACAGTGTTTGAGAAGATTGATTCCAATTTTGAAAGAAGATCTACTGTGGGCAAAATGCTATCAAACAATATTTCATGCTATGGAACACTGAATGCTTCATAATTTATGAAAGGAAGAGATAACTGATACAGCAAACTTCATTGTTGTCTTACAAAAAAGTTGTCACATCCACTTCAACCTCCCTGATCAGTCAGTAGCCATCGACATTGAAGCAAGACCCTTCATCAGCAAAAAGACTGAGACTCTCAAGGCTCAGGTGATGGTTAATATTTTTTAGCAATAAAATATTTTAAATTAAGATATGTTTATTGCCTTTTTATATGTAATGCTGTTGCACACTTAATAATCTACAGTATAATGTAAACATAACTTTTGAATATACTGGGAAACCAAAATACTTGTGTGACTCACTTTATTTTGATATTCACTTTTATTGTGGTGTCTGGGGTCAATCTTCAGACACCACAATAAAAGTGAATATCAAAATAAAGTGAGTCAGTGTCTTTAAGTTATGCTTATATTGTTAGGATGATGGTGATGATGATGTGAGATAAAATACTTAACATTCTCTATCCTTTTATCAGAATTTTAAGTGTATAGTATCATAAACTGTAGGCACTATGCTGTACAGTAGGTCTCTAGAGCATATCTTGCATAACTGAACTTCATATCCTCTGACTAAGGATTTCTGCATTTCCTTTGACAGCCTCTGACAACTACCATTCTATTCTTCATTTCTGTGAGTTTGACTATTTTAGATTCTTCTTATAACTAGAATTATATAGTATTTGTCCTTTATGTAGGCATTTGTTGCTAAAAACTTCTCTTAGTATTGATTTGCTCTATCTCCTAGGTTTGATATATTGTATTTTTGTTTTTGCCTCAAGATACTTTTTAATTCCCCTCTAGATTCTTCTTTGACCCAGTAATTACTCCAGAAAGTATTGTTTAATTTACATGTATTTGTGATTTTTTTCTTGTTTTCAATTTTTAGTTTTATTACATTGTGGTTAGAAAAGATACTTGAAACGATTTCAGTCTTCTTAAATTTATTGGCTTGTTTTAGACCTAGTATGTGACCTATCCTGGAGAATGCTCCAGGTGCCAATGAGAAGAATATGCATTCTGCCATTGTTGGGTGGGATGTTTTGTGTATGTTGATCTGATCCAATTAGTATGGTTTTGTTCAAATCCGATGTTTCCATATTGATTTTCTGTCTGGAGGATTTATTCATAATTGAAAGTGGGATATTGAAGTCTCCTACTATTATTGTCTTATATCTGTCAGTGTTTGCTTTATATATAGTTGCTCTGATATTGACTGTATATATATATATATATATATATATTTATAATTGTCATTTCTTCCAATCCAACTGACCCTTTTATCAATAAGTAATGAATTTTGTTTCTTGTGACAACTTTTGAGTTAAAGTCTATTTTGTCAGATATAAATAGAACCACCTCTTCTCTTTTGGTTAACATTTGCATGGAATTTTTCCTCCTTTTTTCACTTGCAGCCTGTGTGTGTCCTTAAATCTAAAATGAATCTCTTGTAGACAGTGTATAGTTGGATCTTTCTTCTTCTTTTCTCTCTCTCTCTCTCTTTTTTTTTTTTTTTGGCTATGTCTGTGGCATGTGGAAATTCCCAGGCCAGGGATCAAACCCATATCCCAGCAGCATCCCATGCTGCTTCAGTGACAATACTCGATCCTTAACCCACTACACCTCAAGGGAACTCCTGGATCTTGTCTATAATGCATTCAGCCACTCTCACTTTTGTTGGTGCATTTAATCCATTTAGATTTAAAGTGATTATTGATAAGTAGTACTTATTGTTACCATTTTGTTGTTTTCAGTCTGTTTTGTAGTTCTTTTGTTCCTCTCTTCTTCTCTTGCTGTCTTCCTCTGTGATTGTTTGTAGTGATTTATTTTGATTCTTACTTTATCTCTTTTTGTATCTACTATAGGTTTTTTTTTTTTTTTTGGTATGGTTATCATGAAGTTTGCCTAAAACTTAAATAATCCATTGTAAGCTGATAGAAACTTCAGTTGCATGCAAAACACTGCTCTTTTACTTTTTCACTCACTTTTTATGGTATAGATGTTATTGATGTCTGAATTTACTTTTTATATTGCGGTTATAGTTATTTTAATACTTTTGTCCTTTAACATTTATACTAGAGTTAAAATTTATTTATACACAATTATTACAGTATTAAATTATTCAGTATTTGTCCATTTACCATTACCAGTGAGATTCATATGCTCTTGTGTTGCTGTTTGATGTCCTTCTATTTCCATTTAAAGAACTCCTTTTAGAACTCCTTGTAAAGCAGTTCTAGTAATAACAAATTTCCTTAGTATTTTATTGTCTTGGAAAGTCTGTCTCTACTTCAGTTTTAAAGGACAGTTTTGCCAGATACAGTATTCTTGGCTGGCAGTTTTTTCTTTTAGCACTCTGAATGTGTCATTCTACTCTTTTCTGGCCTGAAAGGTTTCTGTTGATGATCTGGGTTCTCTTTTATGCCATGAGTTGCTTTTTATATTGCTTCTTTCAGGGATTTCTCTGTCTTTGACTTTTGATAATTTAATTATAATATGTCTTGGTGTAGACTTCTTTGGGTTCAACATATTTCAGGTCTTAAGGGCTTCATGAATCTGGATATCATTTTCCCTTTAAATATTTTGGAAGTTTTACTGCTTCTTTCTTTTCTTCTGAGACTCCAGTAATGTACAATGTCCCACAAGTTTTGTAGGATTTTTTAAAACCATACTTTATTCTTTGTTCATTTAATTTTACTTTTTCCTGTACATTACTGAATGACCTCTCTTCAAGTTCACTGATTCCTCTACTTGACTGAGTCTGGTATGTAGCTCTCTAGTGAATTTTTCATTCACTAGTCATTGTATTATTCAGCTCCAGAACTTGTGTTTGGTTCTTTTTTGTGAAAAAAAGAACCAAACACAAGTTTAGTCATTGTATTATTCAGCTCCAGAACTTGTGTTTGGTTCTTTTTTATGATTTCTATCTCTTTGCTGAACTTTTCGGTTTGTTCATGTAATGTTTTCCCAATACTATTTAATTGTCATTCTGTGTTCTCTTGAAGCTGGTGGAACTTACTTAAAATAATTATTTTGAATTCTTTGTCAGGCAATTTGTAGACCTCCATTTCCTTAGGGTCAGTTACTAAACTTTATTTTATTTATTTTTTGTCTTTTTAGGGCCACACCACAGCATATGGAAGTTCCCAGGCTAAGCATTGAATCAGAGCTGCAGCTGCTGGCCTATGCCACAGTCAAAGCAACTCAGATCATGTCTGCAACCTACACTGCAGCTAATGGCAATGCTGGATCCTTAACCTACTGAGTGGGGGCCAGGGATCAAACCTGCATCCCCATGGATACTAGTCAGGTTTGTTATCACTGAGCCACCACAGGAACTCCAAAAAGCTTTATTTTTGTTCTTTGATGGTGTCATGTTTCTCTGATTCTTTGTGATCCTTGTAGCCTTGTGTTGGTGTCTGTGCATTTGAAGAAGCAGTTGCCTGTTCCCTGGGTAGGCCTGCTGGTGCCATCCACTGGCGGCTCTGATACTGGGGTACACAGGTGAGTTGGCCTGCTTTTAGGGTCCAGAAGTGGGCTCTCTCTCTCTCCTCTCTCCTAGGAGAACTTGTGGGCCAATGAGATCTCTCTCAGCCCTGTACTGTGCCATGTTGGGAATGCAGTGATGGGGGTAGATGAAACTGTTTTTACCTTTTCAATCAACTTTTTTGTTGTTCTGAGGTCCACCACATGCTGTTATCTCACTTAGATTCCAGAACTCAAATAAGTTATTTTTGTCTGGATGGTTGTTAAATCAGTGTTTCTGTGTATTCAGGGGGTGAGAGCTAAGACCTCCTATTCTGCCATCTTCTTACTTTTTTCTCACTTTCTTTTCCCACCTCACTGCTTTCCTGTATGTGGTAAGCATGCTCCATGGATTCAACTGAGCCTTGGAAAGAGCTGATTTTGACTGGCTTCCTTACCCTCTCCCTTTCTAATACTCTTCAAGTCAAAGCTGTAGGTAGTGGGCTTAGAAATCATCTTGCCTGAACTTTTTGATTTTGAAAATATGGAGAGATTGGATTAAGATGG
>PVHT021183694.1:3499443-3566482 GCA_004024745.2 Catagonus wagneri | reverse complement strand
AACATGGATGGACTTAGAAATTATCATGTGAAGTGAAACCAGTCAGACAATTAGACAGCAACACCCAATGCTGCCGCTTACATGTGGAAACTAAAAAGACACAATGAACTTCTTTGCAGAACAGACAATGACTCACAGACTTTGGAAAACCTTGGTTTTTCAAATAAGACAATCTGGGGGGTGGGGGGATGCATTGGGCGTTTGGGATACAAAATCTATAAAATTGACTTGTGATGATATATGTACACCTATAATTGAAATAAAATCCATTAAGAGAAAATAAATAAATAAATAAATAAATAAATAAATAAATAAATAAATAAATAAATAAGAAAATATGGAAACAGACCCAGAAATGCTAAGTGATTTTTTTAGGGCCTTACAGTTATTGTTAAAACTAGGTCTTTTGGCATTTCATTGTGTACAAAGTGCAGAGCAGGGACGCTATGCGTGGTTAGGTAGCTAATTTACATCTTAAAGATTTTTTGAGGCCTATAGCCTAAGTGGACCATGAGATTGGACAAAAGTAATTTACCTCATTACAGCTCTTGTCCATCTCTCCTCTGTACCTGTAAGGCAGCCATTCTTGGCCTGAACTGCCGATTAGAATCACTTGTTTTTTTTTTTTTTTAAATAAAAATACTCAGTCTCATTCTAGGACTATTAGTTTAGAATCTCTGGGGATGGACCCAGGGGGTTAGTATTTTTTTAAAAATCTTCCCATTTAGTTCTAATGTTCCACCAGAATTGAGAGCCACTAAGAGATTATTTCCTTGTTTTTTTTTGTTTTGTTTTTAGCTTCATGTTTTTTTTCACATCTTCCTCTCTTTTCCCTTTCTCTCTTTCTTATTCCTGTTCTCATTTATGATTCTCTCTTCACTACCTATAATATGGAATTGAATTTTATTATTATATATTTATTATATATATTGATTTTTGTTTGCTGCTTGGTCTTAATTTTTAAATCACGTGATCTGAATCTTTTTAATTTTCTTCTCTTTTTCACTCTCCACTAAACTTAATTAGGCTGTTGTTACATGTAGCCTTCAATTAACTTATTTTCTTGTGTGAAACAGACCCCTGCAGAAAAAAAAAGAAAAAAAAAAAAGTGGCCTCACTCTATTTGGATTTTGTGGAGAGGCATTATTTAATAGTTACAAAAAATATTTTTAATGCTTTTGACAGTCTTTTCTTTTCAATACCCTTGATCTTGTGTGGTTCTTGTCTCCAACCATGTCCTGACTGGTCTTTCCTAGCTTTGGTTTCTTTTCCGTAGCTAATAATGCACTTCTCTTCTAATTGCACACATTTCCTCTCGGTGATCTCACCTACTTCACAGCTTAACTTCATGTCTCTCACTTGTATTCTTGCTCTTAATCTGTCTCTCCAGCTTCATGACTATTGGCTAAATAATCTCCTTTAGTTCTTCCAAATCAACATAAATTCATCTCCTTTCCTCTCTTTCTTTCCCATCCCTACATAAGTTTCTTTCTCCACTTATTAATGTACATAGTTGTTAATTTATGTATCATTTGTCCAAGTACTAATTAATTATTAGCTATTTAAATATGGCAAGTACAAAGATAGACCCAGGAAAGCAATTGTGGGAAATTCTATTATTATTAACAATTATTCATTGCTTCCTTCTCCTTGTTATGTGATTTACAGTGTCTTCTGTGTGAAGGATACATCCCTTCTCCATTTACTTTGGGCTTGGTTGGCCATGTGATATGAGACATACTATAAGTAAGCAAACAGTTTTAGAAAACACCACAAGTTTTCCAGGGCTCTCATCCCTGTGTTCTTACCAGAGAGGATCTACCCCTTCAACCAGGGTCCTGGAATGGTGGTCATAGGCAACAGAGCTGCAGCTAACTTACAATGTACTTACAGCAAGAAACTAGTGATTGTTGAAAGCAAACAGTGCTTTGGAGTTATTCTAGTAGCTAAGCTAACAAATACAGTGATGATAAATGAAACCCTGTCCTTGCCATCAAAGGCTCAGAATTCAGTAGAGGATCTCCAATTCACTAAAATTTGTCTCTTCAGACATTTTCAGATTTTTCTTTTTACTGCACTCCACATTCAACAGAATTGAGTTCATCATCTGGATTCAACATCTATGTTGTCAATTGTTTTTCACTATTTGTCATCCTCTCCACTGTTGCGGTAGCCCATATTTAGCTTTCCCATGCTGACCCACTTTCTTCACTCAGTTTTTCCTGATGAACACTGTCATTTTATGTATTGGGTATTGACTGATTGATTATCTTTTTTTAGGGCCACACCCATGGCATATTGAAGTTCCCAGGCTAGGGGTCAAATTGGAGCTGTAGCTGTCAGCCTACACTGTACACTGTAGCCACAACAACATCAGATCTGAGCTGCATCTGTGACCTACAGCATTGCTCACAGCAGTGCTAAATCCTTAACCCACTGAGTGAGGCAAGGGATCGAACCCGTGACCTCATGGATACTAGTCAGATTCATTACCACTGAGCCACAGCAGGAACTCTTATGTATTGGTTATTAATTCACATTGCAAGTGATCAAAATCTCAAGTTACACTAACCTAAATAAAGGAGAGATTTGTCTAGTTCATGTACATGAAAGTTTTGAGGTTGCAATGACAGGCAAACATGTTTTAGTGTGTAAAGAATACTAAGGACTTGATTTCTTTGCATCTTTTCTTTCTTACTTTTTAAAAAAGCTTTATTGACTGGGTCACTTTGCTGTACAACAGAAACTGAAGAAACATTATAAATCCACTATACTTTAATAAAAAATAAAATAATGAAGCTTTATTGAGTTAGTATTCACATATCAAAAAATTTACCTATAAAGAATACACAATTAAATGATTTTTAGTATAGTTGCAGACTGGGAAGTGATTCCTACAATCAGTTTTAGAACATTTTTAATCACCTCAAAAAATATCTACACTTGTTAGGTGTTACCACTAGTATCCCAGTACCCTTTCCCCCACATCGCTAAGCAACTGCTAATTACTTTCTGTATCTCTAAGTTTGCCTCTTCTGTGTGTTTTATTTAGGTAGAATCATTCAATATGTGATTCCTTGTGACTAGCTCCTTTCACTTAGAATATTTTTTAAGGTTCATTCATGCTCTAGCATATGGTACTACTTTATTGTTTTCTATTACTGAATCTTACTCAGTTGGATGGATATACCACAACTTGTCTTCTTATTAGTAAACATTTAGGTTGTTTATATCTTTTGGCTCCTATGAATAATGCTGTTGCCGACATTTGTGTATGAGTTTTTGTGTGGACATGTTTTCAGTTCTTTTAGGCGTATACCTAGGAGTAGACCTACTGGGTCATATGGTAATTATGTGTTTAACTTTGTGAGAAAATAACGGATTGCTTCCAAAGTAGCTGCATCATCTTGCGTGCAAACTCTGAAAAATGAGGATTTCCAGCTGTTCCTGCTGTGGCACAGTGGGTTAAGGATCTGGCACTGTACCACAGTGGAAACTCCTCAGTTTTCACAGTTTGTCGGCCATTTGTATGTCTTCTTTGAAGACAGATGTATTCAGATCACTTGCACATTTCTGAAAATTGATTTGTCATTATTATGTCATAAAAGTTCTTTGTATATTCTGGATACAAGTTCTCTATCAGGCATATGCTTTGCAAATATTTTCTCCCCTTATTTGAGTTGTCTTTTAATTTTAGTATCTTTTGAAGCAAAAGTTTTTAATTTTGATGAAGTCTAGTTTATCTACTTTTTCCTTTTTGTCAGTTGTGCTTTTAGTGTCACATTTAAGAATCTGTTACCAAATCTAAGGTCACAAAGATTTAACCTTGTTTTCTTTTAAGAGTTTTATAGTTTCAGCTCTTATATTTAGGTCTTTGACCTATTTTGAGTTAATTTTTGTATATTATTATGTGAAGTAGTAGTCTGACTTCATTCTTTTATATGTGGCTTGCAGTTATCCCAACACATTTGTTGAGAAAACTATGCTTTTCCCATTGAATGGTCGTGGCATTACATTAAAACTGTAGGTCAACTTGAGAGCCTAAATAGTATTAATTCTTTCAGTTCATCAACATGGGACTTTCATTTATTCAGACTTTTACGTTTTCTTTCAATTATGTTTTATAAAAGTTTACAGGTTACAAATCTTGTACTTCTTAAATTTAGTCTCAGTAATTTATTCTTTTTGATGCTATTGCAAGTGAAATTATTTTCTTAATTTCTATTTCTGATTATTTATTACTAGCAAGTAGAAGTAGAATTTGATTTTTTTGTATATTGACCTCATATCCTGCAGTGCTGCTGAACTTATTAGTTCTAGTAGTAGACTTTTAGTAGTAGACTTTTTTCCCTTTATTTTTTGGTAGATTCTTTAGGATTTCCTAAATAGAAGGTCACATCACCAAGGAATAGTGATAGTTATACTTCTTTCTTTTTCTGAGTTCTTTATTCTTTCCTTTCCTTTTCTTTCTTTTCTTCTCTCTTTTATTTTCCCCAAATGACCTGGTAATAATAACCCCTAGTACAATGTTGAATAGAAGTGACAAGAGTGGAATAGAAGTGTACCAAGCTTTTAGTGTTTCTCCATTAAATGTGATATCAGCTATGTGTTTTTGCATATGCCCTTTATCAGGTTGAGGAAGTTTCCTTCTGTTTCTAGTTTTGTTGTTGTTCTTATTTTTAATGATGAAATGGTGTCAGATTTTGGCATCCTCATACATTGCTGGTGGGAATGTTAAATGGAAAACAGCTAGCCTGGCAGCTTCTTAAACACAGAAATACTGTATGACCCAGAAATTCCATGCTTATGTATATATATTCAAAGCAATTGAAAACATATGTCTACCCAAAACAGGTAAACAAATGTTCATAGCCACTTTATTCATCATTATCGAAAGTGAAAACACAGTCCTGATGTTCATCAACTTGATAAGTGGATTAATAAAATATGGTATATCCATCCAATGGAATCTTATTCCGTCATAAAAAAAGCAGCGGAATACGCATATATGCTACAGCATTGATGAATCTTGAAACATTGTGCTAAATGAGGGATGCCAGACACCAAAGACCATATATTGCATGATTATGTCTGTCTGTCTGTCTGTCTGTCTATCTATCTTTCTATCTATCTATCTATCTATCTACCTATCTATATCTCCAGAATAGTTATATACAAGGAAGGACAGAAAATAGATGGTTTCCAAAGTCAGGGAGAATGGGGTTTCTTTTCTGGTTCTGAAAATGTTCTGGAATTAAATAGTGGTGATGGTTGCATGATTTTGTAATATACTAAAAAAAATCACTGAATTGTATACTTTAAAAGGGTGATTCTATGGTGTATGAATTATATTTCAACAAAAAATTATACCTGTTATTTAAGCTTTATTAATCATCCTTGTTATCCACCCCAATCTGATCTTTCAATTCTTCCTTTGAAATTCTGTCTTTTAGGCAGAACTCTTTTATAACACCTCCTGTGGCCATGTCATACAATAATTTTTGTGACTTTCCAAGATTTAGAGGAGGTATATATTGAAATGGATATCACTTAGAGAGGCTGGTTGGTTATCCACACAGGTCCTGAACAGGTAGCATTATGGTGGAGAATTTGCTGTGGTCTAATCAGTGATTTCAGCCTCAGTATCCAGAAATACTGTCCTGTCAGTGTTCCAGAGTCAACCAAACCTGTGCAATTCCCAGACTCACAAGAGTGTGAACGTGAGCCCTTAATGCCATCATATTCATTGTGATTGAGACTAGCTGTCTAGTGGACTGGTCATACCAGTGCATGTTCTTCCCTCTGGGTATATACAAAGTGGGACAGCAAAAGTGAGAAACTGGCTTGGTGGGCATGTTATCAGAGCAAGGCTCTGACTCTAAAGCTTGGTAAAAAAGGCACTCTAGTCAGAAGCAGCTTCACAGCAGGGCTAAACCAGACAACAGAACTGAATAATGTTTATCTCAGTGGCTCTCCTTTATCCAAGAATCACCTGATTCTTGCCCATCTCTGCTTCAAGTCCAGTAAACATTTTGTCTTTAAGGTCCTTTTTATACAGACTTCTGATCATTCCTCACATGTTGAATTTATAGTTTAAGTCCTAGAGAACAGCTTTGCAGTAGCCCCAGCCAGTGCTAAATTTTCTCCTCACGAAACTATAAGTTCCATAAGGCGAAGATCCTGTTTGTTTCTCTTACAGCATCTAGTATATACATGCATGTTAAAAGTATGATTTAAATGAACTAGAACCTGAGGTAAGTTATTTTCTTCAGAGCATATTGATTAGTAATTTTATTTTCCATCAGAGTGCTGTGTATGACAATAGCAGAAATTTAAAAATTCTATCAGTGTGGCTAATGTTGATCTCCAAAACTGTGTGGTTACTCTGTCTGTATATTGAGTAGATCTGGATAGTAGTAGGATAATCTGCATTGTTTTATGTGAACTTACTCAAACAATAAGGCCTCAAAAATAATTATTGCAAGAGCACTATCTTATTTTTTAGTGGTCCTCAGACTTAGGTGTGGGTTGGAGTCACCAGGAGGACTTGCTGACACACAGAGGCCCCAACCCCAGAGCTTCTTGTTCAGAAAGTCTGGGATGGGGACCAAGAATTTGGATTTCTAAGAGATGTGTTCTCAGGTAATGCTGATGTAGCTCATGGAGGACTAACTACACTTTGAGTCTGTTGCTCTCCTGGGTCTACAGTGTTTGAATTGGAGCTCCACAGTGTGGTCTGGGGGCCAGAGCAAAAGCAGTACCTGGGAGTTTTTCAGAAATCAAGGATCTCAGACCCCAACCTGACTCCAGAGCCTGAATCTGCACTGTAACAAGACCCTCAGGTGATTAGCATGCAGTCATTAAGATTAGAGAACCATTGACTTAGAGCAATGAGAGAGGTCACTTGCCAAACAGGCCAGAGAAGTGTTAAGTGAAAGATGTTCTGATGAAAAGTAACAGGAAACTCTAAGCATACTAGAATGTACATCTTTGAGCTGAAAGAGCAGAGAAAACATGGCGACTAAATCAGGCAGAGTCCTGGTGGGACACAGAGGGGTTACTCAAAGAGGATGTTGAAGGAGCTTTTATGAAGACACTGTTTGCAAAGGTTTGGGTAGGATCGGGGTATCTATAGTGGATGGTAAAGCAGTTTGATATTAATACACCAAAGAACTATTACTATCCTTAGACCTGAAAGGGTAAGAGGAGAGCTGTAGAGGTATAAACTACCGTGTATAAAATATCCACACCCTCTTGTCTTCTCTACCTTTGGTGTCACCTAGGCAGTGGGAGGCAAGGAAACCTGGCTAATGTAGTCGCAAGAAGTCAGACTCCTGGGGGCACAGAGGACAGTGTGGAAGGGTGGAGAGCTCTGCCTCAAAAGAATCATTTTTTGTTCACGTACTAGTCATAGGAGGCCAGGTTGTAAGTTATCCTATCTTTTTTTTTTCCTCAAATGTATATGGGGAAAGTGTCAGTTATCTTGACTTGGAAAATCCAAATATTTCCTTCCCCCTGCAACCTGAGAACACTCGAATGACTCCACCAGACAAAAAACAAATGAGGGAACACATAATAATACATTAGTGAGCACTGGGTCAACTTGCTGACCAGTTTTGTCTGCAGAGTTTATGTGTTAAGTCCAGGCACTGCAGTGGAAAAGTATTAGGCAGCCAAACATCTGAGTGAGTCCAAGAGCTGTGCAAAGGGGGAGCTTGGTTGGGACAAGCTAAGGTGTTGGAGGGTTCCAACTAGAACTTGCGTGGGAACAAGAATGAATGGAAAAAAAAAAAAAAGAATGAATGGGAATGTTATTCTCTTGAGTAATTTTATTTTTTTTTTTTATTTATTTTTTGCTTTTTTTTTTTTTTTTAATGGCTGCACCCACTGCATATGGAGGTTCTCAGGCTAGGGGTCGAACTGGAGCTGTAGCAGCTGGCCTCCGCCACAGCCACAGCAAGGCCAGATCCGAGCTGTGTCTGCGACCTACACTACAGCTCACGGCAATGCTGGATCGTTAACCCATGAGCAAGGCCAGGGATCGAACCCACAATCTCATGGTTCCTAGTTGGATTCGTTAAACCCTGAGCCACGATGGGAACTTCTTGAGTAATTTCAAAATGTCTTAGTTATGAATTCTTTCTCTCACTCTTTTTAATAACCTTAATATATTAATTGATACTTAAGGAACTGCACATATTTAATGTGTACAGTCTGATGAGTTTGTACACATGCAAACACCCATGCATGATCCCATCCCCACTATTAAGGTAATAGACATATTCAACACCACCAAAGTTACCCTGTGTCCATTCCTTTGTTGTTTTGTTTATATACGTGTGATGAGAATACTTCACTTTAAATCTACACTCTTAACCAGTTTTGAAGTTCCCAATAGTTAACTGTAGGCACTATGTATTGTATAACATATCTCTACAACTTATTTGTTTAGCATAACTGAAACTTTATATCCATTAACTGACAATTTCCCATTTCCTTCACTCCCAGCCCCTAGCAAACAATTATTCATTTAGTATTTACAATAGTATTCTCTGCTCTCTGAGTTTTGCTGTTTTAGATTTCTCATACGAATGGAATCATAAAGTATGTGTCTTTCTGTGACTGGTTTATTTCACTTTAATATAAAGTCTTCTGAGTTCATTCATGTTGTCACAAATGGCAGGATTTCCTTCTTTTTTAGGTTGAACAATATTCCATTATATGTATATACCACATTTTTTTTCCATCCATCTCTCCCCAGACACTTGGGTGGTTATGTCTTGGCTGACATTAGTAATTATGCATTCTCTTGAAAGCTGATTCTCTATGGGTTGTTTAACCTAGGTCAGAGCTTTTCAAAATTTATTAAGTACATGTAAATTACCTGGGGATCTTGTTAAAATGCAGATTCTTATCAAGTGGTTCTGGAGTGGTTCCTGAGATTTTGCATCTTTAAAAGTTCCCAGGAGTTGCTGATGCTAAGGCCTTAGGCACATACTTTAAGTCACAAGGTCCTAAGGTTTGAAACGAACCCAACTAGTAACCATGAGGCTGTGGGTTCGATCCATGGCCTCGCTCGGTGGGTTAAGGATCTGGCAGTGCCATGAGCTATGGTGTAGGTTGCAGATGCGGCTTGGATGCCGCATTGCTGTGGCTGTGGTGCAGGCCGGTGGCTACAGCACCGATTTGATCCTAGCCTGGGAACATCTATATGCTGCAGGTGCGGCCCAAAAAAGCCAAAAAAAAAAAAAAAGAAAAAAAGGAAAGAGCAATCTGATTCCATTGAAATTAGAATTTTTGTGTTTTTGGCCTTTGGAAAAATGAGTGGTAAATTAGAGAAGATCCATGCAAGGAAACAGAATGGCTTATTGAGGCAGTAAAACATCACGAGTCTCCTATAGCTTATAACTCATTCTCATTCTTTCTCTCACTATGACAAAACTAAATAATTGGGTTTTTTTAATTTTCAACTTCTGTCTCAGTTCTTAACATTAATTTCATACTCTTTTGATATAGTCACCCTATCAATAACCTCTTCAACCTTTAAATGAACTTGGTTTTATACTATTATAGATGTTGAAACAGAAATCACAGTTCAACTTAGTTTGTATTATACACTTCCTTGGAATTGGCTTCTCATGTACATAAATTTAAGTCTAATATAAGGCAGGGAACCAGGTAAATTTGATTTTACTATTTTTGATGATAAAGCATACCTTTTGAGCCAAAGGCACCATGGCAGTCTATAAAATGGCCTCACCCAGCATTCCCATGGACTAGAATCCTAGGGGGTCAGTCTTCACCATTGTCTGATGGCACAGGTAAAAAGTAAAAACTACACCTAAAGGGCAGTCTACACTGCCCTCTTGAAGAGGTTTCAAATCCCTTGGCAGTGAATCAGTCAACAGACACTCCTTGAACACCTACTACGTGCATTGCATTGTGTTGGATATTGTGACAATATAGTAAAAACAGAGACCCTGGATCTAGATAATAACACCAGAGGGAAGACAAAAATCAACCTGTGAAACAGTAATCTGTGATCATTTGGGGGTACATTTCTGTCTCAAGTTGGCTCTATTCCATCTCCTACATATTGGAGGACTTCCCAGCAGTGATTCACACTGTCAGACAGGAACCACTCCCCCGTCAAAACCCATCCCATCTCCTCTCTGCTATGGATCTTACAAGCTTATTCTCTTCTTCCTCCTTTGCTCTTTGCCTTGGCTATGAGTTATCTCTCCAATCTCAACCTTAAATAGGTCTGGGCTTCTTTCAGTGTTTTTGTTCTCCACCCACATATACTGCCTCAGGCTAACCTGACCAGTCTCTAAAGACCAACCCATCTTGGTCAGGGCTCCTATGGGGTATACCCAAGACCCATGGGTAAACTAAATGGAAGTGATATTTGAGTTGTGTTTGAGGAAAAGAGTTTGTGAAGTAAAAACATTGAGGAAGGTGCGTATGATGGTGGTAAGTGTGGTTTCTGAGCAGCGATGGTAAGGAATATGGTGCAAAGCCATGTAATAGTATCAGGTAAGTGCTGGGGAGTAGTGGGAAATACCATTGAAAAGCCATGATGTGAGCCTTCTAGAGTGAAGTGATGTCAATTGCTCTTCCATATGTTTTGAGGCCACTGAGTACAGGTCAGCTTGCAGTAAATCTCTGTGCAGGGTGAACCTTGATCATACCAGCACCAGATTCTGCTTCAAAGCAGGTACGACCCTACATTTATATTCTGAGGATTCTCAACAATGGGAAGGTCCTAATTATTTCCAAGCCTAGAAATTTCCCTAGGCAGTCAATAAGACACATTAGTCTTATGGTGGTATTAATCATATTAGAGACAGACAAGCAGATATTGGTGAAACCTTAAACAGCTTAGAAAATATTTTAGCAAATTATTAAAATTTTAGTCACAGACCCTCAGGTGTTTTTTGACCTTTTTTTTTCAAAATACCACTAAGACCACCAGCACTGTCAGGGAAAGTGATTAATAGTCTAGCAGTAAGATACAAATTTGGAATGGAATACCACTAAAATGTCACGTTGTCCAATACATGAGGGCAAAATAAACCCCGAATATTTGGTTCATATGGAAACAAAAACACTAGAGAGCAATCCAGGCAATAACCCGTGGAGAGTTGACACGTGTGCTGATGCTTTGCATCCATCATTTTGAGGAGAACTCCCAGGTTGATCCTATACATAGTTCAGCAGAAGCCACATCTGTTCTCTTTCACCAAGATGTAACTGTGCTTTGGTTTGATCAGCTGTCTCACGATTTTAAGGCCCTTTTGTCCTTTCCCTATAAATAGCAAGGCCAGGCCTTTTGACTTCACTTTGGAACTCTGTCAAAACCCAACAGGTGGCAACCTTTGCTGACCTCTGGGGCCTTCTTCCCTTTTAGGGAGGGGGCTGTCTACTCTTCCCAAAAGGGGTAGCCCCGCAACTTGACACCACAGAATGACAGCTGGTCTCCTCTCCCAACACATACCAGCAAGGAGGAAAGCTCAGGAGCGACAGCCAAGAATACATGGCACCAGCCGCTCCTCTCATAAACTACCCATTAGAGGGAAAAAAGAAAAGGAAAATAAGAGTGCTGAGAATCTTACGTTTCCTGTGAATGCAATTACCAGAAATGTAAAAGATTGGGGAAGTTACAGATTGCCATCAGAAAAAATCCAATTACTTAGAGGTAAAGGAAATATCTTTGGAACATGATAATTAAATAAGAATGTAAATCAGGTTGAGATTAACATATACTACTGTATATAAAATGGATAAGTAACAAGAACCAACTGTATAGCACAGGGAAATCTACTCAATACTGTGTGACAGCCTATATGGGAAAAGAATCTGAAAAGGAGTTTATATATGTATATGTATAACTGATTCACTTTGCTATATACCTGAAACTAACACAACTTCCTAAGTCAAGTATACTCCAGGAAAATTAAAAAAAAAACATAAATCAAAGTTGTTTAAAATGTTTCCAATAGGAAAAGATTAAAGATAGTGATGCTGTGTGGGCTTTTTTTTTGCAAGGCGTTTTTTTGAGGGGGCTGTGAGGTATTGGCTCCCAGATTAGGATTGCCATATTATGCAAATAGAGGATGACAGTTAAAATTTAATTTCAGGTGAACAACAATAATTTTTGTATAAATATATTCTAGATAATATTTGGGACATAGTTATACTATAAAGTTGTTTCTTGTATAACCTAAAATGCAAATTTAACTCGGTGTTTTTTGTTTTTTTCTGATCACTTGACTCCACATGCAACAATTTCTTTATGTTTCCGATTCCTGATTAGCCTCCTCCTGAGATCAGTAGTGGCATTCCCATGCCACACAAAACTTTATTCCAAGCTTTTGAGAGAAATAGGAAACCTCAGCTTCAGGGTCTCCATTGCATAAGCAGGTTTGACTTTCTGTATAATGCAGCTTACTTTATGCTCATTCCAATTTTAATTCAAGTTTGAAGAATCTGCCTTTTGTTTTAGAACACCTTATAAAAACCTGCTTTGTCAAAAGAACTGTGACAAGCACATTAAATGAAACAATTTAATTCGACTAGCACTTGTCCCATGCTAAGTCGGGCATCATCTGGAAGGAGTGGGGCTGGCAAAGTGGTCTGTCAGGAATGTTTGGTTTATTCTGCTTCTGATGGACTATGGGATTGCCTTTTGCACAAAAAAGGATAGATCAATGTGGCATGCTCTTTGGCAGGGTTAAACAGATTCTTACCCAGTGCTCACTAGGTACCGTCTTCTGGACTAGACGCTGAGGATATTGAAATGGATAAGCCATTGACCTACGGTGCTGACTCTTGAGGAGATGCATAATGGGGGAAAGATAACTCAACCAAGTCACCTGTGGAAGGAAAGCTAAAAAAGGACATGTTAGTAGCATTGTCAAAAGGGGATGGAAGCAGGTGAATGTACAATGAAGTGGAGAGATCCAGGCTGGGCAGGGTTGTCAATGAGAATTGTTTTGCATCTGATGATGCTATCTACTTGCTCTCTGGATTTGTAGTTCTCCTAACCTGCCCGCCATAATCTCATGATACATTTACTGGAAATTTGCTGATTTTAGTACTTTTTATTTTATAAAAACTACATTACTGAAGGCAGATGCTATAATTAGACACAATATAATTTTATGTGTGATGCAATAATGGAACATATGGCGCTTCCTGGGCTTTAGATATCTGACAAGACCGTCACTCCATGGATCAGAGTGAATCGAAGAGGTAGTGGTTTAATTATGCTTGGATAACGTAGTTTAGATTAAAACAACACTAGCAAAAAAAAAAGGGGGGGATGAAACCGAGCATTTACCCAATAGATACTGAAGTTTATTAATTGATTCAAGTCCAGTAGTGGACACTTGGGCAGAGGCCGCTATTGCTCACCAGTTTCCGGGTACTTGTCTACATTTCATAGCCTCCCTTGCAGTTAAATCGGGGCTTGACTCCTGGCATATGTCATGTGGTGCTTCCAGATGGAGGCATTTAAAAGTATGCTGCACTTCATGCCTTTCATCTCCTACTCTGGTAACTTTGGAGGCCAAAAGTTCCAAAAAGGAACAGTTCTGAGATGGAGGCGGGCCATCCAGTCCATATTGGGCTTTCCAGGAGTGAGAAGTAAACATTCGGTGTGTCCAGCCGCTGAGGTTTGGGGGCTTATTTTATCAAGTTGCCCTCAAAGCTGATACAGACCAGCAATATCAGCCATCTCTGGAAGCTTGTTAGAAAGGCAGACTCTCTTTCTGTACCCAAGAATACTGACCAGAATCAACATTTTAATAAGATTCCTGGATGATTAATACACATATTAATTTGAGAAGCTCTGTTATAAACCATAACTAAAGTTCTGGTCATTTGGACCACTAGTAATGATATTAATTCTGGGAATTCCAAACCTAATTTAACACCAAAGTCCATAGCATAGATTTTTAAAAACAGAGACATGAGATCAACTGGATAAGAATCTCTAGAGGTGAGTCCAGGAACCTCTCTATGTTAAAACCCTCCAGTGATTCTGATCATCAAGTAGGTTTAAAATTTTATCAGTTCTAGTTGGGAATATAGATGAATATACACTATCAGCTTAAATTTTGCTATTTCATAATATTTATGAATCATATAAATCCTCAAAGATTAGAAAACAGTCTATGAAAAGGCCCTGATACTTACATGTAAAGTTAGTAGAATTAGTCATTTTTGCCACTTATTATCTGATCTCAGGAAGCAAAGCAACTCTCTTCTTAGCCTCAGAAATTGGGGAACAGGACAGCTGAACAGTAGGTAGGGTGCAGAATACATGGCCTTGATCGGCACTGCCTTTTCTGATAAATGGGCTTGCTTCAGCCCTTTCTGGGCTAAGCAAGTCTCTGAGTTTAAAAAGACCCTGAAGCAGCTTCCTTATCAGAATGAGGCAGCTCCATTTCCCTTTGTGTACAGACGTCAAAATACTGTTTCTTCCCTTCTTTATTTCTGCCTTTCTTCCCCTTGGGTTAAAACTGCACCGAAATCTGCATTGTGATCTAGTAAGCTCACTACCAAAGAACAGAAGAGAGCCTAGCTGCTTCGTGAAACAGCCAGTTAGAATTCCTCTTTTTAAGTTTCTCTCTGGGATGGTTGTTATTTTGCATATCATTTCTAAAAAATCCTCTCCATCTCCTTGAACTGGACCAGCAGCTCCCTTGGTACCTCATTCTTGGCTCCTAGCCTTCTGTCTCTGAATGCTCTTTAAGCATATAACACCATAGGAAAATCTTGAAACATGGTCTTGTAGTTGTTTTCTCATGACACCATCAATGCTAAATTAAAAAAAAAACAACCCTTATCTTTTGATAACATGGTACATCAAAGATGATCATCTAAGATGGGTGATAGGGGGCCCAGCTGAGCATTTGCCTGATTTCACAGAGGCTCCTTGCCATGTTTGAAACAGAATATTTCCAACAAAGGCATAAATTACAGGAGCTAATGAAGATGTGCCATTTATTTCAAGGACTTAGGGATGTGGAATGTGGCTGCAGAGGAGGATGGAGCAGAAGTCACTAGGTTCTGCAGGAGCTTTGGGCGCAAAGGAAGTGGGAGGAGAAACAGGAGTAGGATGTGAGAGGTGGCCAGGAACAGCTCCTGAAGAAGCAAGAAGGAAGGAGTAAGGGAGCTGTATTAAAAGTAAGGATGTTGTTTTTGTATGGTTTAAGTAGCAAATCCTTCTCATGAAACAATACGAAACAAAACCCGGCTGTTTGTTTTTCAGTATCCATAGTGTAGGTATATGCAAAGCAAACTGTGCTGAGGATAAATAAAAATGTATTTCAATTCAAACACCCTGCTAATAATTGCTTAGTATCTGTTAGGGGTGGTGTTGTTTTTATTATCAGGTTTATATGTAGATACCACCTTAAATGATCATTTATTCCTCCTACACAAAATAATCTGACTGGTTGGATATGTGAAATGTTTAACGAAGGCAGAGCTGTGAGGTAATGTTGGATTTCTTTTAATACCTCCACAAAATGTACTTCTCCATAACCTTAAAAATTCTCCCTCCCCCTCCCTCCCTCTCTCTCTCTCTCTCTCTCTCTCTCTCTCTCTCTCTCTCTCTCTCTCTCTCTCTCGTGCCTTTTGGATTAATCACCTCAGAATCTCCTCTGACCTAGTGTCACTCTAAACAGAGGCTGCCTTTGGCTCTCTTTCTTTAAACTGGTTTCTCTCATTCTTCTTTGACCTCTAGTCTGTACTTTCTCTTCATAATCATCTGCTCTTCCCTGGAGGCAACATTTCTTGCCTTCTTTGAAAATGTTCTAAACAGCTAATTCAGAGCTGCCACCTAGTGCTTCTTGGTAAGGCCTTAGAAGGACCTAAAAGTTTTGTAATAGAAAAAGCATCTGGACTCCCTCCAGGAGCAGCATTGAATTCCTTGGAGCTCATTGTGGAGTAGACGTGAGTCCTGTGAGCCTTCAAAGCAGATACAAAATAGTTCTTCTTCCCACACAGAGAGATACCTGGGTTACAAGCTCCAAAATAGGATTCCTCAAAGCCTAGAAGCTACCCTTATGAAAGAGGCAATACGGTTGAGACCCCAGAGCTTGATTCTCATAATGAGGCCTGAGCAGACCTTTGTAGGAAAGGCTGCAAGTGAACCAGGAGATGCAAGACAAAGTGTATCACTGACTGCCTCTCTGGCATTAGCTAAATTGGGTCACGGGTGTTTCCATTTCTGTGAGGAGAAGGAGGGAAAGAAGGAAGAAAAGAAGGAAGAAGAGGAAATGAGAAGCCATGACACACCTGATCTGTGCAGGAGCGAGTGAGCATTAGCTGTCCTAAGATTGCTATCCTATGAAAATCCTGCTTACAAGATTGGTCCTTGGCTGAAATCTAGGAACTTAGATTTTGAAAGATTCCCATAATTTCCTGATAAGAAAGCCTCACTGTGCCTGACCTCTTTGTGAAAATGACATGGGTTGTGTTGATGCCTGTGTGTCTTCCAGGGGTCTGGAATCATGGTACATGCTTGTACAGGGAGCCTGTGTGACCAGCCCCCAATGAAAATCTTGGGCACTGGGTCTCTAATGAGCTTCCCTGATAGACAGCATTTCACAGGCATTGCCACAGCTTGTTGCTAAAGGAATTGTCAACGCTCCATTGGGAGAGGATCTTTGAAGCTTGTACTGGTTTTCTCTGGACCTCAATCCACATATATTTTCTCATTTATAATTTTGTTTTATATCCTTTTTCTGTGCGAAATCATAGCAGCAAGTACAACTATATGCTGAGTCCTCTGAGTTCTAGCAAATCATTGAACCTGGCAGTAGTCTTGGGGACCCAAGACACGTCACCTTTCTGCCATTATTTAATAACTCCAATTTCTTTTAAAGCTACGTGTTGGCTTTAAACCTACCCAGGAGAAATTTTGATTCACCTTTTCTGTACCCACTAATTTGTTTGAAAAATGAGATCAAAATGAACAGTCTTTTGAGCTGTTTGAAAGGTGACACCAATGGGGCATGTTAATGTTCTTTAGATTATATACAACTAATTAAACAACTCACAACTGAAATGTTCACAGCATAGTGCCAAGTGAGAAGCAGGTCAGCACAGACCAAAAACCTGAGTGTGAGGCTTGGCTCCCCCACTTTATTGTCCTGTGACTTTGTACAAAGGTACTTTTCTGAACTAAAGTTTTTTAAACGAGAAGAGGGAGCAATAGTACCCATCTATGGATACAATTTTGAGAATTAAACTTGAGATAACTTATGTACTACATTTAACATAGTGCCTGGCACATTCTGAGTGCTGGATCAGTGCTTTAAGTAGATGTTGCTATCGAACAATACAGCAGAAACAACTCAAAGATGACTCTGATATCACTTCTGGGGCAGTCTGAGAAGCAAAACCACCTTTATCTTGAGGCTCCAGCCACATATAGAGCAGCCCCAAGAGGTCTTATTTTAAGACCATTATAACCTTCCCCGGGAGTGACCCTACCTTCGGAGACCTCCCCCAGGTGCTCCCTAGGCCACTGCTGAGCTCCCCCTCATGACCTCAGTCTTGCAGCCACCTACAGGAGAAAGGGGACTTTGAGGGTTACTTAAATCCTTCCTTCTGAACTTCAATAGCACAGTCTCTCAGGCAACCTAGAGTGATTGGGACAGAAAGACACATGGTCCCATACCTGTTTGTTTTACCTCATGCAACTTTAGGAAAGACGCTTCTATGAACCTCAGTATGCCTCACTGTAAAATAGATTAATTTAAAAACTATATTCCACCTCATTCTGCACTTTCAAGAAAGAAAACTTCAGATAATATTGTCAAAGTGCTTTGAAAATGATAAAACACTATGACAAGGACCACTTAGGATTTTTTCTAGGGTGGCTTTTCATTACCAAGTTGTTTGGGTACTTGGCAGAGGAAAATGACAGGAGCCTAGGACTTATTGACAAAAGAGATACCCTGCTATGACATTACTCTTGAAAATATAATTTGAGTCCTGTGTATTAATTGAGGTGCCCCAAAATCTTAAAAAAAATCAGATCTCCCTCTACTTTGAGCACGAATAATAGACAATGAAACCACTGCTTTGGTTTAATTGTAATACTGGTATCATCTCGTTTTTTTGTATAATGATTATTTGGGATTGATTTATTGCTTTGTTGTGAAAACTTGTTTTTCATTGATTTTTCCCCCTTAGCAGTCTTCTGCACTAATTGATTGATTTGATTGTTAGAGCTTTGACTCCATATCTAAAGATGGATTGGAATAATTATCACAGCCTGCTGTTTAATCATCCTGCCACACAATTACTACCGAGATTGTGCTCTGCACCAGTACTTTATTAGCTGTAGAAATTGTAGTCGAGTTTAATAATTTTATAAGACACTTGTAGACGATAACTTGGTCATTATTCCGGGGCACTTCTGTGGAACCCGCAGGCCAGTGAGAAGCTTGGTAACCATTTCTCCAGTTTGGTGACCTTTTAAAAATATTTTCCAGACAACTATGTCATAAATGGCCTACGTGGAGAGCTGGAGTGGGGCATTGCATTGCTCAGGGGATGCCAGCTGTTCAGGGACCTGAGCCTTTTCTTCCTTGAGTGCCACTGTCACTAAGCCTTGGGTTAGTATGTGAATATGCAGGAAGAATACGTGTTCTGTTAATTGTGTCCCGTGTGACTTTTGATAAATCTGTAAAGCTCCTTCCCCAAGGTTCCTTCTTCTCTGAAATCAGAATGAGCCGAGCAGGGTAATGTTCAGAAGAACAGTAGTTTAACAGCATGAAGTAAAACATCCTTTTTTTATACCCGCACCTTACTATCCTGAGTTGGATGAATTTGCCCCATTCCCCTCCCTGGGAAAGAGACCAAGACAAATGCCAAAGGCTGCTCTGGATGGATTTAACTTTATTTGAAAACTCAATACAGGGGCTCAGTCCTAATTCAACTGTTCATGAACCTCATACTAAATTATTCACTAAGTGTTTTGCTTTCCACATAATGAGGACAGCCACACTTGTTCATGAAGATATTTGAGATTCTCATAAAAGAGCATCGTAGAGTTGTATTAATAGTGTTAATAGTATTAATAGTCTTCTATGCCTGTGTCGCCTATATTGAACGAAAAGCCCTTTGGAAGCTAATTCTGATTTCCTCCTTTGTTTTCTGCTTTAATAAGCAATTATAGGATCCACTAAATAATTTGGGAAGAAAAAATTGTTTTAAAAAGATTTGTTGTTTAATAACCTGTAATTCTTTGCCCTCCATCGCTCATTCCCCATCTCTCTATCTTTGTCTGTTTTTCTCTCTCTTGCTTTCTCTCTCTCTTTCTTGCTTTCTCTCTCTCTGTCTTTCACACACACACAACATTGACTTGGTTACTTATTCCTATGACATCTCTCATGGCAGCATCTCTGATTTTGGAGCCTATAATTTGAATAAATGATAATCTATACAACACAAGGATGTAAGCTGTCCAGATTTTCTTTGACATTCAGAGTGTCCCTCTTTGTTTTATTTGATTTTTTGATTTTGAGGTATAAGAAAAAATTGGAATATAAGATTTTTTATGTAAAATCCGCTCTAATGATTTATTCTTAGAAGAAATTCACTCTGCAGATTTTTTTTTGGCAATTAGAATTTATTTTATTGATTTTTTTATGCTTAATTTTTTCCCCCCATCCAGCTACATCTCTATTAAGGAAGGCACACTGGCTGGAGAATGGATCGCTAAATTTGCAACAAATATGCTGTACACGGAGAACTGACAGCAGTCCCTAATATGACAACAAGCCTTTTCTGTTTCTTTCAGTAGAACATAGTAGCAGGTTAAGGAGAGACGTCTGAAAGAAACCTAATTTTCATATTTTCCCCTTGATGGCAACTTCAGGCACAGGTAGATCTTTCAGTGACTTCTTTGCAGGGTGCAGCAGAGAGGATGCAACCTGGCCTGACCATTGTCAGGCAGAGAATCAGTAATAACAGCTACCTTCTGTAAAGTAGCTACCATCTCCTGACCTTCCTGAGCACTTCCATTGATCATCAGAAAATATAGCTGAGAAAAGCATAACAGGAAAGCATAACAGATTATTTCACTTATGAGTTAAGTGGGAGGATGTTAGGATCCTATAGTTTCCTTTTTCATCAAGTGTGTAACTTGGTAGAAGCTTGATATGTAAGGATTCCTTGCTCTGCTCAAATAGACTAAGTACTCTGCATTCTGCAGAGATACCTATACTTTGACTGGGTATTTAATTTGTATCAAATTACCATTTATATCAGTCCGTCAAGTTCAATAATAATAGTGATGTGGTGGGATGAACAGTGACTCCCCTAATTACCACGGTCCTAGTTCCTGGGATGGTGAGTGTTACCTTATATGACAAAAGACACTGTGATTAAATTAAGGCCCTTGAGAATGGAAGGTTATCTTAGACTATCCAGGTAGATCTTCAATGTAATCACCAGTTACCTTATAAGAAGCAGGCAAAGGGGACTTGACAGAAGAGAAGGTTATGTGAAACAAGCAGAGAGAAGCAGAGTCAGAAAGAGATGTTCCACCTTTGGCTTTGAAGATGGAAGATGCAGGTACAAACCTAGAAACAGAGGCAGTCGCTAGAAGCTGGAGAATATGCTGAAGTAAATTCTCCTCTAGAGCATCTAGAGTGTATGGCCCTACCAGCACCGTGATTTCAGCCCATTGAAACCCATTTTGTAAAATACTGGCCTCTAAAACAATAAGAAAAAAATCTGTGCTGTTATTAGTCACCAACTTCGTGGTAATTTGTTATGGCAGCCATCGGAAACCAATATGAGTGATAGCAGTAGTAATTAACATGTACTGACTGCTTGCTCTTTTACTTACTAGTTAAGAACCATGCAAAATATTCTACATGGAGCTTTATAATTTTGTACTCACAAAACAATGTGAGGCAGATATTAAAATTATTCTAGCTTTACAGAGGAGGAAACTGAGGTTCAGAGAAGAGCTTGGATTAAACCCATATCTGTATGACCCCCCACACCCCTTCTCTGAATCAATATGAGGAAGGTGTGTCTCCAAGATATCAGTATCGCAGAGAGGAACAAGTGCTGCTCTAGAGGTCCCTGGACTTCGAGAACCTGTCATGCTGTGGACAAAGCTTCTGGTGTCTGAGAGAACAGAACAGAGTTCTCTTCCATTCACTCTTCAAACATTCTGACCACATAAAGATAGCAATCCCTATTATCTTGTGAATCACAACCCTGTGGGGAGAAAAAAAAAATAGACAAGCAGATTCAAAATTGAGTCTCTCATAAGGGTGATTTTAAGCATTTGCTTGTGGTGGCGATGCTAGTAATTTGAGGTTGAGGTGAGTATCAGAAAAGCCTGCCAGAGACAGTGACATTGAGTTGAGCCTTGAAGGAAATATAAGAAGTTCCCAGGCTAGGGACTGAATCAGAGCCCTGGCTGCTGGCCTGCACCACAGCCACAGCAACATGGGATCCGAGCCGTGTCTGCGACCTGCACCGCAGCTCATGGCAACGCCAAATCCTTAACCCACTGAGGTAGGCCAGAAATGGAACCTGCATCATCATGGATCCGTCAAGTCTGTAACATGTTGAGCTACAACAGGAACTCCCTCTAAGGGTTATTTTCTAGAACCCACTAATTGATAAGAAGAGTTTGACACAAAGGATCATTATTCTTGAAATGCTCCCTTCCTTGTCACAGCTGGGGCACCATGTGATGCCGCTGACAGCTTTCTCAGGCTGCCTTGTGCATCCATACTGCTCTATCCAACCTGTAAGTGTTGAACTTTCTCAAGCCTGTGCTGTGTTCTTCTTTTCTCACTTCACTCTCTTATTCTTCAGAGTACATCATGCTTTTCTGCTCTCATAATATGGAATCTTTTTCATCATAGCACTCCAATTTGTGGTCTGCACAGAATCTGTGATGATTAATATCTCCATCATACATCTCTCACCACAGACTATAAGCCCATGAGAACAGACTGTATTTCCTTTTACTCACCATTTACTCACTAATCAAATGTTGGCTGAAGAAATTAATGTATGGACTTTCATCCTAGTTGAAGAGAACCACTGAGGCACGTGAACTGGATGAGACTGGCATTTGAGATAGAACACTGGTTGTCGTGTGGAGAACAGATGAGAGAAAAGTAAGACTGGAGACATTAGAAAGGATCGTAATAACACAAATAAGAAATACTGAAGAAGCAGCAGTGGAGAGGGAGAAAGGAAACAACTTGCGAAATATTTATGAGGTATAATTCACAGAACTTAATGATCAACTGAATGTAAGGATGAAGATAAAGAGAGACAAGAATTACACCTAAGCTGATGGCTGTGTGGTTATGCAGTTCAGTGACATAGACACTATATGGGGGTAGGTGCTGTTTTTACATTAAATATAATAAATTTATATTTAAGCATATTAAATTTAAAATGCCTATAGTGGACATAGCCCCAGGTTTTTTTTATGTAAGTCTGGCACTCAAAAGATGAGACTGTAAGTATAAACTAAGAAGATGTGGAGGAGTTCCCTTGTGGTACAGTGGGTTAAGGATCTGTCATTGTCACTATAGCAGCCCAGGTCGGTGCTATGGCACCTGAGTTCCATTCCAGGCCCAGGAACGTCCACATGCTGTGGGCATGACAGAGAGAGAGGGCAGGAGAGAGGGAGAG
Source organism: Catagonus wagneri (assembly GCA_004024745.2). Lineage (NCBI taxonomy): Eukaryota > Metazoa > Chordata > Mammalia > Artiodactyla > Tayassuidae > Catagonus > Catagonus wagneri. Next base: position 3,543,781 of record PVHT021183694.1, on the reverse strand, counting down.
AGAGAGAGAGACAGAGAGACAGAGAGAGAGACAGAGAGAGAGACAGAGGAGTGGGTTTGTAGTCAGTTTCCCGTTCGTCTTATTTTTTCTTTTGTTGTCCCAAAGCAGAGATCAAATAGTTGAAATGAAATGGAATGAGTGATTGATTTCCTGCTTCCTTTCAAAAAGAATTTGAGGCAACAGTACATACAGGTCTTAGTTAAATGTCCTCAGTTGGGAGAGAACTTTTCATAGTAACTCTGTTAGAAAAAAGCCATTAAGGACCCTCTTTTTACCGTGATGAATCATGGGGTCCTGTAGGGACAGAATAGTCCACAGTAAGAAGTTCAACCTCAAGCAGGATTGCTGAGACCTGGCTAGATGAGGTTTACTCGTATAACATATCTGAATATTGTCTAACTATGTTATCAAAAAGCTCTTATTCATCATGTGGACTTTGAGTTTAGCATTTAGCTGTTATGAGGTGCCAGTGATGTGTTCTTATCTGAGCTAGTAGAGAAGGAGCTAAGGGAAGAAAAGAGAAGTTTGTATTCTTCTGCTAATAATATCTCTCCACATTCTGGTGAGATTTATCAACAAGGCTCAGTGGGTCTAGGCACATTTCTAAGTGACAGCTTTTGCTATATAATCTTAATAAGTAGAACTAGAACTAAACAGGAAACTTCAAATCTACTCATCCATGAATTATCCAAAGGAATGGTTTTGAATTATCTTATATTTGTACAATGACTATTTTGTCCTTATTTCCAGTAAGTGGTATATCAACTTGGTAAGATCCATAAATTTTCATCTTAATCCCTATTTAGCCCCCTGTGAATAAATGTTAATATAAGAGTGTTCTTTTCTATGCAGTATGTAAGACGCAGCAGCATAGGATGCAAGGACTAATTGTAGAATAGGTAAATATTAAAGGTAAGAGTAGATCCATCAGGATGAAGGGAGAGGTTGAAAATTGTCTCTTCCTTACCTTATTAGATTTCCTATATATATATACTCTCAACACTGTAGGGACTGTGGCAGTGAATTGGAAAATGAGATGGGATTTCTGAGACGGGACTTAAATTATTGTAAATTCTGGAGCTTATTAAATTTTAAGTCCCCTCCACCTCATTTTAGCTTCAGGTGGATTTTTTTTAAGTTTAATCTCCCAGCATGATAGATACCATGTTGCCAATAAAAATTCCCAATACTTTGTAGCCTAGTAGTCCTTCTTTTAATGTATGAAACTCCAGGATACCATGAGGCATGACAGCAGGGGACATGATGCATCCTTGTCTCTGAAACAGCCATGCCCTTTGAAGGGCAATTTGGGTGATTTAAAAACCCTTTCTTAGGCTTGTTATGTCTAGATATCCCTCACCATTACAGCATCTAATGAAGATATATTTGAAAGCTGAAATGTAAAAGCTGGAGTCAAATGGCATGAGAAGTCAATGCCCTGAAATAAAGGACTTGATATTTGGTTCCTTTAAAACCATAGTTGGGTTAAATGGAAAGAGTGGAGTTGCTTCACATGATGGCACTTTGTGACATCTCCGCCTTGTAGTATTGTTCACTGTAATGTTCTTTTACCCCTAAAGTATTTAAGACTCAAAATTATAGTAGTTCTGTGAGCATTGCATTTGATTGGTTTCCTACAGTCCTGTTTTGCAAAAGCTTAGGAAATATTGTTGCCCACCATTTCCCTGCATACCCTGAGCTATAGTCAAAAAGAAATATGTGGTAGTTCCTTGAGTATATTCTCTTGCATAATGTATTCTGTACCTTTTTATTCAGTTTATGGAAATTCTTGGCTAAAAATCAAGAAAGACTCTCTTTTTCCTAAGCCTTCTAGTAATTAATTTTATTTCTATATAAGGGAGTGAGTAAAGTCAGCACTTCAAGAGTCAGCCAATAGAACAATAATATTTGATACGCTCCTGTTTATTTTCCACACAAAGTACCATTAAGTTGAAAAAAATCAGATATTATGTGCTGGCTTCTCAGGCCTTTGCTGTTGAGGTATTTTTTGCTTCAGTAATCTGCACAGCAAAGATCTTCCCTGTTTCAAGAGGAAAAAGAAGATCTTTCATGGTTCAGCCTTTTGGGTTTTGTTGTTCTTGTTGTTGTTGTTGTTGTCTTCTTTTTTGTTTTTTTTTTAGGGCTGCACCCATAGCATCTGGAGGTTCCTAGGCTAGGGGTCCAATCGGAACTGTAGCCACCAGCCTACACCAGAGCCACAGCAATGCAGGATCTGAACCACGTCTGAAACTTACATCACAGCTCACTGCAATGCCAGATCCTTAACCCACTGAGTGAGGTCAGGGATCATACTTGCATTCTCATGGATGCTAGTCAGGTTCATAAATGGCTGAGCCACGATGGGAACTCTGGTCCAGCCCTTTGGAACCCACATGCTTACTTCACCCACCTGGGGTGGGTGACTTCCTGTTATATGCAAAATGGTCAAAAGTGATAATATAAAATTAATAACTTTTTCTTTCTCACTAGCAGCATGGTGAAGTGGGCCTTCTCTGGTCCTTAGCGGAAATATTACAAAGTAGCAATCTTGCAAAATGTTCATAACATATAAAATAAAAACTGCACAGCATCCCCTGTTTTTGTTGTTTCCTATTGTAACTGTCATGAGAATGGAACAGCCCAAGGTCTCCTTTATTTCCCAGGTGTAATGAGTTGAATTGTGTCCCCCCCCCAAAAAAAAGATATATTGATGTACTAACGCCTAGTGCCTGTGTATGTTATCTTATTTAGAAATAGGGTTTTGCAGGTGTAATTAAGATGATGTAATTGGAGTGAGCCCTAATCCAGTATGACTTGTGTCCTTATAAGGTGAGGAGAATGCCCTGTGAGGGCAGAAATACATAAGGAGAATGCCGTTGTTGACAGAGGCAGAGGTCAAAGTGGTGAACCTGCAAGCAAAGGAACTCCAGCAATCAATGGCCATGACCAGAAGCTAGGAAGGAAGCAAGCAAGGAAGAGTCTCAGAAGGAGCAAGATCTCTTGATTTCCATACTTCTAGCTTCCATATAGTCAGAAAGAAATTTCTGATTTTGTAAGCCACTCAGTTTGTGGCACTTTGTTATGGCAGCCCTAGCAAACTATGCACCATGTGAAGGAGATTGTCACCTGACAGACAGCTAGGAAGCCAGGATGCAGGATATTTCAGAAATCTCCTAAAACATTCTACCCTTCAAGTCTTCCTATCTTTGGGAGAACAAAGGGTTCCGTACCCCTTATGGCTTCATAAAGCCTTGAATTAGTCCAAGGCAGCAACATGAAGAGAGGATGCTGGCATTTATCTGGCCTGGAACAGCCTGAGACAGATGAAATAATGATATTCAGTGTGACATAGACTAGTGTCCATAGCTTCTAGGCAAGGATGCTTTTACTCTAAGAAAATGAAGCCTACCATCCAAACGTTTACTGTGTTTCTAATTAAAAATTTTTTATTGAGGTATAGTTGACATGTAATATTATGTTTCAGGTGTGTAACATAATTCACAATTTTTAAAGGTTATATTCCATTCATAGCTATAAATACTGCCTATAGTCCCTGTGTTGTATAATATATCCTTATAGCTTATTTATTTTATACGTAGCAGTTTGTACCTCTTAATCTTTTATCCCCAATATTGCCCCTCACCCATTCCTTCTCCCTACTGGTAACCACTAGTTTGCTCTCTACATCTGTGAGTCTGTTTCTTTGTTGTTATATCCACTAGTTTGTTTTATTTTTTAGATTCCACATATAAGTGATATCATACAGTATTTATCTTTATCTCTCTGGCTTATTTCACTTAGCATAATACCCTTCAAGTGCACCCATGTTATTGAAAATGGCAAAATTTTATTCTTTTTTGTGGCTGAGTATTATTTTATTCTACATATATGTGTATACCACATCTTCTTTATCCACTCATCTATTGATGGACATTTAGATTGCTTCCATATCTTAACAACTGTAAGTAATTCTTCTGTGAATACTGGCCTGCATGTGTCTTTTCGAATTAGTGTTTTGGGGTTTTTTTGGATATATAATCAGGAGTGGAATTACTGAGTCATATGATAATTTTATTTTTAGTTGTTTTGAGAAACCTCTGTACTGTTTTCCACAGCAGGTGTATCGATTTACATTCCCACCAACAGTGTACAGGGGTTCCCTTTTCTCTGTGTCCTCACCAATATTTTCTATTTGTGTTCATTTTGATGATAGCTGTTCTGAGGGTGTGAGGTGATATCTTATTGTTCTTTTGATTTACATTTCTCTGATATTTACAGTGTTGAACATCTTTTCATGTGCTTGTTGGTCATCTGCCTTTCCTCTTTAGAGAAATGTATATTCAGGCCTTCTACCCATCTTTTAAGCAAGTGTGTGTGTGTGTGTTTTTTTTTTTTTTTGATGTTGAGTTGTATACACTCTTTATATATGATGGATAGTAATCCCTTATTGGTCATGTTGTTTGCAAATATTTTCTCCCATTCAGTAGGTTGTGTTTTCATTTTGTCAATGATTTCCTTTGCAGGGCAAAAGCTTTTAAGTTTAATTAGGTCCTATTTATTTTTGCTTTTATTTCCTTTATTTTAGGAGAGAGATCCAAAAAAATATTGCTACAATTTATGTCAAGGAATGTTCTACCTATATTTGCTTCTAATTTATATAACATATTACTTTCATTGATGGATTTTCTTACTTGCTGAAGGTAAATCGTCTTCATTGTGTATTGATTTTTTTTAACCTATTGTCAGATAAGATTGCTTCCTTTCAGTGTGATCTATGTCAAAGTAATTAATCCCAGTCTATCTCAGTTCATTGGATGTAAGAGTGATAATCCTGGCCTTCTTGAGTTTTAGCCCAAATAATCCTCCTGAATATAATATTTTCCCCCACACTTGGCTTAGAGGTCAGGTCCCTCATGTAAGTACTAGCAGTAACATTAGCTGATTTAAGTTGAGCTGACCCTTGTCATTTATTAGCCAGCATTGGCTTTGTCTAGGCTATTTTCGTGTGCCAGAGAATATTTCTAAGAACCTATAATAAATAGAACTTAAGTGTTGAGCCAGAAAAAAAGATTACCTTTTGTGTAGTGTTAGCTAGAAATGGGACAGTTACAACTATAGTACAATTGATAAAACAGAAGTGAACTGACACTTCTGATACTGTATTGAAAAACTTCCAGTCTCAAATCTTTGCACCATTTAGACTCTGTGAATAAAATTATATCATCTAGTGGAACACAACTATTTTGTATTAATAATTATTTTTAAAGTCACTCTGTCGAGGTATGATTGACATGTAAAAAGCTGTACATATTTAATTTATGGAACTCAGTGAGTTTGAGAATAAACACCCATGAAAGCAACATCACCATCATGACCATAGACAAATCCATCACCCCCTAAAGCTTCCTCCTACCCCTTTCTTATTAATTAGTTAAATTTTTGTGGTAAGAACACTTAATGTAATATCTACCCCCTTATAAAATTATAAATACACAATAAAATATTATTATACTATAGGTACTGTATATTAGATCTCCAGAACTTGTTTTGTGTAATTGAAATTGTCTATTCTGTAACCATCTCCTTCTCATTTTCTTCCTCCTTCTACTCCCTGGCAGTCACCATTCTATATTCCACTTCTGTGAGTTTGAATATTTTAAATTCTACCTATAAATGAGTTATACTGTGTTTGTCTTTTTGTGTCTGGCTTATTTCATTTAGCATAATGGCCTCCAGTCCATTCATGTTGTTGCAAAAGTAGAATTTCCTTCTCTTAAGGCTGAATAAAACTCCACTGTGTGTATATACGACATTTTCTTTATTCACTCATCCATAGATTGACAATTATGTTGTTTTCATGTCTTAGCTATTATGAATAATGCTGCAGTGAACATGAGAGTGTAAGTATCTCTTCAAAATCCTGATTTTAGTTCCTTTGGATAAATACCCAAAGGTGGAATTGCTAGATCACTTGATAGTTCTATTTTTAAGTTTTTTTTTTTTTTTAAGGCATCTCAATAATGTTTTCCACAGTGACTGTGCCAACTTTCTTTCCAACCAACAATGGACCAGGGTTCTCTTTTCTCCACATCCTTGCCAACATTTATCTTTTATTTTTTCGTAATAGTCATCCTAACAGGCACAAGGTGAGATCTCATTGTAGTTTGGATTTGCATTTCCCTGAGGGTTAGTGATGTTGAGTACCTTTGGCCTTTTGTGTTATTAATTCTGTGGAGAAATGTCTATTCAGGTCCTTTACTTGCTTTTTAATCAGGTTTTCAAATCAGTTTGTCTCCATTTAGCTATTGAGTTGTCAGAGTTCTTTATATATTTTGGGTATTAACTCTTTATCATGTATATGGTCTGCAGGTATTTTCTCCCATTCCATAGGTTGCCTTTTCATTTTCTTGATTGTTTCCATTGTTATGCAGAAGCTTTTTAGTTTGATACAGTCCATTTGTTCATTTCTACTTTTGTTGTCTGTGCTTCTGTTATCATATCCAAGAAATCATTGCCAAAACCAATAACATGAAGCTTCTCCTTTATGTTTTCTTCTAGGAATTTTACAGTTTCAGGTCTTATATTTAAGTCTTTAAGCCATTTTGAGTTAATATTTGTGTGTTATATAAAGTAAGGTTTCAGTTCCATTCTTTTGCATGTGGATATCCAACTCTCAAAACAGTTGTTTTTTTTATTACAATGCCTGCTACATGGCTTAAGAGTTGTGTGGCAAATGAATGAACCTTATTAAGAGCCCTTTGAAGGCCATGTGATTGGACAGTGGCATGAGGGCTGCCTAACTTTAGAATCTTTTAACATTTTTACATGATAAATCAAATTGTAGAATATTTCAGAGCATGCAATTTACAGATACTCTCATTTTCAGCAAAAATGGGATTCAACAGGAGTCAGTCTACCAAAGACTTTGTGGCAGCAGAATGGGAAATAAAGCATTCCTTCACAAGCATGAAGAATATTATTTGTGGGATGACTATGATTATTTTCTCTCCCCATCTATGTAACGTAGTGTCTTAGCTGCATGCTTTTCAATGGCCCTTGACGCTGGCTAATTTGTGTCTCCTCTCTATGTAATGTGGTCTCTCCCCAGGACAAATTATCTGTTGCAGGAAGGCTCGCATACACTTTATGGCAGCATTTGCATATTTTTTTCATTTCCATAGAAACATCTCCACTGACTCAGAACCGCCTCTGTCCTCTTAAGACAGAGATATTTATCTTTCAAGCAGTGAGATATGTGTGACATAAGACAGATGGAAATGCCTCCCCTGGGGTCCTCACCTTATAAGATTCTCCTCTTTGAAGAAATTTATGATGGTCTGCCTTAAGGTTATTTATTTATATTTTGCTCCATGACCACTTTTCCAGTAATGAGTTTAAATATAAGCAACATAAACCCATCTGGAAATAAAATTATGCACTAGCTTCACGACAAAAGATAATTACATTATAATCAAGCTGTCATTTTCGGAGATAGTAGAAGATGAAGCGTGCTATAAACTGACATGTAAAGTGTATGGATTGTTCTTTTGACCATCTTCCACAGTGACTGGGAGCACCAAGGTTCCTAATGCTTCATATCAGACTTTGTAACTGGAAATTTTCTGGGAGTGCCCAAACATCTAGTTTCTGAGAGTAATGGCTACTAATACTCAGAGGACTAAAGGCCAGAATTAGAATTTCTATGCTCTGATTTAGATCTCAGCTTAGCTATACTAACACTGCTTGGGCTGTGCCCAGTTTGAGGGAGTGGACCATAATTTTATTTTTTTAAACCTGTCTGTTTTCTTAGATTGGTAGGAGCTGGACACTAGATCTGTCTGACATGTTTAGGTAGAATGTGGAGAGTTGGCTAATATGATAGAAACTCATATTTTTAGGAAAAAGAAAAGACTGTCATTGAAGTTAGTTTTTACCATTACAAGTTCAGTTTTCTCTTACAGCCCTGAGATGGCTCACTGGTTTTTCATGGCTGGGAGAACTTTTCCTCTTCCCTGAGCCCAAGATAGCTAAAAAGATAAAAGAACAGAGTCTGCCCCAGGCTGTGTACTTCGCGGGACCATCAGGAAATGGAGAATGGTGTAACTGAGGCAGGAATAAGACAAAAGACTCATCAGAAAAGGCACTACTGATACTTGTTCTGTCACAATGGAGAACCCATCACCTCAGAGCAAATATGCTACCTGAGGAGTCCCAGGAAAGTAGGTTTCTGTTGCCTCCTTTCCTTGATGCCATTGTTGCCCAAAGGGCCAGAGAATGTCTGTCCTAGGGCAGGATGACCTCATATACCTCCTGGGATTCTATAAGCCTTTGGCCGCTACTGGTTGCAGTCACTGATTCTAAGTGACTTTTCTGTGTTTCCCAGCTTCTCTGAGCTCTAAGCAGTGATTTCTTCAGTCTGCACTCAGTTCCCTTCCTAGAATAAAGGACTTGTATACTAACCCCATGCCTTAGATCATGGAAAAACATCATGGGGTGCTATATCCAGACTGCTGCATTATTAGTGTCCCTGTCCAGATTTCTGTTCTCTTTGGCATCTCTCCATTTTGGGAATAGGATGGGAGAATAATAATAATATCTAACACTTATTGTGTACTTTCTGTATTTCAGGTCTTGATTTGAAGACTTTGTGTATATTATAATAATTTTATACACAACTGCAAGAGAGGTTTCAGAACCCAGAATCTTGGTCTTAACCACTGATTTGTACAACTGGTCTAGGTAGGCTACATTGAATATGTTATGAGATTTCTTTCTTTTTCTTTGTCTTTTTTTTTTTTTTTTTTTTTTTTTTTTTTTTTTTTTTTTTTGCTTCTTTTAGGGCCGTACTCAAGGCCTATGGAAGTTATCAGGACAGGGGTAGAATTAGAGCTACAACTGGCAGCCTGTGCTGCAGCCACAGCAACATGGGATCCAACAACCTATATACCACAGCTTACGGCAACGCCAGACCCTAACCCACTGAGCAAGGCCAGGGATCGAACCTGCATCCTCATGGATACTAGTCAGATTTGTTTCCACTGTACCGCAACGGGAAGTACTATATTATGAGATTTGTTTGAGGTCCTGGTTACAGCGTAGGAGCAAGAAGCACTGTAGGGAATATAATATACTAGGAAGTTGGATTCTTAATGAAGTATATCCTACTCCTGGCTATGCTATGCCAAATCCAGTAAAAGCTGACTAGAGGAACTTTTAAAATAATTCCGTATCTAGTTTACTCTGATAAGGGATCAGGGAAGCCATATCTACATGGGTGGGTTCAAAAATAGGCAAGCTGGGACTAAAAAGGTAGGAAGGTGGTTAAGGGAAATGAGTCAGACCTGGGTTCAGGTCCATCTCCATCACTGACTACTAATAGGACCCCCCTGCCTCAGTTGCCTCATTTGTCAAGTGTAACACCCATGTCATGAAATTATTGTAAAGATTAAATTAATTTAAATTCTGTTCTTGATTCATGACAAAACTTAATTCATGTTTATTTTTACTGTATTAAATATTATTATAAAAAGATATGTAAAGCAGGAAATATGCCAACTTTATGTTTGAGTTTTGATATGGTCTATTTTCAATTGTAGACATAAATCCTAGGTCTGTCATTTACTGGTCATGTGAACAAGTAACTTAGCTCCCTAGACTTTACTTCCTCATCCTTTAAAATGGTGATAATAATACCTGGTCCATATGGTTAGAATAAAATGAGGTAACATATATAAATTACCTGGCACATAAGTGAGCACTTAATGATTATAAAAAAATCAAAGCATACAACAATAGCTATTTTTCTTCATGTGTCAGCGCCAGATACTCAGCTAATTAGATAAGACACTTATCAGGATAATTGAATAAATTTTATTTTTGGACCTCATTAAACTAAAAGTCCCTTTCTGTCTTATAAATTGAACTTTTAGAAGATGATCCATTTGAATTGCAATTAAATAGCAGTCGTCTAAATAATTAAACAATACAGTATCTATGTATAGCAACTGTTAGACAGTTTTTATCTATTTTAAAGAACTGTGGGTGCATGCTATGCAAATGGATTTGCAGGGATTTTTTTTATTAGCATAAATAGACCGAAATTTAAGTAACTCAAGCAGCATAGACATTATGAGTTATAGCGTTTTCATTTTTTCTCAAATACCTTGAGTTCTACGACAGCCGTGTTTGGGAACTCAGTAACAGTGGGGTCTTGTGGGGATCCAGGAGATCTGAAAACACGTATTACATAGAGTGTTGTTCCTCAGATGTCCTGATATATACACTTGTCAGCCACAGGGTTTAATGGAAATAAGGGCATCCCCATTCTGCATGATACACAGCTTTGTCAGATGGGCTGGTAAATGTTCTTTCCTTAATACCAAGCAAGAGGTACCTCAGCTTACTTGATTGATGTTTCACAGTTAGTATTTCTCATTGCAGAGTTATAATTATGTCTGTGGTCAGGATCAGAGGTCAGAATGCAAGAACAAAATGACTCTTTTATAAGTCAAAGTATCAGATGAACTGAAAAATATACCTTCTTTGCACTGTTTCATCTTAAGTACCTTCTCACACAAACTGCAAGAAAACATTTGCCTTGTGTGTTATGAATTTATATAGAGAAGAAACTTTCAAAATATGACATTATTACCCTTAAGGTCTTGGTTTTTTTTTTTTTTTTTTTTTTTTTTTGTCTTCCCTAAAATCAGATGGGGAGACAGAAAATAGAATCTTTGGTGGTATGATTATTTTGTCTAGTTTGAAGCAACAGCTGCCTTTCTCTCTCTATTGCTTCTCTTTCTCCCCCTTCCCCTTCCCACTTCTCTATTCTGTCCTGAAATATCCACGTGGATGACGAGTGCTATGTCAGATGCACAAAGCTATGGGTCTTTATCAACTCTTTTCCAGTTAGCTCACCTCCACTCCAGTCTAACAAATGTATGAGCAGCCACACCTTGAAACTAATCTTCAGGCCTAAGTATATCAACCCCAGCACATTAGACTTGACGCTTCATCTCTTTAATTGACTTCTGTCTCTCCTGTTTTCTCTTTCCTATTGCTCTTTAACTTACCAGTCAATGGAGAGTAGTGAGAACGCCATAGATCATACTATTAGACCTGTTTGAATGCTGGCTTTATACTTTTGTGATTATGCAAAAGTTACCCAGCCTTTCCATACCTCTGTTTTCTCCGTAATAAAATAGTGATAATGTTATTCATGTCAAAATAACTGTTCAATAAGTATTAACTTTCCCCTGCTTTTACCACCCCTCCTTCCCTTCCCCTGCTTATGCTTTCCCCACAGAAGTTCAGAACTTCTTGACACTTCCTTTTCCCTGATATTACAAGTGAGCCTTGACACACTTTGGCTAAAGTAAACTAACATTCCTTAAAGTCATTTGTTAGTGTAAAATAATGAATATCTAATGGGACTTCAAAAAAAGAGGTAGGAGGCTGGAAAAAAATGAGTTTTATAGTTTATCAAGTGTTTCATAGTGGAAGTTTATTTTTTAACCAAAAAAAAAAAATCTTTCGACCATACTGATGACTTCCAAATTATTCTTAGCTAACTTCAGTAGAGCCCTGAAAGTTATCTGAAAGTTCTTGTCTTCTTTCTTTTTTGTTCAGCTCCTTAATTTGTTCTTCAGTCCCACACCTCTTCAAATTTCCTACTCTTTATAAGCATTCAGCTTCATTCCAAATTGCATTCCTTAATTTTAGCCATTCTAATAGGATTCTAATGGTACCTGTATTGGTTTACTAAAGATGCTATAATAAAGTAGTACCATACAATGGATGGCCTAAACTACGGAGATTTATTTTCTCAGCTTCACTAGTGGATTCTACAGTACATTCAAAGATATAAAGCCTAGCCTTCTCAAACTCTTCCAAAAAATTGAAGAGGGGCAAAACCTTCCAAATACATTTTATGAAATCACCATCACCTTGACATCAAAACCAGACAAGGACACCACAAAAAAAAAAGAAAAGAAAATTACAGGCCAATATCCTTGGTGAACATATGCAAAAATCCTCAACAAAATATTAGCAAACTGAGTCTAACAGTATTTTATTTTTTTTTCTTATCAAAACTGTTGCTGTTTTATTTTTTTTTTCTCTTAATGGATTTTATTTCAGTTATAGGTGTGCATAAAATCATCAACAGTATTTTAAAAGGATCGTCTACGGATTTATTCCACAGCTGTAAGAACCATTCAACATTCACAAATCAATCAACATAATACACCATATTAATAAAATGAAGGCTTAAGAAATCATTATTATCTCAGTAAATGCAGAAAAAGCTTTTAAAATCTAATGTCCATTTATGATAAAAACTCCCAACAAAGTGAGTAAAGATGGAATGTAACTCAGTATAATAAAGACCTTATGTAACAAGCACTCAATTAACATCATAATCATGAAATGCTGAAAGCTTTCCTTCTAAGATCAGGAATGAGACAAGGATACCCATTATCATCACTTTTACTCAACATAGTATTAGAATTTCTGGAGTTCCCATTGTGACTTAGCAGTTTAAGAACCAAACATAGTATCCATGAGGATCCCTGGCCTTGCTAAGAGGGTTAAGGATCTGGCATTGCCAAAAGCTGTGGCAGAGGGTACAGATGTGGCTCCAGCCAGTGTTACTGTAGCTGTGGCAGCTGCAGCTCCAATTCAGAACCTAGCCAGGAACTTCCATATGCCATGGATATAGCCGTGAAAAGAAAGAAAAAAAGGAATTCCTAGCCACAGTAATTGGGGAAGTAAAAGAAATAAAACACATCCAAATTGGAGGGGAAGAAGTAAAAATGTCACTATTTATACATGAAATGATACTATATATAAAAATCCTAAAGACTCCACCAAAAAGCTATAAGAATTAATAAATGAATTCAGTAAATTCTCAGGGTACAAAATCAATTATACAGAAATCTGTAGCATTTCCATGCACTAATAAATATCAGAGAAATTAAGAGAGCAATTAATTTATAATCACATCTCAAAGAATAAAATACCTAGGAATAAATGTAACTAAAGAGGGGAAAGATCTGTTCATGGTAAACTATAAGACACTGACACAGTAAACTGAAGAAATTGAAATGGAAAGATATCCTGAGTTCATGGATTAGAAAAATTTGTTAAAATTTCCATACTATCGTAGTTCCCATTGTGGCTCAGTGATTAATGAATCTGACGAGGAACCATGAGGTTGCAGGTTTGTTCCCTGGCCTCGGTGATGCTGTGAGCTGTGGTGTGGGTTGCAGACGCAGCTTGGAACCCACGTTGCTGTGGCTGTGGTGTAGGTTGGTGGCTACAGCTGCGATTAGACCCCTAGCCTGGGAACCTCCATATGTCGCAGGTGAGGCCCTAGAAAAGACAAAAAAAAAAAAAAAAAAAGTCCATAGTACCAAAAGAAATCTACAGATTCAGTGGAATCCCTATCAAATTTCCAGTGGTGCATTTCACAAAACTGAAACAAATAATCTTAAAATTTGTATGGAACCTCAGAATATTCCAAATAACCAAAAGCCTTGAGAAAGAACAAGGCTGAATAGAGTTCCCTGGTGGTGCAGCAGATTAGGGGTCTGGCATTGTCATTACTGTGGCTCAGGTCACTGCTGTGGTGTGGATTTGATACCTGGCCAGGGAACTTCTACATGCCATGGGTGTGGCCAAAAAAATAAAATAAAATAAAAAAATAAAGAATAAAGCTGGAGATATCATGCTTCCCAATTTCAAACTATACTACAGAGCTATAGTAATCAAAGCAGTATGGTACTGACACAAAAACAGACACTTAAAACAATGGGACAGAATTCAGATCAATTAATGGACACTAACTATGACAAAGGAGCAAAGAACACACAATGGAGAAAGGATAGTCTCTTCAATAAATGGTGTTAGGAAAACTGAAAAGCCACATATAAAGAATGAAACTAAACCACTGTTTTATACCATACACAAAAACTAGCTCAAAAGGAATAAAAAATGTATCAGTTAATTGGTTTATTTTTATTTCTCTTGTCTTGAGTATTTTCTCCTTAAAATACACAGATCAGAAGACATGAGATGGTCTACACACCTCTGAAGCTCTCTCTGTGCACAGCTCTCTTCTCTCTGGTACTTTGCATTACAGGTTTTGTTGGCTTGGCCTTCCTGGACTTCCGCTTTGTCTCCTCAACTCATAGGGACTTCTGGGCTCTACCTGTGTTCCCCTCCATGTGAGATGGCCCTCAATTTTTCTCTAGGCAATAAGCTAGAAGGCATAGCACAACTCATTTATTTCCCACTTCTTACTGATGACTCTCCTTCATTGCCTAATGTCTAATGTCTTGAAAATCATTTAAAAAATATTTTGTCCAGCTTTTTAGTTGTTTTAGGCAAGATCATAAATTTAGTCCCTGTTATTACATCTTGGCAATTAGGTAATATGATACCCTCCTAACATGCAATGTGCTTCTAGTTCATTTTAACAAACAAAGAGCAGTAATAATACTATACATATTAAGACCCTGTGTGTTGAGGAGGGTATAGGATATTGGTAACAAGATGATGAAGAACTCATGGGCTTAAGCCCTTGAAACGCTCAAAATTTATTCTCTTCCAAATGTGTCTTTGAATGGATAGACTCCCGCAAACAAGTATGGGAGAAACTATTTCTTAAAATCTGCGTGGGGGAGTTCCCATTGTGGCTCAGCAGGTTACAAGCCTGACTAGTATACATGAGGATGTGGGTTTAATCCCTGGCCTCGCTCAGTGGGTTAAGGATCCAGTGTTGCCATAAACTGCAATGTAGGTCACAGACGCAGACATGGCTCAGATCCTGCATTGCTGTATCTGTGACATAGGCCAGCAGTTGTAGCTCCAATTTGACCCCTAGCCTGGGAACTCCCATATGCTGCAGTTGTAGCCCTAAAAAGAAAAAAGAAAAAAAAATACACACAGGATTATTATGTTTTCTTTTTGAAAAATTTTATTGAAGTGTAGGAGTTCCCATCGTGGTCCAGTAGTTAACGAACCTGACTAGTATCGTGAGGTTTCGGGTTCAATCCCTGGCCTTGCTCAGTGGATTAAGGATCCGGTGTTGCCGTGAGCTGTGGTGTAGGTTGCAGATGCAGCTCAGATCCTGTGTTGATGTGGCTGGGGTGTAGGCTGGCAGCTACAGCTCCAATTTGACCCCTAGCCCACATGCCATGGGTACGGCCCTAAAAAGACAAAAAAATTATTGAAGTAAAATATCCTGTGATAAACCATAATAGAAAAGAATATGAATAAGAATATATATATATATATATATATATATATATATATACATACACATACATATATATAACTGAATCACTTTGTTGATTTACAATGTTCCATTAATTTCTTCTGTATATGTGTGTGTGTATTTATCTATATGTGTGTGTGTGTGTATATATATATATATATATATATATATATGTATGCATGTATGTATTCTTACTCATATTCTTTTCTATTATGGTTTATCACAGGATATTTTTTTTCTCTCTTTTTTTTAAGGACTGTACCCACAATATCTGACCCAGGCTAGGGGTCAGATCAGAGCTACAGCCACTGGCCACAGCCACAGCAATGCGGGATCCCAGCCAAGTCGTGACCTACACAACAGCTCATGGCAACGCCGGATCCCTAACCCACTGAGTGAGGCCGGGGATCAAGCCAGCGTTCTCGTGGATACTAGTCAGATTCGTTTCTTCTGAGCCACGACAAGAACTTTTTATCACAGGGTAATGATTATAGTTCCCTGTGCTATAGAGTAGGACTTCTTTATCCATCCTATATGTAATAGTTTTCTTCTGCTAGTATTTCCTTTTAAAGTACTACAGTGCCTCCCGGAAATATTAAGCTTACTATCCTTTTCATGGTATAAAATGTCTTCCATTTTAGCTGAGTGTCTTATAACTACCTCAGCTGTTTCTTCCTCAGTGAATTATATCTCTAGCTTCTTTGTTGCTGTATTTCTTCAGTGTCCAGCAGAGAACTTATCCAAAATAGATATCCAATCAATATTTGAATGAATAAATTTACCTACTATAGGAATGAAGAAATCTACACAAGAAGAAATAGATGACTTTAAAATAAAAGAAAATCTGCTATGAATTACAGAATAAAGTGGTGATGGGGAGAAAAATGAGACAGGCAAAAGAAGAATTAGTAATTGGGTAGGGCAAATGGTCCAAGAAAGACCGAGGAAGAAAGCTGGGACAGGGAAGGAGGGCCAGAATGAGGTGACTAGAATGAGATGGGAGAGCATTCCCAGAGGCTTACCAAAACAGAAACAAGCAAACCAAAAAAAAAAAAAAAAAGTCACCCCTCCAACAGGAACAGAAAACATGTATAGACAGGATGGAAGTGTTTAGGCGATAAAGGCAGAAGGTAAAAAGAGACATATAACACAAATGACAGGGTAAGGAGAAAAATGAACAAGTATTTCATTTAACACATTTAATAGCTGTTATGTATAATTTAGTGGGCTTACCAGAATTACTGCTACTTTGTTCTATAGTGTCCTAGTTACAAGACAAGAGTAACAATAATTATGTCCTTATTCCTAAGGATTTAGTCAGTGTAAGTATTTTCTATAGCCTCTGGGATAAAGGCCAGGAAATGATTCATATTTCACAACTCAATTTCTGGTTGATTCTCTGAAATTCAAATGCCTCTTCCTTTTTTCTTTAAAAAAATGTAGTTGAGTTGAACAAGATTTAGTCTTGGCCTTTTACCCAAACACTTAGAATAAGAGCTGTGGTGAAATTCATGATATGGTTATCTATAGTAAGGCCATGACTCAATGACTGTTCGTTGAGACACTAAGATTTGAAACAATAAGAAGCACAGTTGGTAACACATCTCAATGAGAAGCAAATTAAAAATTGCTTGAAGGGCTAACTGTGTTGTCCTGAGAAGGAAATGCCTCAAGAAATGTTCTAGCTATTATTAATTTTAGGTTTGGAATAGGACAGGCACACTAGGCAAAAAAAACCCATTTTCACAGGAAAAGAATATGAAAAGAGATGTCTGGGGAATTGTTTTATGGCAGGAAAGACTGGCTACCAGTCTGATTCTAAGCAAATCCGACTTTCTCTGTGTGGGAAGATGAGTTCCTAGCAACGGATAAAATAATGGCCTTTGTGAATCACCTTGGCCAGTTACGATTTCAGCTGTTTGCTCCAGTAATACCCTCCTTCGAATGACCAGGTGTACTGCCTGGGAAAGTGAGATGATGCAGAGGAGCCCTGGTCCCGAGCCAGCACTTGAAACCTAAATCCCCAAATCTCCCTGGACCTCCTTGGGAGCTGAAGCTGCTCTCTGTTCAGCCACAGACACAGCATTCCCTTTACAGAACAACCTGGGTCTCGGCAGGGCTCAGGGCATCCCCTTGGTGACCTGGCTGAAGCTTACTCACCACCTCTTCCACGTGTATGTACTTCAGCAACACTGAGCTATTGTAGTTACTTCTTTTGCACTTCCAAATTTGCACCGCCTTCATTTTCTGCTTAGAAGTCCCTTCCATTCCCCTTTCCCATCACTAGCAGACAAACTTGTATTTGTCATTTAAGACATTGCAAGTGCCACTTCCTTTTTGGGCTTCCCTCATCTCAGCCTCAGCTGCCCTCCACCCTCTGTCTTGGATACCTCCACCAGGCGGAACTCAATTAAGACTCTTGACTTGGGGTTCAACCAGTGAAACAGTTATGCATCCCCTCTTATGTTTAATGCAAATAAAATATTACTAAGTCTTAAATAAAAGAGAATTTTTTAAAGTTCTGTGCCTTCCCATATAAGCTCATTCTTTTTTTAAAAAATATATCACATTCCCATGCGAAGATCATGTCTTGTTTGTCTTTGTGTCCTATCCGATTGACTAGTACATAGTAAGCATTCAGCAAAGGCATTTTGCAAAGAAGAATGAGTCCTTGCATGTTATTTGTACTTTAATAGCCTTTCTCTTTGAAAAAAAAAAAACAAAAACAAAAACTAACCCTCACATGTTTTTCCCTTCTTCATATAATACTGTTTAATAGTGTAAATCTTAAAATGATGGGACAAACCAATCACAAATGAAGAATGAGTAAAAGTGCATCTTTAGGGAGTTCCCATTGTGGCACGGTGGAAATTAATCTGAATACTTCCATGAGGATGCAGGTTTGATCCCTGGCCTCACTCAGTGGGTTAAGGATCTGGCCTTGCTGTGAGCTGTGGTGTAGGTCATAGAAGCAGCTTGGATCTGGCATTGCTGTGGCTGTGGCGTAGGCCAGCGGCTATAGCTCCAATTTGACCCCCAGCCTGGGAAATCCCATATGCCGTGGGTGTGGCCCCCCAAAAAAGCAAAAAAAAATTGATCTTTAACTTCTGGGGCCCAAAAAAGTCTTTGTATTCTATAGTCTTGACAGAAATTCCTGAGTCAACTTCTTGGAGGCAGGAGTGCTGAATTTCTGAAAACTTTCATCCATCATCTTACCATTGTCATTATTATGATCATATTACAACATACTTAAGTGGAAAATTCCAGAACAAGGAATTATGGAGGAAATGAAGCCTGACAGTGGATTGGAAAGGGAACCGAGCACTGTTGAGGTGAGCTGAGGACACAGAACCTTAGAATGGAGAGGAGGAGGAAGCCAGTGGAGGAGCGGAGGAGCGTCTTGATCGTAGAATGTCTCTCACCTCATAGTGGGGAAGACACCACAGACTTTTTTTTTTTTTTTTAGAAAAGAGTTTAGCATGCCTTGATTGTGCGTCTACCTTTAGACTCTTGAGGTCCTACTGTGTCTCCCTGGGTATGGAGCATTATAATAATAAAGACTAATATCTATTGGGGCCTTATTATGATAATGCCAGACAAGGTTGTGGGAATTTTACATATACTAGCTTATTTAATTTTCATGAAAAAAATACTGTGAGATAGGAACTGTTACAGTTTCCATTTTACAGATGAGGAAAAAATATATATATATATCTCCACTACACAACTCTGTCTTCTTCTGTATGACCCATTCAAATTCTGCCTCAGACTCAGTGTTTGTGATCTTTTTACTCTTGTGATCTTCTGCAAATCCTACTGAAGAGGGAAGCCATGAAAGTATACTACCCACGGACATGCAGCTATGTAGTGGAGGAAGTGGGGCTTGAACCCAGGTGTTTTAAACTCCAGGCCCATGATCCTCATTGCAGATAATCAGAAGCAAAGACAGGTCAAGAAATTATTACAAGCTTTTAAAATTCAATATTACTTAATAAACACTTAAATCACATTAAATAGAAGTAGATGGTTGGCATTAATGCTGCCAGTTTGTCCCTTGCTTTACAGTCAAGAATTGAAATCTAGTTTTTCAAAGTCCAGAAACAGAATGCTGCAGTGGATTGTTACAGCTGGGCCTGAGGAAATTTTACCCTATGACTGGGCTGCCAGAAGGGGTGAGCATTGTATCATTCTGAAACTGGTCTGTAGTGTCCCTAAGCAAGAGCTAGCTATACATGAAGATGGGCATTGCCTGCAGAAGGAGGCAGACATACCATTGACCCCAACAGCTTAATGCCTGAGAACCTGAGAGGAGCAGAGCTGAGTACAAACCACTAGATCATAGCTATCAGTTTTAAATAGGAACTGAAAAGTTTGTGCTCTTCCTTGGACAGTGCTGTCCAAGTGGCTGAAGTTGCCTGAGTGTTTCAGAAATATTTCCCAGAATCTGCTTCTTACAGCCAAAACATATAGGAATTTTAAACTTTTCCCCCATGTCCTCTCTATCAGGACTAAGATATATCTTGGAATGTAAAATTTCTTCAGTAGAAAATTATAATCATTAAAAATGTGTAATTTTTATGTTATAGCAATAGAAATGTACTCAAGTGATTTTATAGTTAGAAGAGAATATGGTGAGTTAGTTGAAATTGAATTTTGAATATTCCATGTATGTAAAATGGGAGAGCTCCATGAGTGTGAATGTAAGAGCTCTGCACTTAAAAGCAGATGAGCTATGTAACTGACTACATGGTTATAGCAGCAAGTATTCCCCGAGCCTTTCTTTTGTCCAAGCCCTGGACTAATTTCTGTGACAAGGAAAGAGATAACCAAAATGAATTCCTTACTCTCAAGAAGTTAATGGTCTAACAGAGGAGGTGACACATATATACCGCTACCCTTGGGATCAAGTCATGATGTGATTTTTCTCTACCCAGTAGAGAACTTAGTGTTACCAAGTACTGAGGATGTTCCAGAGAGAGAGAGAGAAATCAGCCCAGTGGACCTAAATTAATATTTGGTCTAGAAGAAGGGGTAGTATATCTTGGTAGATAAAATAGGGCATGAGCATTTCAGACCTACGAAGCAATCTTGGGATTTTGTTAAACAGATGATGACATTGTAAAACAAGATGCTTTTCCCCTTTCTCTTCCAACCTGGATGCCTTGTATTTCTTATTCTTGAATTTTGCACTGGGTAGAACAGTGTTGAATGGAAGTGATAAGACATTTTTCATTTTTTTTTCAGCACTTAAAGGGAAAGCATTTAGCCTTTCACCTATTAAGTATGGTGTTAGCTATAATTTTTTCTTATCTGCCTTTTATCAGGTTTAGAAAATTCCCTTTTATTCCTAGTTTGCTGAGAGGTTTATTTTTTTAATCGGAAATAGAGTTTTACTTTGTTAAATGCTTTTTCTGTGTCTATTGAAAGTATCATATAGATTTCCTTTTTTATTCTGTTATCATGATGAATTAAATTGATTAAATTTTGAATTGATTTTTGCATTCCTGGAATAAATTATATTTGTTTATCATGTATTATACCTTTATATATTTGTGGATTCATTTTATTAAAATTGCATTAAGATTTTAGCATATATGCAGATGAATAGTTTTCTTTTTAAAAAATGTCTTTTCTGGTTTTGATATTAGGATAATACTTGCCTCACTAAAAATAAATTGGGAATTATTCCTTCATCTTTGATTTCCTATACATATTTTCTGAATAATATGTGTAAGATTGGTATTATTTTTCCCTTAAATATTTGGTGAAATTCATCAAGAAGTCATCTGAACCTGGAGTTATTTTTTCTTTGTAATAGTATTTTTAACTGCAGATTCAATTGCTTTAATAAATATAGGGCCATTCAGGTTGTCTATTTCCTCTTAAATAAGCTTTGGCAGCTTGTAACTTTCAAGGAATGTGTCTATTTCATCTAAGTTTTCAAATTTACCAGCATAAAGTTCTTCCTTAATGTTTATGCACCTAATAACAAGCTTCAAAATCCCAAACTGATAGAATTGCAAGAAGAAATAGAAAAACTCAACAACAGTAGTCAACACTCATCTCCTAGTAGTTGAAAGAATAAGTTACGTCTACCAAGTCCAGTTGATTCATAACATTCTTCAAATCTACAGTCTTAACTTGTTCTTTCAATTTCACAAATATCTTTATGTTGTTGATTACTAATTTAATTTCATTGTGATAATACATTTTTATGATTTGAAATGTGTTACCTTTTTATGGTTCAGAATATAATCCATCTTGAGAAATTGTTCAATGTTTACTTGAAAAACTTCATATTCTGCTTTTGAGTGGAGAGCTCTATTAATGTCAGCTGTATTCATATTCAGGTTGCCCAGTTTTGGAGTTTCCATCGTAGTTCAGCGGAAATGAATCTGACTAGCATCCATGAGGATGCAGTTTTGATCCCTGGCCTCGCTCAGTGGGTTGAGGATCCAGCATTGCCGTGAGCTGTGGTGCAGGTCACAGACACGGCTCGGATCCACCATTGCTGTGGCTGTGGCTGTGGCATAGGCCAGTAGCTGTAGCTCTGATTTGACCCCTAGCCTGGGAACCTCCATATGCTACAGTTGCAGCCCTAAAAAAAGACCAAAAAAAAAAAGAGATGCACAGTTTTGTAGGCAGAATACAACTGGGTCCTGCTTTTGATCCAATCTGACAACTGTCTTTTTTCAAGGTACTTGTATGATTTACATTTAATGTGACTATTGACATGGTTAAAATTAAATCTGTAATCTTGAGCTTATTTTCTATTTGTACCATTGATTATTTCCTTTTTTGTATTTTTCTGCCTTTTTAAAAAAATCTGAGCATTTGTTTATGATTCCATTTTATCTCTTTTGTTATTATTATTTATAAATTTTAGTCATATTATTGTAATGGTTGATTTAGAGTTTTTAGTGTTTAACTTACTATAGTCTGCCTTCAAGTAATACGATCCCACTTCATGTATACAGGAACCTTTAAACACTAATCTTCTATTTCTACTTCCAGCCTTTGTATTTTTATTGTCTACATATCTTACAAACCTCACAATATAAGGGAGTAACTTTTTTAAAAAAATAGTCGATTATTTTTAAAGCAATTTTAAAATGAGTAAAACTCATTTATATTAATATACTTATTTACCACTCCTAGTGTTCTTCATTCCTTTATGTATATTTAGATTTTCATCTGGCAATGTTCTATTTCTGCCTGAAGCAGTTCCTTTAGCATTTCTTGTATTACAGTTTTGCTAAATATTTCAACTTTTATATGTTCTAAAAGATATTTATTTTAACCCCTTTTTGAAAGATATATTCACTGGTTATAGACATGTTGACAGTTTACTTTTTTTCATTCAGTACTTTAAAATTCTTGTTCCAGTTTTTTTTTTTTTCTGGTTTACATCATTGTTGGTAGGAGACTGCTGTCACTTCCATCTTCATTCATTTGTATTTAGTATGTTTTCAAGTTTATTGTTTTTCCCCATCAGTGCTTTAATCTGATATTAAGCTTAGACATTAAATTTTTATCTCTAGAATTTCAATTGAGGTCTCTTTCGCATCTTTCACAGCTCTGCTTAACATGCTCAATTTTTATTTTCTTGAGTATATGGAATGTAATGTTAACTTTTAATGCCCTTGTTTTCTAGTTGGGTCATTTCATGTCCTTTCTTTGTCTTTACTGATTGATTGCCCCTTCATTATTTGTTATATTTTATTTTTGCTTTTTTCAAACTTCGTGATTTTTTTTTTTCATTTTTGGCCACCACACGGCATACAGAGTTCCAGGGCCAGAGGAACCACAGTTAGGACCTGAGCCACAGCTGTGGCAACATTGGATCCTTAACTGCTATGCTGGTCTGGGGATTGAACCTATGTTGCAGGGGGAGAAAAGGCCCCTTCTCTATTGTACTATGGGGTTTTTATTTCTTAAAGGTGGGGGGTACCAATGTGGGGTCCAGAAAGATGTGGCTTTCTCCCATTGACCTTGTTCAATTACCTATATCAGTCCTTGTCCAATAGGGTCTTAGGGATGGAAATGTCCCCATAAGTTTGATGACTTCTTTGTCCTTCTCTTCCCTTGGACTAGGTCACCATTTCTCTCATTCCTTTTCTGTAGGTTGAGGAGTGGGTTAGAGATTATGGTCTTTTTGGGGCACATTTTCTATAGTGAACAAGGCCTGTGGGGAATTACTCTCTGGAGCCTTTAAACCATAAATGTTAATGAAAGGTCTTATCAAATAATGCATCGAAGCCCATTCTCCTGCACTGACTACCTGAGTTAATATTCTGGCTCAATACTACACTTATTTTGTCTGGATTTTTAGTTGTTTTGGATGAGAGGGTAAGCGCAGCTCTGATTACTTTATCTCTCCTAGAAATGGAAGTTCTTTCTACTCTTAAATGTTACTTCCAAGACATTTTGTAAAATTGCATCTGACATCATATTCATTTCAAGGGTACGTTATAATGATTTCTTATGTGTGTACATTATGAAATGATCACCGCAGTAAATCTAGTTAATATCCATCACCATACAGTGTTACAAATTTTTTTCTTGTAATAAGCATTTTTAAGATCTGCTTTCTCTCTTAGCAACTTTCAAACATTCAGTACAATATTATTAGCTGTAATCGCAATGTTGTGTTACATCTCCTTGACTCTTTCCAAGACATATGAACACATCTTCGTATGTACTGGATTGTGGCATGATTTTGAGATGTATATGGGTTCTACACCTTTAACCTAAGTTACATAATAGTCAGCCTAAATGATCTTGTCTCCTTGGGCCAGATCAGTGATGTTAAACATTGTCCTCTTTAGCAGAAGTTAAAGTACAGGGATTCTCTCTCTCAGTGATTCTCAAGTGAGGAGGGGATGGGTATTCATTGTCTTTAGAGCCTAGGATAAAGGGGTTGTCTCCCTTGGAAAATGGGTGTTTGTTTCCCTTGGAAAATGTCTCAGCTGACATCTTTCGGAGAGTAGATGGCTCGGTTCTAGGTACATCTATTGAGCAACTTAAGTATACTTGGAATCATGTTTAGTCTGTGAGAACTGCAAATATTAATAAGACATGCTTCATGGCCCTAAATAGTATAGACTATATAGTGATAATATCTAAATTCTATTTCTAAAAATTGTCTGAAAAGTATCATATCAGTTGGGATACTATGTAATTTGTCTTAAAATACTAGAACACATTGCATTAATAAAATTTCTTTCTAGGAGCCCAGATTTTAAAAAGCACAGAAATCCACAGGGTCCATGATGTAGTACTTTGCATTAACAATTAAAATCTGGAAGAATTCCTTAGATCTCTGGGAACTCATAAACAGTGTAATCCATGGAAAAATGTTTTTTTTTTTTTGTCTTTTTGCCTTTATCTAGAGCCGCACCCACGGCATATGGAGATTCCCAGGCTAGGGGTCTAACAGGAGCTGTAGCCGCCGGCCTTCGCCACAGCCACAGCAACGCGGGACCCAAGCTGCGTCTGCAACCTACACCACAGCTCATGGCAACGCCGAATCCTTAACCCACTGAGTGAGGCCAGGGATCGAACCTGCAAACTCATGGTTCCTAGTTGGATTTGTTAACCACTGAGCCATGAGGGGAACTCTGATTTTTTGCATTTTTATATTTTATAAATTTATTTTTGAAATCTAAATCTCAAACTATTTTAAATATATCAAAAAGATCTATATAGCTGTTTGGTGGAAATTCACAAACAATGATATTTATTCATACTGCATTGACTAATTTGTCTGTATTTTGCCTTAGAGACATAGATATTGACACCATTTTCCCCAGTGAACTAGAATGGTTTTGTAATTTTCCCACTTAGTAGACTTTTTATTTCTTACCTGCACACATCTAATACAATTAATGTCTTTACAGATTAGCTTTCTTAGACTGTGAAACAGTTGTACCAAAACCCCACTAATCACTAATTACTGTAGATCCTTTCTGAAAATCATTTTCAATGTGCAGACCCAGGGGCTTCTAATCTGGTTAAAGGATTTCCACGTGGGATACTCAGCACTTCAGCCAGTCTGTACAAACTGATGATGATGTAGTTAAATGGTACTGAAGCTTAATCAGAATCATATGCACATTAACAGAGACTTCTGGATTTATACACATTTTCTGGATGTGAATGAAAAGAATAGTTGAAGTGTGAGCTGGCAACATACGGGCTTTGCAATCTCCCCTAAACCCCTTCCTTTTACTTGCTTTACTGTACAGGTATACAGTTTGTACTATATCCCAATTTCTGATTTATATTTTGCAGTTTTTCTTTATAAATAAGACTTGTTACCTAACATAAAAGAGAGTTTAGCTCCTCAGGAAAAGTAAGGTCATTTTTTTTTTTTGCTGTGACCATGAGTCCAATACAGCTATGATACCTGGTAGTTGCCATCCTATGGGCAGAAGGTGAAGATTTCCTATCTTCAGTGTGTATTTAAATTACTCAAAGAAGTTATTAAATGCTGGCTTTCCATCTGTGTCTCAAAAGATCCTAATTCAATAGGTGTCGAATAAGGTCCCCAAACTTCAAGTGATTCTGATGAAGGTCCACAAAGGACTCTGGACCACTTCTTAAGAAAGACTGGAGTAAATCTTGGTTTTCCAAACTCTCCTCACTGCTCTACCTTTGTTTGAAACTGAAAGGTTTTCTTTTGTAAAACAAACAAAACCAAAGCAAGTGCTAGTACTCACACTTTGAGATTTTATTTAATAAAAGGCTTCTTTCTCATTTTTCATATATTACGCATTCCCTCCCCACTGGTCCATCGAATTTAAAATTTATGACACTTGTATTATGCAGAATGAAGGGAACGGGCCATTAAATGCTCTGGTAAAAGAATAAGCAAAAGTAAAGATTTCTTTTTAATGCTTAATGCTGTGGCAAAATGCATCTCCCTCACTCTTCTGGAATCTACATAATAAGCTCCTACTAGAGAAATACTTCTGGCCTTTTCCCTAACTCCTAAGTTACTCCTTCCAAAGGAGGCAGAATGAAGTACCTGGTTAACAGATGATGTGAGGTTATATGGTGGAGGAAGATAATATATTAAAATCCATATGTAATGGGAAGTTAGTCTCCTCTCTTCCCCCGTTCTCAGTGTAAGTGCAGCTGGTCTACAGATTCACCTTTCCCTTGGATGCCAAGGACTGGGCTAGGCGTGGGGGAAGAAGTACCTCTAAGTCCAGTCAGTCCTCACATTAATCCATATCCTCCCAATAACTTTATAAGCAAGGAGGGGTATATTGTTTTAAATTCACATATCTGACTCGTTTCATTTCTCAAGGTTTTTGAACTTGCATGGGGAAAAGGAAGTGTTTTTGTTCTTGTTTTTTATTGATCCTTACCTCTTAGACTCCAGATCTTAGCAGATTGAAGCCAATTTTACATGTCTCTCTTTACATGTGTCTTTCCATAAGTCAGTTTCTGTCCATTTATATGGTCATGTAAACTTGTTTTTCCTTCTAAAATGTCCACTAATGAACAAAAGTATAAATTATTTTGAAGTCGATGAAAAAGAGCAGTTTGCCATTCTAGCACGTGCCAGGAAAGAAGGCTCTAAACTATTAGATACATGTGAATGATTTTGTATTAGTACTACGCAGTTTAAACCAAGGCACCAACCACAGGGCAATAAATTCCTGGTAATCTAAGAGACAGAGAAACATATATAGCGAGTTATCATTTTATATTTGTGTTATGCTTATAGAAACAAAGGCCTCATGACCAGACTGGAGTTTGTGACTTTTAAAAAAGCACAGCAATCCCAAAGAAATTTCAATCATTATTCCTGTCACTTGCAAACATTTAAAGGGGTTTCACATATATGGCCTGTGACAATTCTTAATTATCGTCTTTCTCCAGTATTCCTATCCCATAGATGCCTTCCTTTCTCCTATCCCAGAACTTTCTTTTTGATACCATCCTATCCCAGTCATCTTGTCCTATGAACACCCTCTCAGTTCACTGCATCTTTCCAAAAATGCCCTGGCCCCTTGGAGTGTGGTTCATCCTTTTCCTGGATTGAACGTTGATCTTGTTCTTTGTCGTCTTGCAGTACAGAGAAGGGAGTTGGAGGCTCAACAGGCAGTACTGGACATTTTCCTTTGGGGAGGGTGTAGGGAGAAATGGCAGGAGTGGGTGAGGATGATGGGGAGGTTGAGAAAAAATTGTGAGCCTAGCATTTCAGAAATGTTTCTGTTTCATGACCTTAGTATCATGGAAAATCATCAGAATGATCTAAATGCACTATTAGATTAGCATAGCTGCCCATCTTCACAGAAAAGCATTTATGAGTTGACATTTTAATTTGGGAGATTCATTTTTATGAAGTACCCAATATTTTGCTTGGACTCCTGAATGAATATCTATTCCTAAAGTTACAGCTATTGGGAGAGGAGGAGGCGAGGAGAGGAATCATTCACTGGATTGGGTGGAACCAGTTCTAAGGATGGTGCGACATGGAGCACAAAGTCTTTGAATCAACATTTTTCAGATTGCCTGTCAATCCTTTTGAAGAGTCTGGATCCCTCCTTCCTCACACATGCACCCTTTGTAAGCGGAATGTGCAGGTGGCACGTTTACTTAGGTTTCTATCCTTACATGTTCTGACTCTCCCTCACATTGAAAAGAAAAATCCAGAAAAATATTTCTTTGAAAATTCCACTTCCTGGACACCTTTCTCCTCTGCTCTGTAACAGCAAGTTTAGGGCCAGAAGAGAGTCCTCCTGGGTTTTAGGGACATTAATCACCTTCACAGTTGGAGGTAAAACACTTCCCTTGGGCAGCATTTTTTGAGCATAAGCAGAATACCTGGTTAAGCCTATGGCTGTGTTAGAAGGAAGAAAACCAGAATTCACTTTTCTACTCCTGTTCATTTTTCTTTTTCTTTTTTTTCCACACACGTGCAACATGTGAAGTTCCCCAGAGATCGCACCCACACCACAGCAGTGACCCAAGCTGCTGCGGTACAACACAGGATCCTTAACCTGCTGTGCCACAAGGGAACTTCACACTTTCGTTTTTCTTTGCTTCTTTTTTTAGCTATTTTCATTCTTCACCTCTGGGCTGTTGGGCTGTGGAGCTCCATGATGGTGAGTTGTATCCAACTTGTCAAAGACATTAGAACAGTAATCAGGGCCTAAGTGCTGCCTTGTCGTCCTCCTAAACCAGAGTGAGCTAAATCTTTTCCAAAATCTGCAAGGGGAAAATAATCCTATATACAAAGGATGCTTCTTAATTTCTAGAAAATCTGTAACCTACCTATTTATCTCAGGCGCAAATCCATTGTGCACGCAGACACTTCAAGTGCAGAACCTCTCTTGTTGGAAGCCAAAATTAGTAGCGAAGTTGGATCCAAGTTGTCACCTAGTCTGTTTTCCTTATTTTAAGGTGAAAATATCATGGGAAAGAGAAAACATGCATAGACTTTATTTGTAGAACACTAGTCTTGATAATCTGAAGAACTGATGGAATATAATGATATGATTCTTTAAATTTGGATGAAGGTTGCAGTTATCATTTAACCATGATATTTGTTCAGGTTAATACTGACATCACTTTTGTATCCTTAATGTCACCAGAAGGTCAAAATGGGAGTCATCCCTTTGCTGAGGTTTTTGTGTTTTAATAAGTTACAATAGGGCTTAGTAACCCTTATCTATATATCCTTTACAGAATAAATATTTGTCTCAGAATTTGGAAAATGAGTCTGTCCACACTCCCTAAGACTTTATATGAATTCTGATGATTTTCTGTCAGTGTTGCATTTGGAGGGCAGCTCCAGGAAAGCCCTAACACCTTTAATGCCCCAGCAGCAAGAGCTTCCTATCTTAAATTTTGTCTGTCTAAAAATACCCTGCCTGACCAGATGAATTTCTGTGGGAGTCACCTGACTTCCTAGTGTTAGTCTTTCCATGTGGATTTGACTTGAATTTTAACAAGAACCATAATTTACAACCCATGTGCCTTCCATGGTAAACGGATTCCACCCAAGGATGCTCCTTCGTTTCACTGAATAAGGTGGTTTATGAGAATGCAGTTTGAAGCCAAAGAGTATATGTTTCTCAGCATGGGTGGGACTACAGTATTGGTGGTGGTGTGAGGGGGCTCCGGGAGTGAAGTAAATTGGTGTAGCGTTGGGCTGGCAATGCCATATGGAGTTGGAAAGGAGAGTTAAAAGTGACTCAGAGAACAGCCAGGGTGTGAAGAGAAACAGAAAAGGGAAGGAAAGGAAGGAAAGGGAGTCTGTAACTACTGACCTACCTACCTACCTATTTATCTCAGGTGCAAATCCATGTGTGCACACAGGCACTTCAAGTGCAGAACCTCTCTTGTTGGAAGCCAAAATTAGTAGCAGATTTCCTGTCCTTTCCTTCTACTTGCTACAAAAACTTCAGTAAAATCTACTTTGGTTTGGGGATTTGGGAGTCAACCTGCAGCAAAGTGTTGAGAGCAGCCTCTGGGCAGCTGTAGATGAAACCGTAGGCTGCCTTAGGGAAACTGGATGTAATCCTTGTGCACCAGCACCAAGATATTTGCCTGTCTGTCTGTCTGTCTGTCTGTCTATCTATCTATCTATCTATCTATCTATCTATCTATCTATCTTATCTTCTAGCTCTCTATCTCCCTATCTGTCTCTCTACCTGGCATCATCATCTGTCTTTAATCTAGCTCAGGAATTAATAAAAATATTAAAAATGAATAGAATATCATTTTCTGCTATTTGCATAGAATTTCAAAAATAAGAATCTTAGAGCAGTGACTATTAAGCCATCAACCCATGATTTATTTATACTGAAAGAACCAGTTCAATTTCTGATTTGATTTATGGAATGGGTCCCTAGCACTAAGCAATCTCTGTCACTCAGCCAAACACATTTATTGCTTTTGTGAAGTTTTTCTTACTATTTGCTACATCCCTCCCTTCGTTTTGTTAATAGGGCTTGCTGCTTTCCCTGCCTAACCATTTTACCTCCTTCATCAACACAGCATAGTCAGCGGTGTCATTTTTCAGAGCAATGACAAAGATTCTGTTAGAGTTACAGGCATTTCACAGGCTTAAATTTCAAAGGTTTGTAGGTAAATCAATTGTTTCCCACTGTGGTTGCATTTTGCCCATTGAAACTATGTTATAAATTATATATCAGACTTCATAAATCTTTGACCTAAAAACCCTTTAAAACATATTCTCTTCCTATAATGAGATGGATTTTTTTTTCCCTCTCCTGAGCCTGGCATGTATTTAGTTAGGTTAACTGAAATGGACCTTTGGTAATAAACTCAAGGCAGGGAAGGAGATACTATTTAATAACAGAACTCGGGTTAGTACAAAGGAAAGGCACATCTTGGTAGTGGGACAGGTTTGCCTTAGGTCTTTCACCCTGAGGTTAGATTAGATCCTAGCGAGGCCTTTCTTCGCCCTCCCCACTGCGCCCCATTTACAACCTGGGTGCAGGCTGAGTGTAAGGGCAGGTGGGATATTGGAGGGTAGGGAAACAAGGGGGTTAAATAAATAATGGGCTGTGAGGTTGGAGGAAAGTGGACAACGAATAACCGGGGAAGAGGGAGAAAAGACCCCACAGGAAGAGGTTTCCCTGATAACTGAATATAGGTGGTCACATGCTGCCCCACCTGGAGAAGTTACACGCTAGCCCATTAGGTTAGGAACAGACACTGAAAAATGAACAGGAAGGAGAGAAAAGCATGGATAATAAGAAACAGGAGGAGTTTTTAGCTGTATCTGGAGTTAAAATAATTGATTTCTGGGAACATCACTGTATAGTACATTGTATAATGCTCCCAGACTAGCTCTTACAGGAAATTTACAGAAAATATTTTTGTTATTCTGCAATATAGCCGTGTTCAGCTTTGACTATAACCTATGTAGACACTTTCTAGGTGAAAGCCCAGGATTTCTCAGAGTTACAAAGGCAGAAATTACCTGTATCTACCACAACTTACTTTATGCCAGCTCCAGGACATAAAAGTGAACAAATTTGATTATAAAGTAACCTTGTAATTAGAGCTTAGGATATGTCACCACCAGCATTCATTGAAATTGCTGATATCAATACTATTTTTCCAAGTTTTTTAAGCCTCCAACAAATGAATAATAGTATACTCAATTCAAGGAAAACCAAAATACTATTTCTAAGGAGAGGAGAATGATAAAAAGATATTTAGTCCTGGGGCTTCTCTGGAGCTAGCTTTCCAAACATCTTGGGTCACCTTTTTTTGAGGTGCAGGAGGAAGCTGAGGGAAAAGCAACACTGGAAGGCTTTATTGCACTAAGTCTTCGTTTTAAGAAATTATTTTGGTGATTTAGAAATAAGCAAAATGGTATTACTAAACTTAGCAGTTTATGTTCATGGTTTAAGAGTTTTGTTTTTGTTTTTTTATTTTGGCTCTACCGCTGGCATGTGGAAGGTCTAGGCCAGGGACTGAACCCAAGTGGCTGCAGTGGCAATGCCAGAGCCTTAACCTGAAGCACCACAAAAGAGCTGCTAGCAGTTTATGTTAATGGAACCCCAGTTTGGGGTGTTCTTACCATGGAAGCCTCTCATACAAGGCCCCCAGATTGTGTTCCTGAGTAAGGTGGAAACAATACAAACCTATAAGGACAGCTAGGAAATCAACTTGCTGTAGACCTACCTGTAACGATCTATGATGGGAGAAATCCTGGTAAGACCTTAAAGTATCCACAGTCTTTTTCTTTAAATAAAATAAAGTCTGGGAGAAATTTTATCTTGGCACAGTAAATTGAGAAAAAAATGTGTGCTCATTAATTTCCTAATCTAATTGAAAGGACACCTGCAGGTTTTATTGATTAGGTATCTTAGCAATAACTCTGTTGCCTTAATTAGTTCTCTTATAATTACTTGGAGATTAATTTTCACTCTGAGTATCAAATCAGAGAAATCAAATAAAAATATTTATTGCGTGTTTACTGAGTATGAGTCATTGTGAAATGAGAATTGGAAAAATCTAATGAGGTCAAAACATTTGCCTTCCATTTAAGAATCATGTTATTTATTTTCTCCAGTATTTCTCCCAGATGTAATTTTGACTGTCTTATCCTAAGTCACAAATTTTTCCAGAGAACTTTTATTTATTTTTCCATATGAGCAGCCTGATTCTTTTTTATCCACTTGGAAAATCCTCTTATTCTTACCCACAAAACCCTCTGTTCTATCCTTAGCCCCATTTGAGTTGGGCTTCAGCAGGTCCAGTGGCTAGATGCGTCCATGGGAAGGAAAGGAAGAGGCAGCACTACTCTGTACAGTCCTGCCCTTGACATCGATCCATCCTTGTTGTTTATATCATTTCTTTTGAACAAGTTTCCTTGCCTTTAGCATCTCTACTAAGTTGCCAAAGGGAAATTGAACTTGGAAAATCCTCTCTTTACAGTCTATTCTAAACCTGAGCTACTGTTCATTGAATACAGTTGAGGCTGGCCCAGGCCACCTGCAATGAAGAATAGTGTAGGAACCAGATCATTCTGTCTTGGGACTTTCTTCAGTACTGCTTCTAAGCTATCCGTCGTGTTACTTTGTTCCTAGAGTTCACTGAATCTTGACAGCTGTCAAGCAAGACTTGATACAACGACAATACAGTTAACTAATATGCCTGCAAAGAGACTGGGAGGGAAATGCTGTGGGCTTCGTAGCACATGAGTTCACCTAACTTTACCAAGCACTAGTTAACTTTTCTCTTTGGAGAGTGAGCCACAATGTGAGAATACAAGGACTTCAGACAAGATTTTGATGAAGAGTTTTGTCTGGCTTGTCCAGTTGTGCCTGTGAATCTCTTACAGCTCAACTTTTCTTATGGAGCTTGACATCATACACACTGGCACAGTAAGTTCTGCAGTAACAGGCTTACCTGGAATGGTGCTCCTTTCCTTCAGGGTCCTTATTCCAGTCTGTGAATATTCATTGTGTGAGCTTTTGTGTGAATGCTTAACTACCTTTCTATACTATTAGCTCCATGAAACTAATTCACTTTTGAATCCATAGTACTTAGCATAGTGTCTGGCATATAAAGGCATTCCATGAACATTTATTAAAAAAATAAGTGCATAAATAAATAAAAGAACAAGAAGGGTATGA
This sequence comes from Catagonus wagneri, assembly GCA_004024745.2. NCBI lineage: Eukaryota > Metazoa > Chordata > Mammalia > Artiodactyla > Tayassuidae > Catagonus > Catagonus wagneri. Next base: position 3,510,367 of record PVHT021183694.1, on the reverse strand, counting down.
ACTCACATTTCAAGAGATGATTAAGAACTAGTTGGTAAAAGGTGGGGAGGCCAGGAAGCAGAATACACATGCAGCATTTTTTATTATTCTGGCATATTTTTAGGTGAGGTTAAAAACAACACAGTGTGAACAAGGAATAGGCAAAGGCATTTTCTAATGCCTGTAGGTAGAATTTCTGTATGAGACACAGAAATTTCACATTGAGAAAGAGTAAAGATTCCATCTGGGGGAGTGTTTGTAACTAGCCTTCCAAACTGAGTAGGCGTGACCTCACAATAAAACTGCAGTAGAAGCTACAGAGCCTGTGTTCCTCTAGCAAGGGGGAACCTTCATGGAAGACCTTGCTGAAAAGGGGGCGAGGTCAAGCAAAAGGAGTTCGCAGATTCATAGGTTTTGGTGCTGGAAAGGAGTTGAGAAGGTTACCTTGTACAGCCTCCAGCCTTCCTTCAGGGATGTTTGCATTTGTAGATGTGGCATCCATAGGAATTTGGTGACTTACGGAGTCCAAAGTCATGGTTATCTACAGAAAATGGTTTGAGTCTGTTTCAAAAACCAGTGAAGACTTCCCAAGAGTACAATTAGTCAGATCCCCTTTGGCTTAGAGATGGATCATCCAAACTTTTTGAATCTTCTTAGAAAATGATTGAGGTAGAAGAGTGGAGCAAGTCACCCAGTCTGCCCACACAGGGGGAATTTCCTGTATCTGTGATGTGGCGCTAAGAGGAGGCATGGATTAAGTGTGGGAAGAGGTCAAAGAGTCATGTAGGGTCATGTAGGGTGTTTCACATTGTTTCTTGAATCAGCAGCAGTAGCAACACCACAAAACACAGAAAACCCAACTTTGATTGCCTCAGTGAAGAAAGTTAAATATATACATATAATGAAAGCATGGCTTGACTTGATGGTTTCAACACTGTGGTATCAGGACACTCTCTAGAGGAGCTCCTGCCAGCAGCACTGGTGTCCACAGGACGGCTGTAAAGCTGAGCTCTGAGTGGCCCAGATACCTGCACCCCCGCCCCGCCATGCAGGGGACACACATTTCTCCTCCTGACAAAATCCTAAATAGAAAGAGCATGTCCCAAAGGGAGCAGAACAGTGTGAAGACCAGCTGACAGCACTGCAGTATTATAGTCATGGTGAGGAACTGAAACACTTTCTGTCTAATTAGGACTGTTAAAAATCCATGGAGGATCTGGGGAACCCTGTTTCTCTCTTAACCCAAGGCAGCACAGGTGCCAGAGGCTGTCTTCTGAAGAATATAGGAATCATAGTGGTCCAGGGGGTCCGTGGCAGGGTTCACGGGTGTGAGCAGTCAGGGGGCAGCCCTGAGGTCAGGTCCTCCTGCTCCTTCCCGGGGAGCCATAGGTCACACCCAGGAAGTGGCCCCTGAGTGAACCCAGATGAAGAGAGATGTTGAAGGTCAACTGGTGACATGTCCTTAAAGTCATCGTGAGATGTGACACAGCCATGCTCCAGCTAATTAGGGATAGCTTTACCCAAGCAGTCGTGCTAGGCTCATTATCTACATTCACAGTGGCTCTAGGAGCGGGGGCAGGCAGAGGCAGGTGACAGGCATAGGCCTGCCTATTGATGCAGGAAGGGGTAAGGCCTGACAGTGTCCCCTGGTGGGGACAATGTCTTCCTTCCAGTGCCTGGAACAAGCAGGCAATGAATTTTGCTCTTTTAATCAATGGTGAATGTTAACATTTTTGCTTAAACAGCCAAATGAAGAATTTTTCTGCATCCACCCTGCTTACCAGGCCATGACATGATGAGGACTAGGGAAATAAGAAACAATGAAAGTGGCCTCGTCTCTGCAGAAAAGCAGCTTCCTTCAGCCCATCCCTGAGTCTGCTCGTGCCGACTACGCTGCTGATAACCTGCATCTAGCTGCCTTCTCATCTCAGCCTTCTAGCTGCAGACTGGGGTGTCTACCTGACTTCTTCTAGACCAGTGCTTCTTGAACTCTAGTGGACCTATAAGCCACCTGGGAAATGTTAAAATACAGATTCTGATTCAACAGATCTGCAGTAGAACCCAAGAGTGTGCAACTCTCCCAAGGACCCAGGACCGTACTTTGAGTAGCAAGGTGTGGGACGGTGGTTTCCAAACTTTATTGCACACTGGAATCTCTGGGATCCCTTGTTGGAGGGTACATTATGGCTCAGCAGGTCTGAGGTGGGGCCCAAGAGTGTGCATTTTGGCCAGGTTTCCAGGAGACACCCTGCTGCAGCTCTGTGGACCACACTTAAAGCAGTAAAGTCTTAGACTGCTGGCTCTCAGGTCTTGGTGCACTTCACAATCACCCTGGGAGCTCATGAAAATGCAGATTCTTGAGTTGTACTCCCAGAGAGTCTAATAAAAACTCTTTCTAGGAGAGTCTGGAAGTGCAGAGCTTGAGGCTTTTGATTCTATGAAATATTCTGTGAAAGTTATAATTAAGGGAGAAAAAATGCATGTTGGATTTTTCAAAATCTTTTTATCTTACTCTATATTGTGACAGATTTTGCATGTCTGTACTTTTTAACATTTTTATTAGATCTTGGAGCAGATCTGTCACCCATATAAGCCAGGAAAAGTTGTCATTGAATGACATCATTGTTGAGCATCTTGGGATCAAGTGCAGGAAGTAGGTCACCACAGCAGGGACAGGTTGTAACCAAGTTGTGGGTTTCGTTGAAAAAGATCTTCTGAGTGATATAGCCCAGAATTCTGAAACTTTCAAGTTAACAGTTGATAAAGAGAGCCTGTGAATTATTTGGGGGTATGGTGTTGAATGGGTCTTCCAGATCTCTGGCTAAGAATTCCCCCAAATAGAAGTTCTGGATTAAGGAACAGGAATCTGCATTTGTACAAATGATTTATTCTGAGAAATACTGCTAGAAAAAACTCATTGTGTGACACGGTTTTGCAATGTTCAATTCATTTCTGTTTTCCACGTTTTATTAACAAATAATGTGATATTCAAAGTGCTCTTGAGAGGTTTATGGAGCCATGGATGTGTCTCTTTAGCCACCCATCAGAAGCCAGTCAAGAGGCCCCAATTTGGTGTACCTTGATTCCACATCAGAATATCTGAGCTTTTATTTATATATTCATTTATAAATAGGTAACACATAAGAGTTCATTTGAAAAAAAAAAAAAAACCCAGCAAAACAAAACAGTATACCACTGTGAGCAGTAACAATATTTGAAAGTCACTGGACCAGGCAGGTTCTTTGTAAAGCTCTCTGTGTCAGTCTCGGGCTTGCCTTTCTGTCCAGCCTGCTGAAGCTAGGTTTCCTACATGACTCCCCTGCAGGCCAGGCCTGTTGGTACCACTACCAATACTGTCTGGAGCAGGGGACTTCTTGACTGCCTTACATCCTCTGGTGGTCAAAGGATTCCATGATGCCACCTACAGTGGTGCCTGGGTCCTGTGGTCACCAGCAGATGGCTGTAGTCCCTACTGAGGGGTTTGGGTGGGTGCCTGGTTTCCTAGGGAGAGGCAGTGAGGCTTAAGAAATAGAGAAAGGGCTTTTTTGTGTGTGTGCTTTTTAGGGCCGTACTCCCGGCATATGGAGGTTCCCAGGCTACGGGTCTAATCGGAGCTATAGCTGCCGGCCTCCACCGCAGCCAAAGCAACATCAGATCCGAGCTGCATTTGTGACCTACAACACAGCTCACGGCAATGCTGGATCCTTTAACCTACTGAGCGAGGCCAGGGATCGAACCTGAAACCTCATGGTTTCTAGTCAGATTTGTTTCTGCTGTGCCACGATGGGAACTCCAAGAGAGGAAAGGCTTTGAAGTCAGGCAGACTTAGGGTATAACCTGGACTCTGCCATTTCTTAACTCTTTGATCTTGAGCAAACTGTCTCATGTCTCAAGGTCTGCTTTTCAAGTATGAGCATAGAAGTACTCACCTTTCAGTGTTGCTGTGAGGATTCAATTAAATATATAAAGAGCCTAGCATAGCACCCGATATTAGAAGTTGCTCAATGACAGGAAACTTCTTTTTAATTGCGGCTTAAGGTTTATGCTTCCAGACTATCCTTGTTGCTTGATGTAGTATCACTGGACATTCCAGACTTTGCAGAGGGTTTATATATATATTATGCTTCCCCACACCCCTTGCGAGGCATATGGAAGTTCCCCAGGCTAGGGATCGAACCCATGCTACTGCAGTGACCTGAGCCACTGCAGTAACAATACTGGATCCTTAACCCTCTGTGCCACAGGATAATTCCCAGAGGGTTCATTTTAGTTTCATATTGGAATTTGAAGTTATTTGGAGGTATAAAGTATTTTGTGTGATGTCATTTAGTTAAGTATAAAATATTTGACAAATGTCTCATTATAAACGGGGAAAAAAGCTTGCTGGGGTTTGAGCAAAATAATGGAGAAGTTTGAGGGAATCAGATGTCAGATAGGCGCTTATTGTTTATCCTAGATTTATAAAAATGTTTTCCCAAATTAGCATCAATTTTTATTGTAGTTATAAAATACATAGTGCCAATAATGGAGCATTTCTATTTGAATTCACTGCTTTAACTTTTTATAAGGAATTCTACAATAACGTTAGACTTTTAGATTTAAATCGAATGGTGACCTACTTATTGTTATCATTATTGTTATCTAAGTGTTATCAAATGCTTAGATTGCCAGGTATTATGTTATGCATTTTACACACTGATTTCTTTTAAGCACGTATGACTCTCTGTATGAGACAGTATTTCTATTCTCATTTGATAGGGTGGACACTGCAACCCAGTGTCAAAGAACTTGGGTCACCTTGCTGTACAGTAGAAAACAGAACACTGTAAACCAGCTATAATGAAAAAAATAAAAATCATTGTAAATGAAAAAAAAAAAAAGAACCTTCCCAGGATAACAAAACTAGTGAGGGGCAGGGTAGCACAGGAGCCATGGCTGTCCGCTTCCACATCCCCATTGCAAGTTAATTAACACCAAGCCACTTGGTTACTTTCAGTCAAGGCCAATCGGGAAAGGAAAAAACAGGGCTCCAGCCTTGGCCCCTTTTGTAAGGGTCCCTTTTTCCTCTAGTTCATCTGTTTTCCTAGCAAGAAACAATTCAATTCTCAGTGTTCAGGCATTTGAAAAATTAAAAGAAAGACAAAATTATCATTAATTGATTCTGAAGCAGGGGAATGAGTGCTTATATATTTCCCAGACAGATATCATTTCCTTCAACATAATCTTAATAGCCATCATTGAGTGCATTCACCAGGTGGAGGACATGTGTTATTGCATGTAACATTTATGTCACCCTATGACATATCATCACCTCCGTGGGAACCAAGGCATAGTTACTTTAATGCAGTCACTTTGATAGTAAGTGGTGGAGTCACTGCCAGGATTCTAGCCCTGATGGATCTGATTCTGAAGTTTGTGCTCTTAACCTCTATATCACACTGTCTTTAGTTTTTGTAAGGGATTTCTATCTTCCCCCTTCACACTTGTCTTCGTTAGATAGTAAGTACCTTCTGCCCTCTTTTGTGTTTTCCTATTTCCTTTCACTTTCCTGCAGGGTCCAGTGCAAAGTGGTCCACACAGCAAAGGCTGAGTGACTTCTAGCATTTTCTGTTATCCAGAGGGGGAAAGGGGATGCATTTATGAGCTGACGAATACCACTGGCCACATTTCTTTTGCCTTGCTGATTCTTGTGGATCAACCCTCTCCTGTGGAGAAATCTCATCAGTCTTCAAAGATAATGTGATTAGGTCTTCATTTGGTAGGTAGGTGATCAACCTGCTTTTGTAGCTTCCTGATAAGTATCAACTGATTTACGTGACTATCTCTGTGCACATGAGGTAACTGAGAAACCTAGAGGATGACTTGAGTTTCTCTGGCCTATGATCCATGCCATCTTGTTCACTTTTCATTCTAAACATTCATCACCTAAAGGGCAGTACTCTTGCTTTATAGGATACAGATGCTAGTATCTGCCTCTGCATTCCTTGGATTTATATTGTCGTTGTAAAAAGACATAAGACAGCAAAAGTGTATGTTTTTGTGGCATTTAAACACAGTTTAGTCTTTGTATTACTTTCATGCTGTTAATTAGTAACACTTACTAAGGCTTTCTACATAAGTCATTTTAATCCTCAAAACCTATAGGAAGTAGAGATTACTGTTAGGCAATGCAGAGATAAAGACAATTAGGTTTTAGGGGTCAATAACTCATCCAAAGAACAGAGCTAGTAAGTGACAGAGCTGGGATTTTAACTCATATTTTCAGCAGAAAAGTCCACTATCCTTTCTCAATATGAAGGTAACATCACCTTATTTTTGCTTCAAACTGGTATTTACATTTTTTCCTTGACTTTTAAAATCATTCCGGCTGATTTCTCCATATTGTCTTGTGTGTTTATAGATCCCTTTTGCATACTATTGACATACATAACAGTCCACTTGCTAAGCCTTTCAGCCATTTGGTTTATCCTCTAATTTTCATCTGAAAAACTGGAGCTCATAACAGCACTTCTTTGTGATCCATCAAATTCTTGTAGCACTACTTGGATAGTAGTTATGCTTATACCTGTCTATGAAAAAGATTTAAACCTGTGTTGAAAATTGACTGTTTTTTAAATGTCGTATGACAAAATTCTCAGGCGAACTTAACCATGTGATAAAGATGATGTTCTTTTTTTATTTATATTTGACTAATTTAAAAATGATACTAGACTAGTCCAAAAAAAGAAACCCTTATGCAATATGAAAGCATCTGCAATGTGCACTCTTGAGCCCTGTGCAATAGAGAAGCAGGAGGGAAAAACAGATCGGCAGATGAAATTCTAAGCATTGTAAAAGATCTCTCAAATCCTTCTAACCTGACCAGTTTTAGAAAGTCACCTCTTGTAGAGACTGTGTTAGCTTTAAAAAGAACTTTTCGAAAATAATAATTGTGAAGATAAAAGTACAAACATGTTTGAAAACTTGCAATAATACACACAGTAACATTTTAAAAAGTTATATAACATAATATATGAGTTCTCAAATGTTCTTGCAGTGAGGTTTGATAACATCTGCCAGGATCAAAACAACAGTGTAGATTTCTACTGCCTTCAACGCTTTTTGAAGCAAGATGAGAAAATGATAATTTAAAAAATTAATTTCTCTTGAAGTCAGACTGGCTAATATAAGCCTGATTCAGAAGAGCTTTTGGCTTTTTGTAGCTCATGCCAAAATTCCCTAATTAGAACTTAGCATTTGAAGCAGTTGATAACAAGCAACTGTTTCACAATACTGTAAATTAAGATCTAACTGATCGCAGTTATTCTGAAAGGGCATCAAATTTATCAAAGTAGGTTTATTGTGCATCTACTGTAGGCATAGATATGTTGTTTTAATTGTATGCAGTTTGGCTGCAGCCACCCACTGACCTTTCCGTTGATTTGAAAGTTGTCTTTAAACATTGTGTAGAATTGATGCTTAGAATGTTAGCAAATCCAACTCTTCATCTCTCTGGATTCATTCATCTTTCTAACAGCATAAGTGCAGTGTGCCTTTAAAGTCAAATGGAACTTTCCATGACTATCTATAGTGTCTGGTCCCTGCAGTGTCCATTGGCTCTATTCTTTCCCAGTAATTGCACTCTAATGCAACTCCAAACTTCTCCTATGTATGTATGTATTCTTTTGATTCCCACACTTCAGCCATGTTTTACTTACAGTTTTTCAGTCCTTTTATTTTTTTCCTTTTCTTCATTTTAGTAATAGAGTTACCATCATGATCTTTAAGGTGTATATTTGACATTATTATGATAATAGTTGAAATGCTCAGTGACATATGATCACACTTCGTTTTAAAAATTTTTAATGTTTATTTTAAAATAAATATAGATGCACAAGAAGTTAAAAAGTTAGTGCAGAGAGGTACCGCCAACACTTCACCCAGTTTTCCCAGATTGTTCCATTTACATGACTATAATTCAGCATCAGTCAGGAAGTCGACATTGGTGCAGCATGTATGTATATAGTTCTGTGCCCTTTTACCACACTTGTAGATTCATGTGATCACCAGTACAATCAAGATACAGAACTAGCATCACCCCCAGCTGTTTAGTTCTGTGTTACCATCTCCGTTTTGTCTGCATTTTTTCCCGTATCACCATCTATAGAACTAAGGTCACTCCTTTTTTTTTTTTTTTTGCTTTTTGCTTTTTTTTAATTTATTTATTTTTTATTTTTTATTTTTTTTGTCTTTTTGCCTTTATCTAGAGCCGCACCCATGGCATATGGAGGTTCTCAGGCTAGGGGTCTAACAGGAGCTGTAGCTGCCGGCCTACGCCACAGCCACAGCAACACGGGATCTGAACCGCATCTGCAACCTACACCACAGCTCACGGCAACGCCAGATCCTTAACCCACTGAGCAAGGCCAGGGATCGAACCTGCAACCTCATGGTTCTTAGTTGGATTTGTTAACCACTGAGCCACGATGGGAACTCCTGCTTTTTGCTTTTTATGGTTGTACCTGCAGCATATGGAGGTTCCCAGGCTAGGGGTCGAATCAGAGCTACAGCTGCTGGCCTAAGCCACAGCAATGCAGGATCTGAGCCACATCTGCGACCTACACCATAGCTCATGGCAACGCCAGATCCCTAACCCCACTGATGTGGATTTGAGGCCAGGGATTGAATCTGCATCCTCATGTATCCTAGTCAGGTTGTTAACCACTGAACCATGAAGGGAATGCCTATCATTCATTTTTGACATTTGTCAACACCTTTGCCAAATAAATGTAACCTCATACCAAGAGTTACAACTAATGGCCACCATTTATTGAGGGCTTATTATGCACCAAGTTGTATATTAGAGAATTACAAATTTAAATTAGTGAAACTGTAATAGTAATTTAAATTATTTTATGTAACATTTAATAATTATTAAATAATAATTAATTAAAGAATAATTATAATGTTAATGTTAAATTTTTATAAATTATTCATGTTATTATTAATTATAAATTAGTAATACTTATAAATTATTCATGTAATCTCCATATTAACCTGGTGATGTACATACTCTTATAATTCCCATTTTACAGATGAGAAAGTAGATGTTAAAGAGAACGAAGTGACCAGTTACATCATAACACTATGATCCTGAGAATCTCATTCTAAATTTAAAGATCAAAGTGATTAGGAATCAGCTGACTGACTGTTATCCACAATAAAAGCAATAGGAGTTCAGGTGAGAGAATATTTGACCCTGATTTTGGAAAGCCTTTTGGAGGTAGCAGAATTAAGCTGAATTCACAGTTTACATTGAATAATGGGTAAGACAGTCCTCATTAAAGTTTTGCAGATTTATTCATATAAATCCTACACATTTCTTTTTAGAGTTATTTTTATTATTATATACTTTTGAGTTGTGAATGGCATCATTTTTTCATTACATTTTCTTGTAACTGGTCATTGCTGGTATATAGAAAATCTGTTGATTTGGGAACACATTTTATAATATGAATCTGCAGCCTTGGTGTACTCTTATTCTACTCTTTTTGCATTTGGTTTTCCTCGGTTGCCTGAGTAGGTAACACTCATACCATCTTCAATTTAGGATACATTTGGTTCCTCTTTTGCCAAAATAGATATCTCTTAAATTCCACTACAGCATTAAGTAATATTGGTAGTACTTATCTTATTCTGGATTTTAATAGAAATATTTTAGAACTTTACTATTAAATATAATATTGACTTTTGTTAAAGATGAAAGTCCTTCATCAAGTTAGGGAAGCATCCACCTGGTCCTAGGTGGTTAAAGATTTTAAGCAGTAATGGATGTTGAGTTAATCAACTTTGGTGAGGAGGGGGCACACTAGTGGGTAAAATGTAGGTAAGTTAGATTTCTTTGACTTGAAGTGGAAGAACAGCATAAGCAAAGTGGTGCTGCAGTGGAAATGCACATGTTATGCCTAAGTAGGTAAATTTTTGAATAGGTGAATTCATACTGATGAAAAATATGAAGAGATTATCAGTTCCCTTTGTGGCTCAGTGAGTTAAGAATCTGACTAGTATCCATGAGGATGTGGGTTTGATCCTTGGCCTTGTTCAGTGGGTTAAGGATCCGGTGTTGTAGTGTATGTAGCATAGGCCACAGACACGGCTTAGATCTGGCATTGCTGTGGCTATAGCATGGGCTGGCAACTGCATCTCCAATTTGACCCCTAGCCCAGGGACCTCCATATGTTGTAGGCGTGGCCTTAAAAAGATTAAAAAAAAAATGAAGTGATTAGAGATACAATCCTGAGTAGACACTTTGAATTCTAGGCTGAGGAACTTGGGCTTTACCCTGTAGAATATATTGTGTGAAGACAGTGAAGAATTTTGGAGATGGGAATGATGTCAGTAATAGTGTTTTTGTTTTGGTCTTTGTTTTTTTTCTTTTTGCAAGTTTGAGCTCCCATCTTTGTTCAGAATCCACTGGCTAGGAGTCTTGTGTCAAGGCCGTTGTGAACGTTAGATGTAAGGTAATGGGGACCTGACCAGGCAGCTATTCAATCCCTGGCTGCTGGGAAAGAGTCTGACCAAGTCAGTTATTTTCATGGGCATGGTTGCCAGTAGGGATGCAGGGTATGGGTATGGGGAGTGGTTATATACCTGATCTGTGGTACCAAAGCAGAAATAGAAGGATGATATCTGTTATATGGTAATGCCGATTTGAGCCATAATGTATGTGAAGAGAGGATTATAGGAGTAGTTTTAAATATAAAAAGAGGGAGTTCCCGTCGTGGCGCAGTGGTTAACGAATCCGACTAGGAACCATGAGGTAGCGGGTTCGATCCCTGCCCTTGCTCAGTGGGTTAACGATCCGGCGTTGCCGTGAGCTGTGGTGTAGGTTGCAGACGCGGCTCGGATCCTGCGTTGCTGTGGCTGCGGCGCAGGCCAGTGGCCACAGCTCCGATTAGACCCCTAG
>PVHT021183694.1:3465792-3499343 GCA_004024745.2 Catagonus wagneri | reverse complement strand
AAGGCAAAAAAAAAAATATAAAAAGAGGTCCAAGAATCAAGGAAAATAAAATCAAAGTATAACAAATTAGAAATAGAAAAATGAATCATTATAAAATAAAAAAAATTAAGTTCACACTTAAAAAAAAAGGAAAGGTGGATAACATATGTGAGATCAAATTTTCTTAAACTCATTGAACCAAACTGGGATGATCTTGGACAGAATTTTATACAATTTAACTTGGCTTAGGAGAGGTACAGGCTGGAGATACAGGTCTGCAAAGAGTCTGAGCAATAACAGTAACTCAAAAATTGAGAGTTAATGCACTTTCCAAGGGCCAGAGCCAGCAAAGTGAACAATAAGCTCTAGAATGCTTTTCTCAAGGAGGTGGTGACCTGAACATTTTTGGAGATAGAGAGCCAACAAAGAAAAAATTTTGAGCAAGCCTAGCATAAGGAATTATTGATAGAAAAAAATTGAAGTGGTGAGAAAGTGAGAAGTTTGAAAATGGAGAAGATATGTAGGACTGGGAGGTAGATACAGAAGTTAATTTAGGAAAGAGAATGAGTATACAGAGTTCTTAGGAATGTGACCAAAATATGAATGTAGATATTTTCTGGGAGAGAAAAGGGGAAATGACCTCAGGCTTCCAAGGGAAATAAGAGGGGATGTTGTCTGCTAAAAAGATGGAACTGGACTGGAACATACGGATAGAAGAAAAGCATTGCAACAACTACAGTGTGGACTTTTTCAGAGGATTAATTAGGGGAGAAAAGAATTTCTGAACATTAATTAGTAGCAACTGTCTTAATCTATCAAGGGCTATTGGGCTAGAAGATGAAAGGTACTCAGTGTGTAACCCTCTAGCTGTTTTCTGGGGCATGGGATGATGAGGGTTGAGGACTGGCATGGGGAATTAATGGGAAGAAGTGCATGGGAGCAAAGACATTGATGGTGTCAGTGTCTTCTGATGATGACTCCACTGTCAGAGGGCTGACCAGAGCATCAAGTCTGGGTAGAAATTCAACAGTAATGTAGTAGATTATTATAGATTATACTTATTCAGAATTTTTATGTACCAAGTAACAAGAAAGAAACAGACATAATGGCTAAAATCTTTAACTGTGTAATCCCAGTTTAGACACACATCAAGAAGGCTGGCCTTTGATCTACCCAATCTCAGCAACAGTTGAACTCACCAAGGTTTATCTTTGAGTTGACTCTCTCATGGCACTGAGATAAATATATATATCCCTGCCCAATAAAGTGGAAGGGAAATTAAGTTAGAAATCAATGTCTAGATCTTTATCCTTACCTCTGCCACAGTGCTGTGTAATTTGATGCAGATCATATCACCTTTTTGGATCTCAGTTCCTTCATCTGTTAAAAGAAGGGTTTGGGGAGAAAGAGAATCAGGAAGAGAGTGAGGGAGAGACAGACAGACAGACCCACATTAAAGTCAATGCGTTTAAAAGACATCCTTCCAGTTCTAACAGTCCATTAACCATAAACCCAGGAGCATTTTTTATGGTCTTAGGGCACCTTTAAGATCCTTTTTGAACAAGATCCTTTTCCTCTTCTTTAATTCTTCTTCAGGAAAATTGACAAGCTTGACTCTAATTTTCTTCTTTATTTAAAAACTCATTTTCTTACTTTTTCCCTCCTTCTCCTTCTTGAGCTTATTTTTCAATAGTGCATACTAAAGAGGATAAGTCCATTGTTTCTCTAATAGAAATTATTTATTTATATAGCTTATTTCCTTTTTCTCTTCCATGGTTCCTTCTTCATTATTTTACGGTATCTCTTCATTACACTAGGATGTCTCTTCATTATTTTTAAAGATATAGTAATTTTTTATTACAATTATCATTATTACAGTGTTGATGCTGCTATAATACCTTGTATATGAAAATTATTCTTGCCGCTGGTATTTCATTTAGTTGGATTCCTATTAGAACAATTAGAGCACTCTGCAGAGGCCCCCAAGTTAAGCTTTTACTTCAACAGTCACTCAATGAATGTGGCCATTCTTCAGTTAAGAGGGGAAAAGTGAATCAATTCCAAGTTCCAATTAAGAGCAAAAGAGTTACAATGCTTATGCTGCAGATACTTATTAATTAAGCAACCAGTAATTGATTGGCCCCTTTATTGTAATGCATCAGGCCAAATATGTTATCTTCAGTGTTATTATAATAGGTGACTATAGGTATATTCCTAAATGTACCTGAATGTAAAGATTCTCGATGTAAATATGAAGACACAGGCTCAGAACTAAATTTATTTACCAAGTGGTAAGTAAGATCTAACCCAATCAAAGCAAGATCAAGGACTTAAATGTTTCTTTAATTTTGTGCCAGTTTATTTATTTATATATTATATCTTCCACTCCCCTCCAAAAAGACCTTAAAACAACCTAACAAGGGTAATAAAATATAGCAGATAAGGGTAAGTCTAGATGTTCATATGCTTATACTGCAAGATGGTAATGGTGATTATCTGAGTGATGGGATGATCTTTTAATTTTCTTTAAAAAATATTGTCTTTCTGTATTCTCTAAATTTCCCAACCATGAACATGAATCAACAACGTAGTGTAAATAGTGCATATAAAGGTTAAAATAATAGACTGGTAACAAAGTCAAAAGTGAAATTAGTACTTAGGATGCATACGTTGACATTATGTGTACTTGTTAGATGCCAGCCTCAATTTAACTGTTAAGTTTTTTAACATCCAATGCAAAAAGGGAAACAACCAATGCCGTGATCCAGAAGGTGCATTAGGTTAAAAACCCATCCCTTTCTCAAGAGAGGGGCATGTAATCTTGTTGATACTTAGGAAACATCCAATGCTTGAATTATACTGTGTAATATTAGAAGCAGTAACCCCAGCAGCAGTCTTCTAGGATGCACAGTGACGAGTTAGTTCATGGAGTGGTCTGTGTATTATTCCTTAATTCAGACTAGTGACAGTTTAGCAAAGAATAATTCAGTATAAAGCAGTTGTCTAGCAGGTTGGCATGATGTCCATAAAGTGTTAAATCAGATGACCTGGCTCATTTCAGACCTAGATTTTAGAGTGCTAGAGGAGTGGAATACTGCATATTTTTCAAACAATCCTACGTACATATGGTTTCTTCATTCAAACTTTTAATGAATAAACAATGATGCATTTGTTATTATCCTTCCTGGCAAGCCTTAGGAATACAACAATCTGATGATATTAGTTAAGACAGAGAGACATGTTTTCTTTAATAAGTTAAGGTAGTGGAAAGATAAATACCTTTTTATAAAAATTTAAGGATCTTAACAAGAACAGATGCATGAATACATGGCCATGCTATCTGTCTAAGAAGCTGTTAGAAAGAATGCCTGTGGAGAGAAACAATGCTCTTCTTACGAAGTGATCTCTCTGAAATGGGAAATTAGCTTTTTTTGAATCTGCAAAGTTGAAGATTGAGTTTAAACATGCTTTTTTTTTTTTTTAGATTCAAACTGGATACTGCCTTCATCCAGCTTCCCCTAATGTTAATATCTTAGGTAGCTATTATACATTTGTCGAAACTAAGAAATTAATCTTGTTACAATGCTATTAACTAAACTGCAGATTTTATTTGTATTTCACCATTTTTGTGCTGTTAATTTCCTTTTTCTGTAGAAAGATTTGGTCCAGGATAATACACTGCATTTATTCAGCACATCACCTGAGTCTCTTATAGCCTGTGATAATTTCTCAAGTCGTTTTTTTTGGTTTTTGCATATTGAGAATTTTACTAGTCAGATATGTTGTAGAATGCCCCTCAAGTTGGGTTTGTCTGGTTCTTTCTCATACCTAGGCTGGGGTTATGGATTTGGGCTGAACATACCAGGGAGATGCCTCAAGTCATATTGGGTACATATTATCAACACGATTTATCAGCAGTGAAGTTAATCTTTATCACTTGGTTAAGGTGGTGTCTGGCATGTCTTTCCACTTAAAGTTTATCATTTATTCCTTTGCATACTCTTTTCTTTGGAAGTGAGTCTCTGAGTTCAACCTACACTCAAGGAGAAAAGAATTAAGCTCTGCTTCCTAGACTGAGCAGTATTACATATATTCCCTAGAATTCTTACCTAAAGAATATTTGTCCCTTCTTCCCCATTTATTTCTTATTCAGTCATTTGCTTGTTATTAGTATGGATGCATGAACATGTATTGAATTAATTTTTGTTGTCATTTTAGGGCTCCACCCATGGCATATGGAGGTTCCCAGGCTAGGGGTCGAATCGGAGCTGTAGCTTTTGGCCTACCCAATGTCTGCGATCTACACCCCAGCTCATGGCAACACTTGATCCTTAACCCACTGAGCGGGGCCTGGGATTGAACTTGCGTCTTCAGACTTGCTTCCACTGAGCCAAGTTGGGAACTCCTCAACTGATAGGTTTTTAATCCAGTGTGATGGTTGGTTATGTTATTGCTCGGATAGTTCTAGTTTCGGCTATTAGGAGCTCTTTCAGTTTGGTTCCTGTGACATGCATTCATCTTTGACACACATCTATCTCTTCCCCTTTTTCTTTTTCTTCTGTTCTTTCATTTTTAAAGCGGTTTCTTTCTAGCACTACAAGATGCCCCAGGCTCATCCTTATTTTCTCTGCCCCAGCCCAAGAATTAGCCACATCTCCAAGGAGCCCTGTTAGCTAACTAATTTTTTATTCATGAACTCAGAATCTTAAAATGAAGTTTATTTTTATTTAAGTGTCTGAGGCTGATGCAAATTTGCAGATGGTCCATCTTATGCATATGGAACTTCCCTTGCTCTTTTAACTTTACCATGTCAGAAATTGTATCTGACATGCAATTGAAAAACTTATCAGTTATCAGAAAGCTTATTGGTGTGGTTTTAAGCAGATGAATGCTATCTCTACAAGGTCTGAAAAGGTGAATATTATTCTAACTCAGATCTTGGGTGACTAGGAACAATTGAATTAAATTCTGCTCTAAGAAATGGTGCAATGGCAATTGATATTTTTGAGTATAGTGGAGGAGATTAGTGTAAATTTCTTAGCTTGCACTTTCTAAATATTTCCTAGTTTATCTGTCCTGAAATATGTTACCAATGTTGTTGAGCTCTGGACAGCTGGCCAGAGCTAAATGCAAGCTATTTCCCCCCATGAGCCATATGTTCTGGGAATCCCTCTGCTGATAGATTTATAACCGTCTGCTGTGATTAGGAGGAAAGTAGGTGTGTCTCTGAAATATATGACACGCTATCTAGGCACAACCGAGGCAAGTAAAAATTTATTGCCACTTCCCTGGTCTTATGAATACAAAAAGGTCAGAAGGTAGATTGTCAAAGTGAAGAAAAATAGACTATAGTGGTGTCTTCAAGAGGCCACATATTTCCTGAAATGTTCTTTTGTTTAATCCGTTTCTTTCTTTAAAATATTATTGCAACCTTCTTAGATGAGTTGAATTTGCTTCTCTCGCTCCCACATCAAAACATCTCACAGGGCAACCTCCTAATATTGAACAGCAAAGTATAAAAATCTTTTTCTTAGTAAACTTATAGTCTCCGTGATGCAATGTTTATTTGATTTAGTGCTCCAGTATGTTCTCTTTAATGATAAATTGCTTTGGTAATAGTAAAAAATCAGTAGTTTCATTGTCATGTTTCTTAATTTTAATGGCCTATATAATACTAGGAGACATAAAGTAAGCATTTATAACAGTAAAAATGTGATGGGGAAAGAATTAATTCATACTTATGTTTGAACATGGAGAACTAGTCTGGCCCTGAAAAAACTAATTCATCAAATCTTTGTTTCAACACTTCTGCTTTTGCATTATTAAAACAAATTTCTGATAATCTCATTTCCTGTGCAGTCTAAATGGGCCACACTGGTCAAGTTTCCATTCTGCCTCATCATTCACGATGTCTGTAGCTCCATGGAAGCAAGCAAAACACAGAAAAGAAGGAAAGGTGGCACCTAATAAAAATGATAATTATATCACTCTGTTTTATACTATCACAAATGCCTGCTTATGCCCCATCACTTTTTGTACTCCTAATCACCTTTTCCCAGACACTAACTTGGACAGAGCTTCTTGGGTGTCTGTTCAAACATCTAACTGCTTTCACTGATAGCAGGACCAGAGCACCACATGAGGATGAATCTCAGGTCTTCTTTACACATCCGAGCAGCCTAAAAGTTTCTAAGGAATATAGTAGTCCCTCGACCCAGAAGATCTCTATAGTGTGCATTTAGTCAGAGCTACCTGGAAATGAGGTGCACTTGATTGCATGGGGAGATTGATAGGATGGCATCCACTGCCATGTAGGACTGAAAAATAATGGCCTAAACATAAGGATATAAACAAGCCAGAGTTTCTTTCATTCCTTCCAGTTTTATTAATTACGAGACTAGCCCAGGGAGAGATACTTTAGATAGGACAGGAGAAGTGCTGTGGTGACAGAGATCTCACAAAGTAGCCAAGTTCACCATTCTAATAGTATTGACTTCAGCCAAAGATACACCTCAGAAGCATCCACTTTAAAAATTAGAAGGAGCATCAGAGGTTTCCCCCATTTTAAAATGATAAAATAAGGTTGACAGTTACTGGCTTTTCCAACCTCCCCTAGGTAGGTGGTCTTTCCTACCTTTAATGCCGCCACAAAAGGACCAGAACCCGTTCCTCTGTAACTCCCTTCCAGAGTTTGTTGTTAACTATCGCAGTATTTCTCCTGATGTCCGGCTTGAATTACAAATACTGAATTTTTTGCCTTTTCCTTTCAGAGATAGGATAAAACAAAATACATACATTCTTATTTGTGTAATCATCCTATTTTAATGGAAAAGTCCTTGACTTAAGGAGACATAATTTAGGAGAATTTCTTTTTAGAACTGAACAAAAAAACTTTTCCGATTCACACCCCATTAACCCTACTTTTCCTGAAGGTCCTTTCTCCACCACTTCACTAAATTGGAAGCACTGCTTTTTACAGATACACTTTTTCTACAATAGTATCTTTGTCTTTAAATTTTAAACATTAGTGACTCTTCATTTGCACAGACTTTTGATCATCAAATCTAATGGGTCAAAAAAGACCCATTTCAAAAAATTTCTTATAACTTTGCTGATAATTGCTCTGCTGCATGACATTAATTTCATAGAACAATGGAAATTAAGATCCTACAGGGTAAAGTCGCCTTTGGAAAGTTCTTGTAAACACATCAGCACAGGGAATGCTTGGCAAAAATTTATCTGTGGATAACAATAGAATGCAGTTATTACACAAACCTGTGGTTACCTAAGTTAAATTCCCCTTATCAGGAATGTATAAGCTAAGGATGCAGATATTTGTTTATACATTAGACCTTATGTTTTTAGAATGGAAATAAGGAGGTTTTTTTTCATTCTAGAAAGAAACTGCCAAGTTATAGAATATGTTTTTTTTTTGAACTATGTATTTATTAAGCATTCACACATCCAGGGCAGAGGGCCTGCCTAGTGTACCTGCACACAGTAGGCATCCAGTGAAGATGTGCTGCTCAAGCTGACTTGTAATTAGGGGAATCAGACAGCCTCCAGTTACCAAATTATTGTGGATTCCAAAAGTGGCCACTTAGCCCCTTGGGTGTCCTTTTTATCCAAACTCATAGTTATTGAGAACAGCATCTCATTGGCTAAAAGAATGGCTTTGGAGCATTGTGGGTTTTACTTCTCTTTGCCATTTTCCTTCTAATCAAAGCTCATCATCTGGCATTATGGAGCTGATGCTAATCTGGTGCTCAAGTGATGCGTGGAGCCTTTTTGACAACTTGTATAATGAGTGGACCTTCCCTGGTGCTGCCATGGTTTCATACTGCTGGAGTTGCAGAAGTCCATGCATGTCATCCTGTTCTGTCATCTCTTTTCTCAGATAAGAAACTCAGGCTAAGACAAATTGAGTTATTTGCTCAGGACAGCCAGCTTGCTAAGGACAGAGCTTTAAAGAAAGCCCATGTCTTCTGACTCTCACCCTGTGCTTTATGACTGTGTGGTTCACAAAACTAACCCTTGAGCCCCTAAGTGGGAGGCAGAAGGGACTTCTAGTTAAAAGCCATGGTGGAACCATGTAAAACTCAGTGTGTTGTAACCCTCAAAACTGAAGGGGGTGAAGTAGAACCTGAGTCTCATAATAAATGAATGAATGAATGAATGCAAAAGCAGTAGGAATGGCCATCTGGGAAATTCCATGGACCTGAGGTGGGGGAAAAATAGGAAAACCCCTGGGGTTGGGGGAACATTTGGCCTATTTTTTTTTTTTAGTCTCATCCTTTTATATTAAAAGTCAACCAAGCCTCAAGTAAGGCCGTCAGTGTTGCTGTTTTAGCACCTTAAACAACAGCAATAACAAAACAGCAAAAACCTTACCACTTATGGAATGTCTGTTATAGGTCAGAAGCTATGTTAAAACATTTTGACAGCCGTATTCAATTTAATCACCACAAAATTTCTGGCAGAAGTGACCTTTTCTGCCATCCTCAGACTTCCATCTTGGAGTTTGCCTTTCTAGAACTTCACCTCTATATTCTGCCTCTGTCCAGCAATCAGACTGGGATTGGCCCTTCATATCTGGCTGCACCATGGATAGTCAGACTGAGAACCAATCTCTCCAACTCTGTATTCCATTTAAGCTCCAGAAACCCTCCCCATTCTGGCCTCCAGACCAGATGAAAGGTTGCAGGTACATCTTGCAGTCACAGCTGCTTGCCCTGGAACTAGAGCATTCATTGTGGAATCTGTCTCCTTAAAAACTGGGAAAACCCAATTACTCCCTGGCCTGTGGTTATGCTTCATATGGGTTGACTTTTTTTTTTTTTTTTGCCTCGCCCACAGCATGTGGAAGTTCCCAGGCCAGGGATTGAACCTACACCATAGAAGTGAGCTATGCAGTGACAACAGCAGATCCTTAACCCACTGTGTCACAAAGGAACTCCAATGTTGATTTTTTTAAACTGAAAAGGCTTCACATCGATTTGAAGGTAGCGAATGTGATATGATAGTTCAGTAGCCTCGCACTGTCATCCTGGACTTGAGTTCCCTTTGAGTCCCAAACTTGCTATTTAACCAAAGTTCAAATACTCCATGATAATATACTTCTTTGTGGCTTTGGACCTGCTGTTTTCTCTTTTTAGAACACTTTTCTTCTGTCATCTATCTGGAAGTGATGTGCTCATCTTTCAAGGCTTAGCTCTCAAGCATCTACTCTGTTAAGACTTCTCTGATCACTCCCTTCCTTTACTACTGCCAAGAGGCTGTATTTATTGAGGAAGAAAGGAAATTGTGAACACATGGAGTTCTAAAGTTGTCAGGAGCTTAGAAATCGACTAATCAAAGTTCTAATTTTACAGGGTAAAGTGATCCAAGAAATAGAGAAGGGCTAATGAATGAAGACTTTTTGGTGAAGAACAGAACTTATGACCCAGACTTTCTCACTTCCAATCCAATGCTGTCTTCATCACACTAGGTTAGGTCACATTAAATTGTGAGTTTAACGTTTTATATAGAGGCGATGCATTTGGTCAGCTGCCTCACACCCTTCTGTGATTGCGGTGCACAGAGCAGTATCTGTTCTTAAAAATGGTTGAGATGGACATTTTACCCTGTGTTTCTGAACTGAGATACATTAATAGAGCAGCCCAAATGTTAGATTAATATTATCAGAAAGGGGCCATTCAGGAATACATGCAGCTTTGAAGAATGAGAGGAAAGAAACAAAGACCAATGAGGACAGAGATCATTGAATAAGAAAGACAATGACAAATTGATCTTTTGAATTAACATGTAAATAAAGGATTTCTAGCAAACCAGTTCCTCTAAGGTTAACAGTTAAATGTCTGTCTATTGGTAGAAAAATATCCACTGGACAGTCAAGTGACCAGTAATGTTTGAGAAAATGAAAAGCTATTAAAAAGGAATAATAAAATCAAGTAGGCAGTGAGAGGTTCAGAGAACTTATCGACAGAAGCAAAGGCAGCCTCTTGCTAAAGACAGCCTATTCTAAATGTAGTTTTCTATCCAGAGAGCAAAAAAGTTGAAAACAATTTCTCTAACAATTGAATTTACGGTAATGGGATGTAAGCACATCAGCCCACTAGAACAAAGTACTCAACAAATAGAAGAATAGGAAAAAAAAATAACTTTGCCCTTCAGACATACATTTTTTTAACTTTAGGTAGCAAGGGTTGAAAGATTTTTTTGATGAAAATGCCTGAAGTCCTACTATTGCATTAGTCTTTATGGTTGAAAACTGGAGGATTCACTAAAAGCACCCTGAGATCAAAGCAGAAGGTGAACGCCCTTAGTCTGATAGAGTGTCAGACACTTGAGGAGAAGCAAAGGCAAGATTTCCGTGAATGTCAAGTGCATGTTCCCCTGGCTAAAAGGGAGGACAGCTGTTGGGTTGCTCCCTGATGGGGTTAATCTTGACAAGTTTTTTGGCAGTTGTTTCATCTGTATGATACCAGAGATAAAAATAGTACTGTCTGTTAGGGCTTTATAGTTTTTTAGGTGCTTCATATTACAAGACTTTTAATAGCTTATGCTCACAATCATCCGGTGAGTTAATGCATTTTTATTTTCTGAGCTGATCAGTGGCAAATCACATTCCCTTCCATTTCGTCCCAAGCCATCACCCACTTCCGTGTGATCCTGACACTTTCCTCCCCCCAGATCCTGTTAAGGCACGATTTGGTCTCCAAGTCTTGGCTCTGACTCCCATTTTGTGATCTGCTTCTACCTTTGAACTTTTTAAAATGCTCATGGGTGCACAGGACCTCTAAACGGTGAAGCCATTTATTCAGTTTTTTATGCTTTTCATCACCAGCGCCTTCCCCAGCCCATCCCCTACCCAGGTAATTCTTTCCTTAATCTATCCAGTCAGTGGGAAATAAACCCTAGTACTTCCCTATTTGCTCAGTATACTAGCAAGTCCCATTTTTTAGACAAGAAAACTGAAACTGAGAAAAGTTACATTGGCCAAGATCATGTACTTCATAAATGCCTGAGTTACAACCCAAATTCAAGCTTCCTGTAATCATCAATAGATTATACATTAATCATACCTATTTTACTCCCCCATCACATATTACTCAATAGCAAATTCTATTTAAATGTAAATTAACTGTTCTTTAAGGGTTTCAAGACTGGAGCTGCTTCCTACTTGTTAATTTTGCAGGCATAGAGACGGTGGCCTGGGCTGTGTTGCTTTGGCTTGATATAAATGATGTAAAGATCAGATAGAATTACACAGTAAAACTGTGACTAAAGTTTGGGATGTGTGTGTATGTGGCTGTGTGTGTGCTTACACCTGTTCCTATTTGCGTATCTCAGAGGAGAAGCTAGAAATGAGTGATTTGTGATGAAATTAAGAAATTGATCAAGGATCTTGTCATGGAGGGTCTGTATTCCATATTAGATTTTGCCTTGAAGGAATTTTAATTTTTGTCTTGAAGATTTGAATGAGTCTTACAATGATTTTAAGCACAAGAGCAATAGAATCACATTTATATTGTTCATATTAGATTTTTTGGCTTCGTCTTTCTGTGTTACACATAAATACACCCAGTAGACTTAAGGACATAGACACAAAGAGGTCAGAGTCCAAAGGGGCTTCTCAAACTGTAAGCAAAGCCAAAGGATCCTCTTTCATCAAGCAAATTAATTCCAGCATCTGTGTTTATATCTTCTTGATAATTTGTAAATCTCATACAGGAAAAAGATTAAATTAAATTATTTGCTAAAAATATTTTAAATCAGATATCAGCTCCAGGGTTATTGAACCATTTTCCATCTCATTTTAGAGTATAATTGAAGAAAACATATTCTGTGTTGTGTTCTGTTTAATTTCCATTAATAATAGTACCCTTTTAGAGATGTCCTTGGCTGACCTAGTATTGTCTCCCAAAAGCAGAAAGATAAATAACAAGTGGATTGTTCATCAAGTGACATTGCTTTTGTCTGGAAACATATCCCATTGCTGTTGGAGGTTTAAAAAAAAAGTTAAAAGTCCTGAATTGCCTGAGTTGCAGTTTTCTCACATGAATATATAATAAATCATCCTCAAAGCATGACTATATAAACAAATAGTTTCTGTTCGAAAAAGGGCTTGTTCTGAGGCCCAGAGAATCAAAACAACTTTCAGGGAAATGAAAATAAAATTGTCAGCCTTTATAAATTATCCCCTGGATTGTGATAATAAAAAAAGCAATGCTTAGACCCAAGTAGTGGCATTCACTGTGGTCTATACTTCCACTTACAAGTACCAGAGGGGTTCTATAAGGCAAATAATCAGCATCCCAGGCAACCAATCACTGAGAAGTACAAGAAGAGTAATTCCTAGTAGCTCTCCAGGCCTGCAACATAGACTCTTAGCCCCAGCACAGAGGGGCTGAGAAACACCTCATCAACAATAAATAAAGCAAGAAGGCACCATTGTATATTTCAGGAGCTAACGCTTCATAAGAAACTCCGAACAGAGTTTGATCCATGTGCTAGAAGCTGAACCGGAGATCTGTGTCAGAACAAGTAATGCCAGGAGATGGAGGATTTAGAGAACTTAACACTGAAAAACACTTAGCTCGCATTTATTGCAGTTCCCATGTTACTATGCAGTTTGAATATTATCATGATGAATCTGACTACATCTTGTGCATGTCCCAGACAGGCTGTTAATGGGATAACCATTAAAACATACTTTTTTAAATCAAGGATTAACATTTATTATTGAGTGGCTCGGGTGTTGAAGGATGGAAAGTGGAAGAGGGCTCTCCTAGAAGCCCCAATTCTCTACTCCACTTGGCAGACAGAAAGCTGGAATTAACTTGCTTGATCCTCCTTAGAAAGCAGTTTAGGTGCCATCTGTTGATACATAGCCCTTGAGGGTTTACTCCACACTAAGTCGCTTATCAGCATATTCATTCGAAGCACATACAGACCCATTCCCCATCTCTTCCCACCCGCGAGTCCTGATAAATAACTTTTCTCTTCTTTTTACATTCTGTGTAGCATTTCAATGCTCCAGTCAACTGCCCAGTTGACCTGGCTTTGGTCCCAGTTGGATGCCATCTATCTGAAGAGCAACCACACACACTCAAAGCAGTTTATTGCTTTGTAGCATATATTTAGTCTCTCAAGCTTATTCAAATATGTTTCTTCATGTACACACTCTTCTGAGCAAAAGAAGAGTAAATTGCATGTCCAAAGTTATACAGAGCATGAACGGCAGATCAAGAAACTCAAATTCATGTCCTCTGATTTTAAAATTCATACTCTATCCATTAAAGCATGCTTCTAGATGGGGCTTTATAGCACTTCTCTGTGCCTAGTAGTCATTGCAAAAGGAAAAAAAAAATAAAAATAGCCCTTAACTTAGGTAGTTATGGTATAAGTGAAGTAGGAACTTACAATCTAGGTCAATAGTATGGTCTAGATTACAAATAGTATGGCCTAGATCACACTTTGATGATATTACAAATGCTATAAAATAGCCCTTCGGATATTGTCATAATGATCTGAGAAGCAATGACACTGAAAGGTAAAGTAAATAATCCCTGAAGTAAACTGTATAGTTTGGTGGCTACATTAACCCCTACGTAGCTCTTTAAAATAGTGGAAATTTTGTAATAAACTGAGTATTTAATGATAATGACAGGTGAATGTTTCATGATATATGTTGTAACAATTTGGTAGAATGGACTAAAGGGAACTTTATTTGTAGTTAACAAGAACACAGTTTCCATGTCCTTTAAAATTCCCATTGATTTGTGTCAGGTTTGGTTTTCTTTAAGAAAAAGAATTTCAATCAGAGTAAGATTTGCACAAGTTAACAAAAATCTGAAGTACAGATGTGTTTTTTACATGTTTTATTACTTTTATGTACTTGTAGTATCCAGAACTAGGATAACATAAAGTTCATAATTAGCATATTAAAGTAAAAACCAAGGACAACTTCACTTTGATTTTATTCAGTTCTAAGTCAAAACATGTTTATTGGGCACATATTCAATAAAGAGCCCTGGATATAATATATGAGTCTCTGCTTTCAAGGCTCTTAAGGTGTGGCTTTACTCTGCAAATGTGGAGGTTAATATAGTAGCAGGCTTGAAATGTTTGACAGCTCTCCCAATTTCCCATTAAAATATCCCTGAAAATACCAAAAAAAAAAGGTTAAAAAAATGCTGGCAACATCACTGTGAACTCAAGAGAAGACCATATGCCAAATCCAGGTGGAATTTCAACTAATTGCATCAGCCATGGGGATAAATTCAAGAAGTACATTCTTGAACTGCATGACACATGCTCTAATCTTTGAACCAGAACAGACCAGATGGACATAGTAAGATTAGAAAAGGACTTTGATTCACCTTCTCTGTAAGTGTTGTATTCTGAAACGCTAAAGATGAACTGACTAGAAAAATAGATGACCATACTTCAACTCCAGAGAAATTAATTTTGTAGTCAGATAGAGACAAGGTCTTACCCTCCCTTCCCAATTATTCCTTTTATGTCCTTTTTATTACTGTCACTTCAGAATGGTAATTCCCAGAACACAGCACAGAAATAAGTACATAGGGATGAGAAGAGACCTATAAGAGTACGT
This sequence comes from Catagonus wagneri, assembly GCA_004024745.2. Taxonomy (NCBI): domain Eukaryota; kingdom Metazoa; phylum Chordata; class Mammalia; order Artiodactyla; family Tayassuidae; genus Catagonus; species Catagonus wagneri. Next base: position 3,484,744 of record PVHT021183694.1, on the reverse strand, counting down.
AGGGACCTTATTGTTTATCCCCTCCATGTATAGTAGCTTACATGTGCTAACCCCAACCTCCCAGTCCATCCTTCCCAGCCACCTCCCCCTGGGCAACCACAGATGTGTTCTCCTTGTCTGTGGGTCTGTTTCTATTTTGTAGATAGGTCCTTTGTGTCATGTTTTAGATCCCACGTATAAGCAATATTATATGGCATTTGTCTTCTTCTTTCTGACTGACTTAGTAAGATAATCTCTAGTTCCATCCATGTTGATGCAAATGGCAAGTGGTGTTGGGAAGCTGGACAGCTGCATGTAAATCAGTGAAGTTAGAATACCCCCTCTCACCATTCACAAAAGTAAGTTCAAAATGGTTTAAAGACTTAAACATGAGACTCAACACCATGAAACTCCTAGAAGAGATTGTAGGCAAAACATTCTCTGACGTTAAGTCCTACCAGTGTTTTCTTAGGTCAGTCTCTCAAGGCAATAGAAATAAAAACAAAAATCAACAAATGGAACCTAATCAAACTTACAAGCTTTTTTACATCAAAGGAATCCATAAATAAAACAAAAAGACAACCTACAGGATGGGAGAAAATACTTGCAAATAAAGTAATAGACAAGGGCTTAATTTCCAAAATATACAAACAGATCATACAACTTAACAACAAAAACACAAATGATCCAGTTGGAAAATGATCAGAAGACCTAAATAGATATTTCTCCAAAGAAGAAATGCAAATGGCCATTAAGCACATGGAAAAATGCTCAATATCACTAATTATTACAGAAATGCAAATCAGAATTACAGTGTGGTACCATCTCACACCATTCAGAATGCCATCATTAAAAAGTCTACAAATAACAAATGCTGAAAAGGATATGGAGAAAATGGAACTATTCTACACTGTTGGAATATAAGTTGGTATAGCCACTGTGTAAAACAGTATGGAGGTTCCTCAGAAAACTCTGATTTTCTATGATACACCTTTGAAATTTTTGGAAGCCTCCACTTTGAATCCTGAAAATGCTGTGAAAGGAGAGTACTTTCAGTTTTAAAATGGCAGCAAAAGATAACTTTCTCCGTTCCACCCTTAGATATCACACCGAACTCAAAGAAAATGAGTTATAAGAGCACTATCTCCATTATCAACAGATATAACTTGCTAAACAAGATACAGTTATAACTTACTAAAATTTCTGAGAAAGAATTACTGAACATAGTAAAGGTCTAACAGCATTACAGAAGAAATCTAAAACATATGCTCATTTCTGTAAATGTCAGACAAAGCTGTCAGAGCAAAATCTTCAAAGTAATTGGTACCCCTAACTACCAAGTAGTAGTTGGGATAATGCAAATGGGAGTGTTGTCTGGTGACAGTCACTTCTCTGGACTTATCTTGCCATGAAATCTCAAGCAACATGGAAGTGAAGCTTAGGTAAATCAACAGAGAAACTATATTTGCTGGAAGATGTCTGTTGGTTAGGCAGAGAACTAGAGCTTTTGCGTATAATGAGCGACCTCGATAGGTTGATCCCAGTGGGTTGGAGAAGTAAAGGCAAAAAGAAGCCACACACACACACACACACACACACACACACACACACTTCTGTGTCATAGGAGAATTTCTACAAGCTACAAGCTTGAAACATACTCTTGGTCCTTAACCCACAGAAAGCTTCGGAGTGAATAGCAGGTCCAGGCATTCCTAATAGGAATTGCACAAATAATCATAAAATCAAAAGAACTAACACAGCATCAAAATAAAGATAATACAAATAAACAGAGGAAAGGAATATGGAAGAACTTATAGATACAGTTTGCTCATTCTAAAAAATTTTTGATGGAGCAAATAGCAGTTGGGGGCATATGTACTCCCATAAAAATTAAAAATCAGGATCTTAATTATCTCTAAACTGCCTTTAAATAACTTTTCTAAACTAAGTGGGGAGACATGACAAGGCAACAAAAGGAAATAAAATTTGAGCTTTTACCAGGCAAGAAGTAAACCAAAAATATTTAAAAGCTGGAGCTCCCACTGTAGCACAGCAGGTTAAAGATCCAGTGTTGTCTCTGCCACAGCTCAAATCACAGCTGCAGCACAGATTCAATCCCGGCCCAGGAATTTCCATATGCTGCAGATGCAGCCAAAATAAATAGATAAATATAAATAAATAAATAAAACAAACCCTAACAGAAGTAAAGGATACATAGAAACAATGTTAGGGGAGTTCCTGTTGTGGCTCAGTGATAATGAGTCCAACCAATATCCATGACGATGTGGCTTTGATCCGTGGTCTCACTCAGTGGGTTAAGGACCTGGTTGCTGTGAGCTGCAATGGAGGTCACAGACAAGCCTTGGATCCTATGTTGCTGTGGCTGTGGCATAGGCCAGCAGTTGCAGGTTCAATTTGACCCCTGGCCTGGGAGCCTCCCTATGCTGTAGGTGTGGTCCTAAAAAGAAAAAAAAAATTAGAAATTGTTGAAAACACAGTAAAGACACACATGATAGACCTGAGGAAAAGGAGCAGAATGAAATAGAAGTAAAATGAAAAGTACTAGAATGAAGGTTATCTTTATGGAAAACAGACAGTAGAAATCCAATATAATCCAATATAAGTACAATTTTTATCTTCTTTTCTGCCACCCAGCCACCTCGTAAAAAAGAGATATGAAATAAGACAGAAGGTATTTAAAGATATTTATAATATTGCCCCCCAAACCCCATCTTTAATTTATGCCTTGAGGAAAGTGTTCACATAGTCATCATCCCTAAGAAATATATTCTGGTAAAATCAAAGTTAAGAAAATAAGGCTTTGACCATTGAAAGCTAGTCATCTGTTATGAGAAAAAAAATAAGATTTATTTCAGACTTTTCCACAGCAACTTTAAAATCTAAGTACGCTGAAATCCTCAAGGGAAGAAACTGTGACTTAAGGATTTTGTACCTGGCTAATCTGTCATTAAGATATAAGGGTAACAAATGGTTTGAAACATGCGAAGTTTAAGATCTTTGGAGCCTGTCTTGAAGATACTTGAAGACACAGAGAAAACTTAAGCCAGTCAAGATATAAATGCAGGCCTTGTAGAAAAAGGTCTGGCTGTGAGCATTTGATTCATAATCTGTAAACCTGAGACGGGTATAATGATTGTATTACAGAATATAGAGCTTTAAGACCAGACAGTGTAGAAATGAAGAGTCTTATCTATAAAGCAGAAAAATAATTGCAAATAATAATAACCCTAAGTAAATGAGTAGGAATTAATGAGTTAGAAATCAGACACTGGCTGAATAAATCAAGAGCAGATTCTTTGATAGTCCTGAAAACAAAAATAATAAATTAATAGACACTTGATTTTTTTTAAATTGGGGTAGCACAAATTTACAAGGTATTTATAGTAACTACAAGGATGATTTTTATCAACTTTAAGGGACTATCTTTTAAGACCTGGATTAAATGGGTAATTTTCTAGGAAATCATAAATACTCAACATGGACCTAAAAAAGAAAAAAAACCTGAACGGATCAATTACCATAGAGAAAACAGAGAAAGATGTCAAAGGACATCTTGAAAAATGCACCAGTCCCTAGATGGTTTCACAAAGGAGTTCTGTTAAAACTCTTAAGGAAAGGATAATCTCAGTGCTATTTAAAATGTTCCCTAAGATAGAATAAAAACGAAATCTACCAAATTCTTTTTACAAAGTGAATATGACATTGATACCTAAACCCCAGGCAGCAGAAAGAAAGCAAAAAACATTGTTTAGGAGAAGAGCCAGATGAACCTTTAAGCCGCTTTGACATTGAACACCAGACAACTGCAAAACAGAGGAAAACTTGTGACCCAAGAATTTGTGTCAGAAAATGTGGTCGTTTAGGTATGAAGGCAAGAGAAAAGCAGTCTTTTAGATTTGCTAGTGGCTCAGAAAATACGCTACCTATCTTCTGTGCCTAAGAAATCCATCTCAAGATATTTTAACTAATGGAGGCAAATGAAATAAAGAATTAAGGAATGGAGTAAATAATGGTATAAGATTAACATTGAGCCAGTTATAAGATTTAACTTCTATATTTGAGATATATATGTGTACATATTGAAAGATATATTCCACTTGAAATATATATTTATATATATATAGATGATAGATACTATGTTTAGTAAGTTTGATGCCAAGTGTGTGTATACACATACAAAATTTGATGCCAAATGTTCATCTGTGGATTTACTTAATAAATATGGCAATAAATAAAAATTTAAATGAAGAAACACTTCCTAAAAACTGGAAATGGAAAAAAATTTTCTGTAAAACCAGTGGATTGAATTAAACCAAGTATACATTTATAGACTTTTGGATTTCTGTAAGTCAATTGAAGTTTTTTAATTCAAATCTTTCTGTATGTTGTCAAAAAAGCATACAGACCCACAGGGAGAGTAAATTAAATCACCCACCACTCATTCATTGAGCAAAACCAGAAGACCGTATATATGCATCAAATTACATGTGTTTATGGGGAGCTAATAACCCCAAATATTCCAAATCTAGTTCTAGAGTCATGCCATAATAGAGAATACACAGAAACACACATTGTAAATGAGAAGCTAGCATGGCAGAACACAGATAAAATCATCCCCATAAAAGAGAGTCTCCATCCTGAAGGTGAAAATAGAACAGGTCCAGGTCAAAACAGATCAGAGCACAGCTACTGAAGGTTCAAAAGAAAATGACTTAAAGAGTGAAAGACAAATTTTGGCCATTTAGGTAAGATATGAATTCTAGGAGAGAGGAGATAATGTGGAAAGGAGAGGCCTTCTTTGGAGACTTGTCAATGAAAGAAGGAAGCTAGCAAAACAAATTAAGACATACAGAAACAAGGAAATCCCTAAGTTAGAGATCACATCAGCCCAACCTCTACCCCAAATTGTACCATTAATTTAAAAAATTTTGCATCACTATGAAACAGAAGAAAGCCCTCTTGAAGTAAGAAACCTAGGAAACACCCCTGACATTTTGCCTCTTCACAATATGGCTTGTTAGAAAAAATTTAAAGATACTTCCAAATGAGAAATGTCTGACAGTGTCCATACAAAACTGCTATAAGGAAAAATAGTGAAATGAAAAACTGATGAAAATTCTCCTCCAGATGCTAACAACAAAATAGAGGAGAGGAGATCTTTAAAACAGTTCCTCACTTTGAATTAAATTTTTTTTTTTTTTTTTTTTTTTGCTTTTTAAGGCAATACTTCTGTGGCGTATAATAGTTCCCAGGCTTGGGGTCAGATCAGAGGTACAGCTGTTGGCCTACATCACCACCACAGCAACACCAGATCCGAGCCACATCTGTGACCTGCATCACAGCTCGTGGCAATGCTGGATCCCCTACTCACTAAGTGAGGCCAGGGATCGAACCCACATCCTCATGGATACAAGTTGGATTCATTTCCACTGAGCCATGCTAGGAACTCCTGAATTAAATATCCTTAAATAAGTATTTTACAGAAAGAAAAAAGTAATCAGAAAAGCAGAATAAAGAGCAAATAAATGTGATGAACAATGAATAAAACCTAGGAGAGAACTGAAGAAAAAGGCAATATCATTTTATATAAGAAGAACGATTTCAAAGTCCTCAAGAAAAAAAAAAAAAGGATTTCCCTGAAAGCATAAGGAGAATTGAAAAGATATATGGAAATTTTCAAGAAAATGAAAACAGATAAAAATATCATAGAAAAAATAATATAGAAGGTTAGACATATGTACATTCAGCTTTCTGAAAAAGAAAAATAGAACAATGAACAAGAAAACTAGTATTTAAACCATAATCAAAAGTTTTTCTGTAAATGAAAGAAAATTTGAATCTCTGATTGAAAGGGTACTTGTGTTCATGGGGAAAATGACCCAGAACGGTCAACTGTAAAACATAGTATAATAAATCTATTAGACAGTAAATATATAGAAGCAGCCTTCTGGGTGTCCATGCAAAAAGGTCGGGTTACTTACAAAGGTCATAAAGCAAGAAAACAGTGGAAGAACAATTTTAAGTAACTCAAAAAAAGAAAATGTGAGCCAAAGCTTTTATATATAGACAAGCTGTCTTTTAAATATTAATTCTATAGGGGTTCTCTTATGGTGCAGTGGGTTAAGGATCTGGCATTGTCTCTGCAGCAGCTCAGGTTGCTGCTGTGGCAAGGGTTAGACCCCTGGCCTGGGAACTTCCACATGCCACAGGCATAGCCAAAAAAAGTACAATAAAATTTTTAAATAAAATGAGTGATATAACATTTATTTTAAAAATTAATCTAATAGAAAAATAGTTTAAAACTCAGTAAATATTCTGTCAATAAACTCTTCCTAAGAAATTTTTGAGATGCAATTAAAGGAGTGATTAGAAGAAAATGCATACCTTACAAACTTGTGATGCTTAGGTAAATAAAAATTAAAAGCTGAAAATAAAATAAATTCCCAACTCAGGTAAGAGAAAAAAAGCAGAAGAAAAAAAATGGAGGGAAGTAGAAATCAATGAAATAGGAAGCTGAAAATGCTAAAATTAGCAAATCAAAATGTTAGTTTTTTGTGAAAAATTAACAAAACAGACAAACCACTAGCTAACCTAACCCAGAAAAGGAGGAGAAAGCACGGATACGTAAAATAAATGCTATGGGGGAAATAACTTTTGAAATTTAAATTTTAAATCATGACAGACTATTTGTACGTCTCTTTGCAAACATTTGAAAAATTAAATGAAATGGATAGCTTCCTAAATATGCAGTTTGCCAGAATTGACGTCAGTAGAGATAAAAGGTTTAATGAAATATTTTTTCAACAGAAAAACCGGTGAGATATTAAAAAAGAAGCACCAGATCCAGATACCTTGCTCTAGAGCATAGAAAAAGAAAGGAAGCTTCCAGTTTTCTTTAATGGAGCAAGTATAACATTGATATCTAAATCATATAAAATAGAAAAAGGAAACTTTAAAAAATCTCGTGTTTAATATTGATGCCAAAATTCTAAGTAAAACATCAGTAAGAAGGTTCCAATGATATGTTAATGAAATATATTATTTTAATAGCTGAAGAGAAATAATAATTATTTCTATAGACTCTAAAAATGGCTTTGACAAAATTCAACACCCATTCCTGATTTTAAAATATATACTCAATAAAATAAGAATTATTCTCCTTTAGATATTTATATATATGTGTATTATATATATGTATATATGTGTGTGTGTATATATATATATATATATATATATATATATCTCACCTCTAAAGTCATATTTTTACTTAATAGTGAAACTCAAGAAATAGTTCTACTAGGGTTAAGAATAGGTTGAAAATTCCCACTATCTCTACCTAAAGGGGAGAAAATATTTGCTGTCATGTATCTTACAAGGAATGAGTTAATCTCCAAAATATATACGAAATTCCTACATCCTGATAGCAAAAAACCTCATAAGCTGATTTTAAAATGGGCTAAGCACTGTAAGTAGACATTTTCCCAAGGAGACATACAAATGGCTAACTGGCATATGGAAAAAAAAAATTCAGTGTCACAAATCATCAGGAAAATGGAAATCAAAACCACAATGAGATGTCACCTCATACTTGTTAGAATAGCTATTATCAAAAAGACAAGAGATAGCAAGGATATGAAGAGAATTCTTGTGCACTATTGGTGGAAATGTAAAATGGTACAGCTTCTATGGAAAATAGTATGGAGCTTCCTCAAAAAATTAGTATTAGAACTACCAATGATCTAGCCATTCTGCTTCTGGGTATTTATCCACAAGAATTGAAATAAGGCTCTCAGAGAGATATTAGTGGTCCCAAGTTCCTTGCAGCACTATTCATAATAGCCATTATGTGGAGACAACCTAAATGTCCTTGTACGGATGAAATGAGGATTTATACATACAACAGCATATTGTTGTGCCTTTAAAAAGAAGGAGATTCAACAATATGTATGGAAGAATCTTGAAGACATTATGCTAAGAGAAATAAGCCAGTCACAGAAAGACAGATACTGAATGATTTCTGCTTATTTGAAGTATCTAAAGTGATCACATTCATAGAATCAGAGAAACTACTGGTTGCCAAGGGCTAGAGGGAGAGGGCAAAGGGGGTGCTATTAATCTATAGACCTAACACTTCACTTAAGCAAGATGAATACATTCTAGAGCTCTTCCACACTGCAGTGTACCTCTAGTTAACTGTACCATACTGTACAGTTAATTATCTATGAGGGTAGAGCTCATGTTAAATTTTTTCTTTCCACAATAAAATGCAGTAAAGCTCAAAGCACTATTCAATGCAAAAAGAGATTTTTCAGAGTTTAAACATACTTTAAAAAATTACCCAGCTGTTTGAATCTCAATTCTAATAATGCCCCCCTCCCAGCAACACTGACAGGGTTAAATTAGATAGATGTAAAAATGACTCTCACTACATCATCTGACGTAAAGGTGGGATAGAGAAAAGATGTGCAAAAGACTTCAAAGTGCTGTTTGTTTTTGAGTTTTTTTTTTTTTTTCCCCTTTCACATTTAGACCTTACACATCTTTGGGTTAAGAAACGAAGGACCTGTGAGCTTTTTCTACTCACATTGCTGTTCGTGGCTGCTGTTGGTATCAGAAGGGAGGCCACAGTCTGTACGACAACACTGCATCTCCAACTTAGATCAGGTAGGAGAGGATGAGAGACTATAACCATCAGTAACTAAGCTGTGATAGAAAACTGAAATTAACTACAAAACTGAAATTAACTAATCTTTCTTTTCCTGTATTCCTGCTGGCAATCTCAGCTTATTTGGGGTTTACTTTGAGCTTCTTGTTAAGGACATTACATTCTGTTTAGAGACTTCTCTATCTTCACGCAGGCTATGATTTCAGTGCAGAAAAATTAAACCATGAGTTTCTTGAAGGGAAGAGTCGTGTCTTACTCATTTTTTTTTTCTCTCCAGCACTTAAGTGCTTAGCATCTAGGAGACCCTCATAAATTCTTAATGTTTGAATAAATAATTACAAAAAATGTGAAAAATTATGCAGTAAAATGTTTGCTTTTTATTTTTCACTAAGGAGAGATTTATGCCTAAAGTCTGAATTTATTTAAACTAAGCTGAAGGTGGCGACGGGATAGGTGAAGGATAGATGAGGAATAAAGGGGTGGTAACTTTTCATTTGTAATAAATGACATCACTCTGGAGAAGTTTCTTTTTTTCTGTTTTTTATTCTTTAGTTTCAATGACTCTTTCAACAAATTTTCCTGCAGAGTCCCTGGTGATACAGTGAGTTACAGCCTTGAGCTGTGCTAAATAAAGGAACAATTTTAAATTTCCTAGTGAAGGTCTCTCTGACAAACCATTCTTTTGTGGGGAGGTAGCTGGTAGAGGAAGGTGGGGGAAATATCGTGGTTATTTTTTCTCATTGCCTCCTTTTGCCTCTTGCCCATTGTATGTTTTACTACCATCTATCAGAGTTATGTCAAGAACAGGCTTTACCTAAAATAGCTGGAAATTACCATAGTCTATCACTTACCCCCGTCAGCGAGCCAATTTGAAACTTACTGTTTTCTACTAGGTCAAAAGAACTTGCTAATATTTTTAGAGAACATGATAGATTACAGTTAGGATTCTTAAAAAAAATGCAATGAAATATCAACATTATTTTCATTTCTGAATTCAGTGGAAGAAGAATGGGAAAAGCCTAGATGACATTTCTCATTCAACCTTATTTGCCATTATTTTGAAAGGAGTAGAGGAGGGCAATGGGGATAAATTCTAAGCCATCATTTAAAAACATAGCCACAGGCACTTTATATTGATGTGTCATTGCATCATGCTACTTGATAAAATTTAAATTCATTTTTCTTTTCCCGACTCTGGTTTAAGGTTGTCTGCCCAAAACTCCTCCAGGGATGTTCCCCTCTTTGTGTCTTCGTTTTTCAAGGAGGATGAAGTTGACACAAAACTTTTATGAAATTTAGCCTTGAAATCATAGAGGAAAGAAAATTAGTGCTCTGTGAACTCAGTACCCTCTGTACAGGGCATCACTCTGAAACCGATGTTCTTCCTAGCTGACTCCTTAACTAACCAGAACCCTGGACACCCCAGTCTTTTACCACATCTAGGATTTGGCTTTTAATTCATAATTTCAAGTTCACTTAGTTTTTAGAGCTTTAGTGTCCACTTCCCTACTACAAGGTTCATAAATTGTGTCTATGGGATATTCAAGGGACCAGCAGAAAGACTGAGGAGAGTACTGAGAAATTGTAAATCTGCCTCCCATCCATAATTCATCCAAAAACATTGCTTTTGTTTTATATGCAAAAGTTAATCCGTGTACTGTATTGATTAAGGAAAACACTTTGTTTAAAATGTTGGAAAACCATTGCTGCACCCAATTTAGAACAACAGAAGAAAAGCAGAATCATACAAATGTGGAGCTAAATGGGATTTAAGTGACTGCAATCCAGTTCTCTGATTATACAAATGAGAAAGTTGAGTTGGGGAGAAGTGAAGAGACATACGTGAGGGCTCCTGGTGATATCTGCAGACATAGATCTATTGATTTGTAGCCCAGTATTATTCCTTATAGTTCTATAGTGTCTGTGGTGCTTAAAGAATGAAAAGTGAGGAAGCATCTTTGCAATGGCTAAACTCCATGGTGTTGTAGGCTACCTTGAAGAGTTTATGGGGGATGAAAACAAATTAGTCCCCATTCATTCATCCTTCCATCCTTCCTTCCATCCATCTACTCATCATTAGCCAGGCAGATACAGGTTAACACTAGAAGCCTATTCCTGATTACATTTCTTACAGTACTATAGTAAATCTGTTTAATTCCCAAGCACTCAAAGGGTAAAGACTAGAAGCAAGTAAGTCTTTAAGGATCTAAGCAAAGGGCTTACATTTCAGATCCTACATTTAAGAGAAGACTAAACCAGATAATGGATATACATATAGTGTGGGACTTCTGATCACTGATTCCTGGAGATGTCCAAAAATAATTCATACCAAAAAGGAGAACCCCCTGCCTGGATTTTTCTATGAAAGCCTGGATATAAGTGTGCCAGGTTGAATTACACACTGATGCCACTTTTGGTCATAAATGTTCTGTATGACTTTCTTTCACCCATTCTTTCTCTTGGACTTGTGTTACTCTTTAGAAGGCCATAAAACAGGGGAATTACAGTGATGTTAAAAGCCTGTTTCTCACTGGCTCTTACCACTATCTTCTATTATTGTACAACCAACTCTCACCCTAGTCCTCCAGCTCTTAAGTGTTATCTCACATGAGCATCAAATAATTCTTTTCCTGACCACAAGAAGACTTTCTTGGTCTTCTGTTCCAGACTCACTCAGGGACAAGAGAATGAGTCTGCCAAGGCCTCCAGTGGGTGTGGACCTGTGTGAAGGTGCCCTGTATCAGCTGGCAGAGCCCAGAGTGACTCTCTCTCTCTCTCAGGGTACTATTAGTATTACCATCACCTCTACAAGGCTATGATGCTGCCACTGGCCCTGGCTGCTTCCTCTCCCTGGTATTGCTTCTTTCAAAGAGCACTGTGGGGTACTGCTGCCACAAGTAGCTACAGTTGTCTCAACATACCCCAGCTCCATCACTTGCACTGGAGTGTTTTTGCATATAAACTGTCCAAAGGTACAGGTTTCTAGCGCCTCTTGAGGCTAAGACCTCACTGCAAAGCCAAGTCTGACTATCTCTATTCTACCACAAGATGAATTCTCACCAAGACTGCTCTTACTCTCGTAAACGTCTGGTAGATCCACTCCTGAGTTGACCAGAGTTATTGTTATAGTAGCCACAGCCAAAAAGGAATAGCGTCTAGGCTCAACTGGGAACCTCACTGTCCTCATTTTCAATAAAAAACAATTGTGTCTTGGTTCCTGGCAAGGGACTCTTCCTCATGCCCTTGTGTTCTTTGGGTCCCAGCTTCCTCATTGTTTCCTCATGCCTACACTTCAGTGTAGAAATTCCTCATTCCTATAGTCCAGTTCTATAAATCTCAAAATTAATTTGAAGCAGCTGAAGATGAATCTGCTTCAGAATACAACACACTTTCCAAAGCATCCCAGTTGATTTTAGGGCTGATTTGTTGTAGACTTGTGGGCTCCCCAGCTTTCAACTTCATTTTTCTTTCCAGATCAGCATCTGTGTTTATTTAACAGCCACTGGCTAAATCACTCTGAGAATCACAGATGCCATGTGGAAGGCCCAGGGGCCACATGGCTCATCTCCTGAAGTGACACTCTGAGTGTTTCTGTCACTCATCAGGTTAAGATTTGTCATGTGGAAAGTGAGCTCAAGGATGGGGTCTACCAGTTCCCTGGAAAAATAAATCTCAGAATCACAATGCCATGAGGTTTTATCCAATTATCTAAATGTCTTTTTTTTTTTTTTTACCCTAAAGCCAGTGGAGAGATGATGTCATTTCCTGATAGCAAGGAGGAAACATTAAATTCATGTTTTCAGTGTATTCCTGTCATGTACCAGGCCCAGCACTAAGTAGAGAGGTCACTGAAGCATACACATAGTCTCCATTCTCTACTCAAGGATTGCATTGCCTACTAAGGGAGCAGACAGGGAGCCCCACAAGGTAGAGGTGCACTCAAAGTGTTTGCCTATATTCCTGTGGGTGGGCAGTTAACTTTGACTGTGGAGGGAGGAATAGCTTATGGTAGAGCAGAGCAAGGGGACCCTTAACCATCAACTTTCATTTCACCTTATCTGTGCTAGGAGGAGAGGCACTAGGCTTAAAAGCCCTCACACCTGCCCTTCGTGCAAGTCCCTCCCATCTCCCACCAGTATCCCTACCCTGGGTCAGTGTGGTGGTGGCATATCAAAGCATTCAAAGCACTTTGGAAAAAGAGGGATTCCCAGGCCCCACCCTAGATTGACTGGAAGAGGATCTCTAGGGGAGGGGCCCAGTAGCCCCTATTTCTTAGACCTTTCCATCCAGAGGATCTCCTAGCGGTCTGGCTAGCCAAGCTGGCACAAGTCTTCAGACTGGTCTCTGAAAATTCTCCCCCAGATCCCATCAGCAGGACTGAGTGAATATTCCCTGAAGTGCTCCACATGACAAAAATCTGCTTTTAAAGATTCAGCTGTGGGCCCTATCTGAAGGTGAGATGTCCAGGGGAGAGATGGTACATGCTAAACTTGGAAGTCCCTCAAGTCTATTTTGATCCCATTCATCATGTCTAGACTCTGATTTGCCATACTGTTCAGTAGAGCTATTTAGGACACAGTCAGACCACTGTGAGGCATGGGGACAAGTGTCAAGTGTATGAGGCCAGATCTAGGTTAGCTCTTGCCTCGCCATAAATCCCTGAAAGTATTTATTGACCAGATCAAGTGCTCCTTTTTCTGTTGTGATTTGAGTACATGCCAGGTTAGGCCACTTGCTCAGACCAGTGACTGAAAGCTGTCATCATTAGGCCTTCAGCCTTCATGGCCTAACCACATGCACTTCTTGTGCCCATTGGATGCAGCAGTATCAATGTGGTAATGGGACAGGAGACCTGGTCTTGAGTCTTGACTGTGCTACCATGTAAGCCTGTGACCTTGAGTGTCTCACTAAACCTCTCTGTGTCAGTTTCCTTGTCTATAAAAAGAGGGAGTTGGTTTAGAAGATAGCTAAGGTCAGACCCTTTTCACTGGGATAGTGTATAGATTGATAGTGTATTGAAAATTATTATAATTTTACATAGATTTTGTCCCTGACAATGCTCTAAGTAGTAAGAAATGTGACTTATGAGAACAATTTTATTTCAAAAGCTATTCTTTATTAAATAAAATGGGAAGGAAGAAAATAGCCTAATATTTACTCGATGTCTACTTTGCACCAGGCATTGTCTGGTGATGTTTCTTCCTTTCTGATTTCAATTTACTCCCTCTAAAATCCCAGAAAAATTCCTGTTCCAGTCAAAAGACCCTGAAATATTCTCATTCCAGATAAGAAAGCAGACTCAGAGGTAAAATAACTTGCCTAAGTTTACAGAGCTAGGGCTGTCATGAACTAGAGCTCAAGTTCAGGTTTTGTGATTCTAAATGCAGTGCTGTTGATAGCTCAAATCCCATTCTAATCCTAAAGGTGGAAGAGTCCCTTACCTGTAAATGAAGCAGCCGGTCCAGTGGAGAATGACTGCGGATAACAGCATGCAAGAGCAGGGCTGCTGTGTGCCCTTCATTTTATTCTTTCCTGCAGGGGCTTCTATCAGGCTTACATTAGCAACAGCCTCTGAGCGAATTATCAAATGCATGTCTCTCTCTCCTTTCTGCTCTCACTAACTCTTCTTTCTTAAAGAGGAAAAATAAAAATAAGCCATAGCTAAGTATTAAGGCAGAATCAATGTTGTGTTTTTAATCAAGTAAATGCCAGTTTAAAAAAAACAAAAACCCAAGTTTAAAATCCCAAGGCAGATATAGTCTAGCCTGTTGTACTCAGGAAGAAGTTAATACCATATATGCTAATGAAAAATTTTAAGTACTGGCCAGGACAGTGGATTGCAGCAGCACAGGGAGTTAATGGTTTTAGTTTTCTGCCTTTCTATATCTGGAATCCAATATATGGCACAAATGAACCTTTCTACAGAAAAGAAAATCATGGATATGGAGAAGAGACTTGTGGTTGCCAAGGGAGAGGAGGAGGGAGCGGGATGGATTGGGAATTTGGGGTTAATAGATGCAAACTATTGCATGGAATGGATAAGCAATGAAATCCTGCTGTATAGCACTGGGAACTATATCTAGTCACTTATGATGGAGCATGATAATGTGAGAAAAAAGAATATATATGTATGTGGGACTGGGTCACCTTGCTATACAGTAGAATATTGACAGAACACTATAAAGCAGCTGTACTGGAAAAAAATAAAAATCATTAAAAAGTAAAAAAAAATTACTGATTTTGAAGTTGGTGTGAATTTTAACCATAATTCTCTTGCATTTTATGAAACAGTCTTAAAAATAATGAAACATCATTATAAAGGCATGGGATACTAAAGAGAAATACGTTAAATATATTAAAGGTGTTATTTTTTTCAATTAACATTTGTAAAAGGTGAGGAAACAGCTTGAAATGACTCATAGGTCACACAGTAGGGCTTTAGGTTGTCAAACCCCGGTTTACACTTGGCATCTGGCAGACATTTAAACAACACACCTGTGTAGCACTTAGTCATTTTTTCGAGTAACAGGAATGCCCCATATGGAATCTACTCTGGCAGAGGAGCCAGCTGGGCAGACGTGCCATTCACCCCCCACCGTGGCCAAGCGCTTCGCTGTGGTGTGCAAGAGGCCGCAGTAGTGCTTTCCAGGCTTAACTCTCTCCTTTGCTTCCAAAGTTCTTTCATTTACTTATTCACTGTCCTCTCACCTCCCAGCAGTACCACCATAGTTTCCATTTCTTCTAGCTCAGAGGATATTGTTTCAATATTGCTGTCTAGATTGGTCAATTCCAGAAGCTAATAGTCATTGCTGATTTTTATCTAAGATGAACATATCTATCTATCTATCTATCTATCTGTCTATCATCTATCCATCTAGATTGTAAGCAAAATATTTTCAGTCTAGGGCTGTGAAATTTTCTAGGTATTTTATTTCCTATCTTGTTCTCTAAATTTCTTTGCTTTGGTTTCCATATAGACTCGAGTATGGCCACTAGATAAAGTAGATACAGTTATCAGGGGCTTGTGAGAATAATTGCTTTAATGAGGGGTCTGATGAGCTTCTGTTGGTCCCCCGGGAAGCATGGCATAAGGGACTGTGTTTATAATTGACTCTAATCCACTCTAATCTTCCACCTTAACCTCACCAAGAATTAAGTGATTGATTTTTGGTCTCTCAAAAGAAAATAAAGACCTCCTGGGATGAAGCTTGGCAGCTGCCCAAAGACAAAGAGACAATCCTGGGCTGGCATCGTTTGTATTTGGGTGTAGAGAACTGTCTGGACCTAATCAGGCAGTTTCCCTCCATAGAATCCCAGGTTTTGTTTCCTAATTGAGCACTCACATGATCCTGGGTCAGGGGTTAGACAGAATTTCATAACCATTTCTTTACCTCAATGCCAGATACTCCTAAGACAGACAAGGCAAAAATGGTGTGGACAATGGTTATTCTTTAGCATTCTGCTTCCTCTTAGAATCATCCCTCCCTGCTGGGCCCCCAAGTTCAAGGCCTGTGGTTCCCAGGTTGATGCTGTCAGGCAGCAGACACTGCCCTTTTCTCTCACCCCATTCAGAAAGGCCACAATAAGTGTAGTTTCCCTCTAATCCCACATCGCCATATGTATTGGCATCATCAGGTACAATGATGAGGTGTTGGGAGAAGGGGAAGCTACCTTTTAAATTAGATATTATTCACACAAATTCTTGGGCTTTTTTAAAACTACTGTTTGAAAATGGGGCCACAATTATAAACGAGTGTGAATGGAGAACGACGTGTAAGCATCAAAGGATAGTTGACCACCTTCTCTCTTATCTCTCTCTTCCCTCCAGCCCTCCTGGTCTCCCCATTGTGCAGCCACCTTTTGAGTTTCCATCTCTCCCTGTATGCCCCATAGTCAGCAAATATAATTGCCTCCTCTCCTCCCTTTGTGCCCCGACCTCTCAACCTCCTTACATCACCACCTTGCCAAACCGCAACCTCCTGTCACACTGACACCAACTCATCTTCTGGCACCTCTGCTCAGGAATCCTTTCCCTTCTTTCTTTGCCCTCCTGTCACCATCCTCCCAGTCCACAGTCCACAACCCCCTAGCCCTCTTTCCCCAGGGCTCCCCTGTCACTGACTTTCAGCAGGTAACCCAGCTTCTCTTCCATTTATATACAAAGTTGAGGGCTCGGCTCTGAACTTCTTTAACTTTCTCAGTCTTCACATCCCAATTTTAACCATAATA
The DNA here is from genome assembly GCA_004024745.2 of Catagonus wagneri. NCBI lineage: Eukaryota > Metazoa > Chordata > Mammalia > Artiodactyla > Tayassuidae > Catagonus > Catagonus wagneri. The sequence goes on along the minus strand of PVHT021183694.1, from coordinate 3,467,850 downwards.
TTTCTTAGCCTCTCTGTTATAGCAGAAACAGTCCCTCCCCCTCTTTTTTCTTTGCAGTCTGATCACTCCATCTGTGCTCGGGATCTTGATAACTCTTCATCTTCTCGCAGACACTTTCCTGTAAATTTTTTACTCCTTCTTGAATTATTGGTCTCTTCTTCATCTGCTTTCCCTCAGCCTAAAACAAATGCTACATTACAAGAAATCCTGTCCTAAATATACTTAACTGCTTCTCCCTTATGCTACTAAACTTCTTTTTCTCAAAAGAATCCTCTATTCTTTCAGCTTCTCAAATTGAAGTAATGCTTCTGAGCCTCTGTGAGCACTGTTACTGTGCCACTGCCTGTCTGAACTTACCAGTGAGAAAGAGGGCAGGGAGGGAGGACAGACAGAGAAGCAAAGAAAAAGAAAAGAGAACTTCAGGAAGACTAATATTATGGAGTAGAAGTTTGAATGCCCTTCAAAGAAAGTAGAGAAGGGCAGGCCCAGAAGCGGGTGGCTGTGGGGGTGGGAGCAGAAGAGCACAGCCCTGGACTTGCCCATGGAAGCCAGAACACATATCACAGGGGCCCCACTGTCTGAGCATGGGGAGTCAGGGTAGGGAAGAGCCAGCGTTCCATTCTAGCCGGGTGGACCCTTAACTGAGTAAGTTCATGAGTGAGTTGCTGGGACAGAGCAGCTGTGTCCCAGAGCAGCAGGTCCAGGGCTGACCTTGGCCCCCTGCCAGACACTGCTGAGCGGAGGGCTCAGTCAACAGCTGGTGCTCAATCCTGGGTGGTGGTGCTAGAGGATGAGGGCATCTTCTGCTTAGGTGCTGTGCTGCCCCCCTCCCACTTCCCACCCACTAATCCACCCACACCCCTAGCCCCAGGTCCTTCAGTTTTAACAAAGCATTTACTAATTTCCAGATTGTGTTCTGATTTAAGTTTGTTTACTCTTTTTTCAGTGTCTGTGTCAGATGATATCTTTTTAATTTAAATTAAGAAGAAATGTTCTTGGTCTGCAACTTAATCAACAAACTTCAGGACCTATCATCAAACTTACATGTATTAGAAGAAAAGCCAGACCAATGCTTGAGTATAATTTAAAGAGAAGAGATCTCTTTATTGTTCTGTCACACTGAGGCCTTGAGCCAGACAGATCCAGCTTATGTCAGAAAATATTAAAAGACCAACCCCACAACATGTGGATTTGGGGGCATATGCCACACTTGATGTGGGGAACAGAGGACTATCCCATGACTGGGTATAAGGGAAATGTCAGAGGCAAGTGTACTCAATAGCAACCTAAAAGGAAATGAGAGAGGAAGCCAGTGCAGAAAGAACCCTCGAGTCTTTTTCAGCCAAACAAACAAACAAACAAAAAATACAAGCTCTTCCTTAGATAGGCAGTACTGTATCTGAGTAAGAATATTTATCTTTGTGTCCCTGCTTTATTTTATAGTATCATTATTCTAAGCAAAGATTATTCCTGTCTGGTTTCCACTGAGCTCCCAAACGTCACTGACACATGAACACTAACTTGCTTAGGGAACTCCACTGGCAGCAGAGCCCAGGGGAATTGTGTCATCCATTTAAGTTGTTTCATGTTCCAGGCACACTGTTAGTCCAGGCTGCTGCTGGCTCCCCTGAAAGCAGTAAGCAGACAATCTAGGAAACTGTCAGGAAATCCAATATCTAAACCCAATATGAGATGGTGGCCCCAATCTAATAAGAATAGATTCATTTTGCTTTATTCCTATTTTGTCACCTGCTTTGTGGGGAAAGTGAAACATGATAAATCAGAACATTATGGTCACCTCTGAGTACATATTGACTCATCATTCCCTAAACTTCTGTGACAAACATTTTGACCCATGTAAATTCATGGGGACTGAGTTTCTCAGCTATCCCCTCCCGTCTGTCACAGGGTTATGGCCTTCTTCTGCTAGGGAAGCTAAAAGACTTCCTCGGGGTTAGCTTAAAAAACCTGATTGTTTGGGGCGCTCACGTCGTGGCTCAGTGGTTAATGAATCCGACTAGGAACCATGAGGTTGCAGGTTCGATCCCTGGCCTTGCT